>LQNS02278186.1:5146518-5158346 GCA_001587735.2 Parhyale hawaiensis | reverse complement strand
TGCCAGTGAGCAGCAGCACTCACCTCACACACTCCTCAGCACAGCCAGTGAACAGCAGCACTCACCTCACACACTCCTCAGCACATTCAGTGAGCAGCAGCACTCACCTCACACACTCCTCAGCACAGCCAGTGAGCAGCAGCACTCACCTCACACACTCCTCAGCACTGCCGGTGAGCAGCAGCATTCACCTCACACACTCCTCAGCACAGCCAGTGAGCAGCAGCACTCACCTCACACACTCCTCAGCACTGCCAGTGAGCAGCAGCAGTCACCTCACACACTCCTCAGCACTGCCAGTGAGCAGCAGCACTCACCTCACACACTCATCAGCACAGCCAGTGAGTAGCAGCACTCACCTCACACACTCCTCAGCACTGCCAGTGAGCAGCAGCACTCACCTCACACACTCCTCCGCACTGCCGGTGAGCAGCAGCACTCACCTCACACACTCCTCAGCACTGCCGGTGAGCAGCAGCACTCACCTCACACACTCCTCAGCACTGCCGGTGAGCAGCAGCACTCACCTCACACACTGCTCAGTACAGCCAGTGAGCAGCAGCACTTACCTCACACACTCCTCAGCACTGCCGGTGAGCAGCAGCACTCACCTCACACACTCCTCAGCACTGCCGGTGAGCAGCACCATGGGTTCGGTGCGCTGGGTGCTGAAGTTATGCCACAGGTAGAGGCAGCTGTTGCACGCAATGGCCAGGGTGTCCTCCTTAGGGTGGAAGCTCAGGGACGTGATGGAGCCCGGGAAGGGAGAGGTGAAGGTAACCACTAAGAGTTCCTGCAAGCAAAAGAAAATATATATACAGGTATTATACATCTAATAATAAATCTAATGTCGACGTATAAAATTTAACGTTTCGGGATAATTTAAAATCCCATCACCAGAATAAAGAGAAATGAAAATCTACAACCTATAAATAAAAATTTCTCCTTTATTTCCTAAATACGGGAGCATAGATGTGATCGGGGCCAGGTCTAAAAAGGGAATGAACAGAGCTGCGTGAAGGAGCCGGATGTATTATATATTATATAGGTAGGTATTATAAGCCACAAACGCCACAACCTGTGGTCTTACAACAGAATGTGGCCCAGCTGTTCCTTAATGATGAGAGAAATACACAACCCAAACGAAAAGTTGAGAATTCCAATACTGCACACATTTCCCAAGCAGCGCACTGCAAACAATATCAAAATGATCCAGGTAATTTCTATTTTGGATAAACACTATACACAATTTAATTTCCTGTACCTCATAATTTTCCCAACAGTTCCCTTAAATTGCATCAAAGAAGACAAGAAAAAAAACGCAAAGAACCACTAATATTTTTTCAGTTCCGTTGCTGAAAGCCAGAGAGGGATGGAAATGGACAGACGGATATCATAAAAATTGATGAGCTGTTTCTCATGACAACCTTAATAGCTCCTATACATTTCATGAAGATCCGTTTCTAGCTTCCCGAGCTGTGTAGCCATAATAAATATATGCTAAAAAATGGATCATCATCGAAAGTAAATCATTTTTCCTCGTGACACACCTACCAATTCCTGTAAATTTCATGAAGATCCGTCCACAACTTTTAAAAATTATATTACTAACACCCAGATAGCATAACATATTGAGTAGGTAGTTTAGGCCTCTATTTCCACAACAAAGACGATCTTACAGAGAAAGAAAGAAGGAACAAACAGAATATCCGTACAAACGTGCAACCCATGGACGGTGTTGTCACACAGGATCAATGCGCATGGGAACAGAAAGTCGGGAAAGAACATAAACATGACAAGCGTAGGAGTACTAAAGTGGAGGGAAGCAAAGCGGTCCCAAAGAAAAGATGTTTAAAAAGCCTAACTAATGGCCAGAGTCACCCTGAAGATGATGTTGCTCTTAATCATGGCTTGTGGCGCGAACCCAGACGTACCTTGTACCAGAGGCAGACACGGCCGCCGAGACAGCCAGTGGCCACCCTATCGCTATCTTGAGGATGAAAGGTGGCCGACCAAACAGCGGAAGTGTGGCCAGTCAGAGAGCGCTGCAGCTTGTGCGACTCAGAGCAGTAGACGTTCACAGTACCGGTGTCTTGACACAAGGAAAAGAGGGATCTGCGAGCGTAAGTCGGTTTAATGCAGCAATGGCAGGCTAATTATTGCTGGGGACATAAGGAAAAGAGGGATCTGCGAGCGTAAGTCGGTTTAATGCAGCAATGGCAGGCTGATTATTGCTGGGGACATAAGGAAAAGAGGGATCTGCGAGCGTAAGTCGGTTTAATGCAGCAATGGCAGGCTAATTATTGCTGGGGACATAAGGAAAAGAGGGATCTGCGAGCGTACGTCGGTTTAATGCAGCAATGGCAGGCTAATTATTGCTGGGGACATAAGGGAAAGAGGGATCTGCGAGTGTACGTCGGTTTAATGCAGCAATGGCAGGCTGATTATTGCTGGGGACATAAGGGAAAGAGGGATCTGCGAGCGTACGTCGGTTTAATGCAGCAATGGCAGGCTGATTATTGCTGGTCAACCTGGATCTCACTTTAAACTAAATATATGGCATGGTAATAGGATTAGTTCAGAAACCATGCATGGAATCAAATTAAAATTGAATGCAAACTTGCTAACTATCAGATGTGTGGTAGCAGGACACAAGAGACATGCCTCGAGCAGTGGGAATCCTAGAAATGCAGTAGGCCCTATAGGTATAACAGTTATTTTAATGAGATAGACCAGTATAGAAGGCAAATCAGAACTTTATAAGAAATACAAAGTATGAAAGCCTATGCCAAGGTTTGCACAAAGAAGTGTCAATAACAAAATTATTATAAAATTGAAATGTAGAACACAATGGAGAGCAGAAGCAACCCCATTAGTAGGAATAAAATTTCTAGTAAGCCTAACAAAGATTCAAGTCCGAGAGCATGCAATGTTTGCTACGACCTACTCCGGCTGATCACATCTTTCTGGAATTAAGCCTAACAAAGATTAAAATCCGAAAGCATGCAATGTTTGCTACGACCTACTCCGGCTGATCACATCTTTCTGGAATTAAGCCTAACAAAGATTAAAATCCGAAAGCATGCAATGTTTGCTACGACCTACTCCGGCTGATCACATCTTTCTGGAATTAAGCCTAACAAAGATTACAGTCCAAAAGTATGCAATGTTTGCTACGACCTACTCCGGCTGATCACATCTTGCTACCTTCTGTGAAAACCTGAGGGGTTGCCCGGCTTATTGCAAGGAAGGCACAATGCCAACTAATGTACATTGAGGTACCTATGGTACAACTATGGAGGCAATCAAGTACTGAGCCGAGATGATGACTCTACATTTGATATGTTGCGTACCAATCAAGACCTCTGATTAAATGAAAGAAATTGAAGATAATACACAGCCATGTGAGGTTTTGAAATACTCTCGCACTGAAAGTTCAAGGGTAACTACCTACACCTGTGGAAAAGGTCTACAGTTCTTCTGGATACCCCAGTTTCGCCACTACATTATACGCAGAAGTTTAAGCATCCGTTTTCACAACATAGGCGATATCACAGAGGAAGAAAGAAGGGACATATAGTATGACGATAGACACATGGAACCCATGCACGAGGGTGGTCCCACACAGGATCAACGTGCATGAGAACAGCAAGTCGGGAAAGAAGAGGAAGAATGGATGGTAGAATGATCAGTCTAACAGGGAGTTTTGCCACTTCATACGTACAGCACCTTTACTCAATGGACAGGCTCATTTCAGAAAAAAATCAACCCAATAATGAACACCATCCAAGTTTTTGGATTGCCTAGTGCAATTCCTGAAAGGAATGAGTTAGTTTGTCTTTTGTCTGTAAATGGAATAAGCTATCTGCCAGTCCCAAATGGGGATATTTCAGGTAAAAAAAACACCATCATTGAAGAGACGCCCTCCCTCCAGAAAACTCAGGTGAAGTTGTCTGCCAATTCAAAAAAAAAAAAAAAAATCAGGTGAAGACATAAATACTCTTATTTCAACAAACTAATGTTGAGGTGCTTGCAGTTCTACGTAAAAAAAAAAAAACTGGGAACAGTAAATAGCTGAGTCTATCATGGGAGCTTGCAATAATATGTGCTGTTTACCAAATCTTTTTGGCAGAGTTAGTTCTTTGTATGGAAATGAAGACTTGTACAAAATGCATCAATAAAATCATCGCCATTTTTGCACATGCATAACATGTCTTGCAATTTTTCAAGAAAAGCATGCACCAGTCGTCCGTTAAAGTACATGCAGTCTGTCACTTGTGCAAGACACTAGGTAGTCTTCAGCATATTTGTCAAGCATCATAAAACGTGGATCCATGACTTGAAAAGCACAGTGCAGTCTGTTAAGTGATAAGACAAATAATGGCAGGCACTTAGTCTCAACCTTCCCCAAACAAGAATGGGTGGAACCATTTGCAGAAATCATATACACTGCAGTTTAGTATCAGCATGGAGTAGAGAAGATGCATTTTCTGGTAGCTATAGTTGAATAGTACATAAATTAATTGCTGGATCTTATGACTCTCTTTTTCATAAAGTATAAGTTTCAAGGTCAAAAAGCGTGGCATGTTGACAAGAAAAATCAGCTTATGCATGACGGTACACCACTACTTGGGACCGATTTTTCGCGGGGAAATTATGTGCGTGACCGCAACCACACGTTGCAATGTCGTTAATCGACCAAGTTTGTGTTCACGTGACAACCACCAACGAAGTTGTAGCCACAGAAACTCCTTCCTGGTTGTGTTTACGAACACAAGTTGCAACTTCATTTTGAGTGCACTTGTTGTTTTGGTTGTGACATCACAAGGGTTCATTTTCGAAGTGAAGTTAAGAAGTACTGTTTTTGATCACTGGTTATCTTGGGCTGAAGTTTACAGCAAAACAGCGTGATTAAAGACTTTGATCGTTTATAAGCAAATTTGAGATTTGTTTGTTGAAAAGGAAAGCCTGTCTTGCTTGTCGTTAAGCACGTACTGGAAAGAAAACGTCTCACCTCCATGCCGCTACTCCGGCTGCTTGTAAACAGAACCACAACTAGCCTATGTTAGTGAATACAAAGTATTGGCTGTACAGGAATACAAACTTCAGGTAACAAGGCAGCCTAACGCAATAACAAGATCTTACTCAACTTTACTGCTCAATAAAAAAATGAAAGACAAAAAAATGAAGTACCAAATCAAGAATTATTTGGACTGAGTATCATTGAAGGTAGGTACTGTTATAACACAAAAAATGAAATTCATATGAACGCAAAAGGCGTAGCTATGTAAACTTGTAGCTAACAACAAAAATAACTGTTGCTAATGCGTTACTGAAGTCAAAACGTACACAGGCTAACAAGAAGAATCAGTTTCCGGTGCATAGTTCCCCAGCCCACAACTTGTACCGTCTGCTCAGACAGAAGCTGGTGGTTCTGGCTATGAAGTTTTCATTCACTTCCCTTACTCTTCAGACCTGGCAGCACTGTGGAATTTCACACTGATTTTAACTGCGCCCACAGAATAAGAAAAATTCCACAGAATAAGAAAAATTCAAGCCGGTAATAAAAAAAATCTAAGCAACTATAAAGTAGCTATAAACCGCTCACAAGGCACCACCTAGGCTACCCTTTCACTAACTGTGCTCATACTGAGCTCTTGACACTAGGCTATCATTTGATTGAACTATCTGTCTGAAAAGGCAAAAGTACAATAGCTAGGTAGGGTAAGGAGCCCAATTGCTGTGCCTTTAAGCCAGAGCGTCCACTGACGAACCTTAACTATTACACAAATCGCTGATATTAAGCCAATTTTGTTTTAACTTGCGAGTCACACTGTTTACAACGTTAGTAAAAAGGATGGAACGCTCAATGTGCAGAGAAAAAAAATTAATTCCCTTTAATATGAGATGCGTGAAAAGCAGTCAAAGCTGTCAGTTACGGCGCGTAGGACGTGACGTCAGGGCCTGAAAGCCGTGCCCGGTGATGGGGCTTGCTTGGAGGTCACGGCTTAAAGGAATGAACGTCATTAGGCACCTTTTTGTGGCCACGCTCGTAATCAGAATCACCGTGATCATGATCATCGTGATCATTGAAAAGCAGAAGAACAGTCAACGATTTTGTAAACAAACCAGAGCCGCCATGTCAATTTTTGTATAATATATTTATATCGTATTTTTATTGAATATGGTTGGGAATAGATTTCTTATGAGTTTTTATTTATTTTGAAGTCAATGCATCACTGAACTAGCAGTATTTAAAGCATTTTGAACATACACAGGCATAAAAGTAAGGAAACCACAATTCCTGAAGTCATATTACAAACAATCATAATAAGGCTGGCAGCAAGTATCCCTTGCTGTGATTTAGACTCACCCATCAGCGCTGGTAGCAAGGTAGAGGGTAGACTTGTCATACGGGTGCTCCACAGGCCGACTGCAGAAAAGGAAAAAAATTAGCTGCTCACATTTTTTTTTCACTAGAGCACTATAGCCTATTGACTTGCCTAATCTTAGTTAGTTAGCCAATATTTAGGTTATAGTACTACTGTAGCCACAACTCAGGCAATTCAACAGCGAATTTCATTTTTATCATTACTTCATTAGCAGGAACATTTTACCTTGGCAATTAGCATTTCTGCTGGAAGAACTCAATTTGGCTCAGTGTGCTAGGTACTACTGGCGGGCAAAAGGCGGAAAGAATAGAAAAGACACTCGAGTGGACCCCCCCCCCATTCGGGGTCCCCCACACGAGAGAATAGAGAAGTTTCATGGATCATGGATTAGGTAAGCTATCTCGATTGACAACCCTACCCTCCTCGAGGAACAGAAGAAGGAAAAATGAGAACCTATCAAACTTTACAAAGCTAACCCTGTCAGCAGGAACCACGGCCAGCAGCAACATCCACTCCAAAAAAAGCATTTGGGACCCTTGGGTTTGTGAAGCCCAAATTTATTGTGGTGGGGAAAAGGCCCACCAGAATATAGCCTCTGCGGGTCTTGCATAAGCATAACCCAATGTATGACCAAGCATGTAGTGTAATGTGTTCATTTATTAAACTAATTGAAATACAGTGCCTAGTAGTAGCTACATTTGAATCTTGTATATAACTCACCTTACGTTCCAACTTATTGAGAAAATTGTTAAAAGAAGGGCTTGAACCTATTTCCAAAATTTAATAAATTATGCTCGTGGCGAGCCAAGGGCGACGGAATACGCCCTTCTTTTCACCATAAGGGAACTCGACACAGGACTTAGCCTAGTAGTTCCTTCTGCCCTTTATCAATCTGACAAACTTACACAAGTTGGATTCCTATATAAAACATAACCTCTATCAGTTTGATTGATGCTATAATTGTTTCATAATGCATGACGAGAATTTGATTACTAAAGCTTTTCCTACCTTCCAGATTGTCTGTCAAGCCGCCGCACAGTACATCAGCCGGTCAGCGCCACGCCCGGCTAAGAAGCGGTCCACCGAGCCAGCGCAGCCTTCAGCTAGGTGGCACGGCCACCAGGCAGCCACCCCGCCAGTCAGCCGATCGGCGGTTACCTGGAGGTAGCCCTAGCTAAGCTCACCATGCCCACACAACCATCTGGTCGTGATAAGGAGGTGGGAGGACTTTGCAGTGTAAAGTTCCCTTTTGGAGAGGAAAAGGGTGTGTTCCGTCGCCCTTGGCTCATCACAAGCATATTTTCTCACCTCCAGGCACAGTAGGACCTATTAGTTTAAGGCTAAAATGGGTAACCATTGGCTGTGGAAGCGACCAGAGATCAGATTGTAAAGGCAGAAACAAAGTATTTTAAGTCCCAGCCTGTTAAATACAACTCAGTCGTCCAACTTAAGCTGTATGCGTTAAGGTGGTACTTGTATAAGAGGAAGTGGAAATCCGTATTAACTTCCTAAAATCAGGTGACACCAGACGGGTTGACGAGGGTCTGGGTCGGAACGGAGGTTCCTGAGTTGCGAGGATGCCTGAGCTTGGTTGATCAAGTCTAAATATGGCGCGTTTGCAGCGCTTGGAAGTTGGAGACTTGTCGTCTAGCAGAGCTAGGTGAGTAAGTAGTGAGAGCTAGCATTGACCGCCCTATTGTACGTTGTGACACCAGATGGTGTGTATGTTCCAGGCTTTGTGCAACAGAATCATGCTTTGGAGGGCCCAATGTCCGGGGTGGAGGTAACCGCTGGTCAACTTCTGCCAGTTGCATCTCGCCACCGGGGCGTAGCACGCAAGGTGAAAGGTGCTTGACGGAAAAACGACATGCAGCATAGAATTTGTAGGCAGGGAGGGAGGTTGAGCTTGCACTTCTAAGAAAGGTCCAGAGGGGCACTATTCCTTCAGTTGAGCCTATATGAGCTGATAATGCTATGGAAGGGAATTATCTCCGTGGTTCTGACTTGGGACCGTCTTACTAGATTGGTTCTAGTTAAAAGAGATGAGTTGGGGACTTGGCCTTATTATTGAGTGAGGTAATGAAGTTCAGGGCGGACCAACAGCCTGCGTAGGGCCTGCTAAGCTCACAAGTCAGTAGAGACCCTAGGTACCCAAGTGACGCAGCAAAAAAGGAAAGCTTCGAGTAGGTCGCCGGGCTGCTGGCCCGACAACGTCAGGTCAGAGTCCGAGATAGGTATGTCTTTGCGATACAATGGGTGTACGTTGTCTTTATTCGTTAGTGACGCAATTTTCCGCCCTAAAACGGTGGGTCGTCGACTAGGGCGAGCCTGAACAGGACTTCATACTTTCCAGACTGTCCCAGTCGGGACCGACAGATCGAGTTTCGCCTCAGGCGATGGGTGAAATTTCAGTCGCAGCCAATATGGCCATACTAGCACACGTCCTCAAGAGTCGTGCTCTGAACAGATCAGATTGACTCGTGCGGTCATGCTAGCCATGGTGCTTTCAGCAGACTTGCTGAACAATGACGCAATGGGTAGTGCCAGAGCAGTGTTAAATGTTTTCGCCTTCGGATGCGGGCGCTCCCACCTGGGAGTGATTCCAACGAAGCGGGACGGCCAGGTTCAGGACAACTCCGGGAGATATGTCCCGTCGACGTTTGTCTCTGCACGCTCCCTCTTGAGGTGGCACCATTCGGTCAAGAGAATACTCTGGTCATAGCCTAGGGATATTACTGTGGTGTCCGTAAGGCGGGTGAAAGGTACTGAGCTGAGTTTCGTACCGAAAGTAGTTGGGACGAGCCAGGTAAGTACAAGCGGTGTGGAGAGAGGAGAGTCCGGCGTAGCAGGGTGGAACTAGTTCAGGGAACTTGGCAAGAAACATAACGAGCCTTTCCAGTGCATATTGTGGAGAATGTGCGAGGTAATAGGAGCATTCACTGTTAGCGATGGAGAGTCGTGAGCCACAGCTCAGTGCAGCTCCCCGCGTCATGGGGAGAAACAAGTCTAGGTCATGCGCTTGAGAACAAAATCAAGGCACTGTAAGACTGTCGTATGTTCGATGTTCTAACATGATTAGCTGAGGTGCAACCTTTCGGGTACTGCAATGATGGTCAGCCTCAACGGTGTGGCCGACGCAAGTTCGGGTCAACTAAAGGGCTTGATGGATCTCGGAGCAAACAGTTCAGGACATTATCTATATGATTCTCGTATGCTCCTTATTTACATAAGTAGGCCTACACTTCAAGCTGAGGCGCGAATTTATAGATAGTGAAACGATTGGTCCACGTGGTAGTCATAGGTGAAACAAGTTTTAGTAAAGTGGCGGGTATGGCTTTGCCGGGTGAGACAAGCTCAGGACCTCGTTGAAGGAGATGATTTCCTCCCTTTGAGGCTTGCATAAGCACGCTCCGGACTGCGGTGTGACCATTCGGATACTGAATTATTGGTCTGACCCGTTGGTAGGCGACAGTTCGGGCTGTACACTGGACTCGGCGACGCCGTGACAGGCACAAGTTTAGTGAAATAGCCGAAGGAGATATGAGTCTCGTACATTTGGCTTGTAGCTATAAGCTCTCAACACAGAGGTGTGATCAATTGCTTACCAGATGATTGGTCAACATCCTTGACCTAGGTGGCCACTTCAATCGAGAGGTGGGCCCGGCGTCGCTGGGCGGGACAATTTCGAGGCCCTGTTAGGGTGAGGTACAATTACTGTATGTTTGAGGCCGCATAAGCACGCTCGTAGTTGAGGTGCGTCCATTTGGTCAAGTAAAATTCATTCAATGTCGTCTTTGGCAGATGAACCAAGCTTCTGTAGCCCATAATCGACATGAAAGAATGGGCTGTTATCGCATACCTTCCTAGCGGGAACCCCGCTGAGAGAAGTGCAGGTAGTTAGAGTAATGGGAATCCCCACTGGTCTCAACAGTCTAGCGTGGGACATCTCACAGAGTCGAACTCCCAGTAGAGCCGGGCTAGAACCAGTCAAGCATACGACAGAAACATGATTCGCAGAAGTTTCGGACGTGAGCTTAGGGCACTGCTAGACAAAGATATGATTTTGTACTTTCGAACTTCGAAGCCGCAGTAGCACGCTCGTGGATGAGGTGTGAGCATTTGGTCACGCTAATTTAGTCAACGTCATTGTTGGCTCATGGAGTAAGCCTCTATTGCCAGGTAGTCGACATTACCTACATGACTGGGCTAATAGTGCATACCTTCCTAGCGGGAACGCCGCTGAAGAGAGGTGCAGATATGGTAAAGGGGATTACTACCGGTGCCTCGTAGTCTAGCGCAAGGCACCTCACAGAGCAGAACGCCCAGCAGAGCCAGGGTGGAACAAGTGTCTAGGACAATTTGAACTTCCCCTGCTGTCTTAAGAGAGAACTTCAGACAGGTAGCTAATAGGCGAGGGCACCCAACGGTCAAGTTGGGTATGGTCCCATACGCTGCAGGTAGTAGTTTTCTTTTTAAGTTTTTCAGTTTTATTATAGTTTTTAGATTTTTTTCTCCGGTTTCTTAAAGTTTTTTCCAAGTTTTTAACAAATTTTTCCCAGTTTTTTCAACTTCCCCTGCTGTCAAGACACACTCTCAGACAGGTAATGAGCGAGTCACCCAACAATAAAGTTGGGGTAGATCCCATACCCTTCAGATAGAAGTTTTGAATTTCCCCTGCTGTCTGAAGAGAACTCTGAAACCAGGGTTGGCATTGATTAAATCAAATTGATTGAATCAATTGAGTAAATCAATTGATTATTATGAAAAATCATGGTTTTTGATTGATATGATTTTTATGAAATGGAATATTTTTACACTATCAAATTATAAATTCTTATGAGCATTTATGCAACACAATACCAGTTCTATTTTTCAAGATGCCTATGGTTCCCCTAAATTGAGTTCATCAACCTATATAGGCCTATACCTCAATATAACTACCTATATAATTTAAATAAAAGGAAGCAAATGCTCGAAGTTTCACATTTAAATGCTTTAAAGCTCAGATTTAATACAATCTGTCATCTAATGGACCACTATCTAAGTAGCTAACTACTATTGCATCAATGTTGCCATTGATTAAATCAAAGTTATTTAATCAACTGATTAAATCGATTAATTTTTCTATAAAAAAATATGATTTTTGTGTAGATATTTGCTATTTGCAAGAAATGGAATATTTTGCACTATCAAAATATTAACTCTCATCAGTATTTATGCAACACAACACCAGTTCTATCTTTCAACATATCAATGGTTCCCCTTGAAAAAATTCAACCTATACCTCTACTTAACTATATAGATACAGTACTTAAGGGGATCGACTGCGAGGTTTGGGTCAAAATTTTCAATTTTTTTTTTGCCTAAATATCATCCCCAGGGTCTAAGGAATACTACCGTATAAGCGGAATGGCCAGCGAGCCCCTAGTCAGGAGC
>LQNS02278186.1:5097008-5108866 GCA_001587735.2 Parhyale hawaiensis | reverse complement strand
GTATGATAGAAGTCTTAACAAGAAAATCGCATATACATATATACACGCAGTTAGTTCTGTACTATACACCCTGTATGCAAATATAACTATTTGTACACTTATCGATAAATGCGAGATAGCGTATTCCTTAAAGCAAAATAAAATAGATTATTAGCAAATTGCGGTGCCTTTTCTAGGTATATGTATTTGCTTTCTTAGAAATTTTAATCTAAATATCTTGGTGATGTGCATATTTTAGTTTGAGTTTCTCAATATGAATTGTGAATCGTTAAGTTTTGCGGTCTTTCAAATTCTTATTGTAGTTCTCATGCTGAAAAATGTATGATTTGCGTTTTTGTTCAAAGTGTGGCTCGATAAATTTTGGGGGATGAGGTTGCGTTTTTGTAGAAAGTGTGGCTCGATAAATTTTGGGAGATGGGGTTAATGTTAACATCATGCTGGAAAGTTGACCGAGTCTCTCCGTATGATATGTACTACGTCATCAAGTTTTAGAACTTTTAGTTGTATAAGGTAACCTAGGAGGTTATTATACGACGTAACAAAAAGCTATGACAAGAGACAACAAGAATGGCTCGTTTGGTTTTACTGTGAAATATCTGCGTGACCAGTTAGGACTGTTGCTGTGAAGCTTTCGATTCTAATTCGTATGCACAATGTTGGTAATCATTTTTTAGGGCTTTAATGCAGTTTCATTTATTTGGATATTAGAGATCTGGAACAGTGTTGTTTCAGCGGTTTTTCAGTTGTATGAATTTTAGCACTAATAGTGTTTTCGTTAAAGATTGGGGTACCATGATTTGCTATCACCTGTTGAGGATATGATTTCGAAGGTACCGGTATCAGTTCTCAAGTGTGAAGTATATTGTATATGGGTCATGTCAGTGAAGCATCTTCCGCTTTTTATGAATTTCTGGAGTGATATTGAACGAGTCTTTTTATTTTCATAAAATATGGTCCTTTTCTCTACAGTATGTATTCACTACTGCTCCTCTATTACTTCCGAGATCACGATCTTTACTCCTATTCACAGAAAGGAGATAAGTTTAATTTTATGCTTCAGTATTATCACCCATAGGTACTACCTATAGATAGACCACACTAGTCGTGTGTAACTATGCAATGGATGTGGTTTAATGTGAGGGTAACTGTAATAGCAACTAGGTACAGTTTTAATGTATATACCTAAATACGTTTTTTTTTGCATGTCTATTGAATGCAAAGTAATTTTAGTTTAGTGAATTGTCCTTGCATAGTTTAGAATGTTATTTGGAATCACTTCACTTTTACACAACTTTAGTGAACTTTCACTCAATAAAATACTATTCTAATATCACCATGATTTACTATAGAATAACTGATGGAGAAATGGCCTTGCCAAATTAACTGCTGCGATTTGCTTTATCTCTTCTTGTAAGCACAGACCGTAGGACTTTCTATATGCTTCATTTGGGCAGTAAAATCGAAAACGCAAAGTTGTGTGTATGAAATCGAGTGCATTGATGTTCAAAGCTTAAAAACAGGCCCTTACTGGGAATATAAGAAATTCAATTTTTAGTTGATGTTAATCTTTGAAACTATGTCACAACGTCCTTTTCACTTGCATGCCAATTTTCGTAAGAATGGTTTTAGTTGGACGATTGATGCAAAAGAAACTGTGAATATTTCGGCGATCAAAATTTGCCATTAACCACTAATTTGCACTTTGGCTATCACTTTTGTGGCAAAGCCCCGTAGTTCCACTATGAATATTTCAGCCATCAAAATTTCCCCATAACTTGTAATTTGCACTTTGGCTATTACTTTTGTGGTTGAGTCCCGTAGTTCCGGTATTCTGCTCGTTCCTGTTTTCTTCCTTGGTTAACGTGCATTGGTATCACAATGATGAACGGGGGTATTATTTGGTAAAGTAAAATTATATCACAAAAACTGTATAGTTCGCAATGTTTCCGTACCAATCATGTGTCACTTTACAGTATCTTATGAGTTCATATTAATTAGAAACAAGGTGGGTATTCACTATGATTTCGGCACATTTTCTGTGGTTAGACACTCAAACTATTGCGATTGGCTGATTTGAATGACGGTCGCATGCGATTATTAAGTTTGAATGCCTGGCTCAGACGTGTGCGCCGCTGATTGGCTGAGACGCTGGAGCGACATTTCCGATTGGTGGAGCATGTTGGTAGCCGTTGATATGATGTTAGGTGTTCATGAACTTCTGTAGTCCTGAATACTGTTGCCGTCCCGTTTCTCCACTTTCACTGCAAGAAAGAATAATCATATTAGTGGATCCATGAACCTCCTTGTATAAAACATGAGTATGGCTTGTGAAGCAGAGGGCCTTTGCAGCTTGTGCTAAAGACAGAGGTAGAGTTAGCTATTCTACTACCCTCACAGCTGATTATTTATCCTTGTGAGTATTCAGTGTAAATTTATAATGAGTATCCCTGCCGTAAGCATAAATTCCACAGGTACTGTGCTTTACTCACCATTATACAGTATCTTCAGGAACTTTCATTATAAATACTCGTATCTAGTCAAAGGCCTGCCACGCTGAGTACTCCTGTTGTAAGCAGTAATTCTAGGGGTTAGCGTGCCTTTTCCGCAGATGTTGCAGCTTGCCGCAGTTCCTGCTGATGAGATTAGTTTTGTAAAGTTAGGTAGGCTCTCGATACTTCCCCTTCCGTTTCGGGAGGTGGGCCGCTGATCAATGTGGCAGATCTATTCCTGCTGGCCTTCTACCTTCTTGTTTTTCTCTTCTTTCCCCTGTGCTGCTTAGCTGAGCGAAAGCGTTCAGCCGTGCCCAGGGGTTGGAGATGCTGAACGTGCGCCTTTTTCCTGTCGGTAGTGCACTGGCCATGCACTTTTGAGACCTCCCGGCAGAAAAGCAGAGACAAAAATCGTTGATAATTGAAAACGAGACATACCTCGCGTCCTAGTGGCGCACGAGCTTGTGTTAAACCACAGGAATAGTTCGGCGCGATATAAACATTGTGTCTCTGATGCGCTAGTAAAACATCTGCTAGCCTACTATTGCTTCTAAAAGTTACCATCGCTCAACACCATAAATTTTCCTTTGGAACCTGAAGTATAACTTCACAGTCGGTGGCTTGCTTCGCAAAGGACTTCTGTCATTAGTACTGACTGCAGAGTTACTCTACTGGAATTCAGTCTGACAATTTCTTCTCTTGCATGACTGGATGATGCCCACTGCTCAGCCATCGGCTGCACTACTTGGGAACGCGAAACTTTGTAATGTAAATATAACCGCCGTTTCAATCAATGCATTTGCTGTGACGTACCAATGTATTCTTAATCGCATTTGAATTTTCCTTAGCAGGTCGAGGCCTGACGCCTCCCGAAACGCTGGCCTGGAGTTATTGGACGCTGCTTGATAGTTTGGTGCCTACTCGGTATACTTTTGACAAATCTGAGAAGAAAAATTCATTTCGAGTACTTAAAGTTTATAAGCTAAGATAATTTTTAAGTTTCTATACATTTTAAGCCCGAAATATGCAGAGTTTGTGCGAAAAGTATTGGGCTGCGTTCAAATAATTTGTCCAGGGACTGCACCGATCAGGAAGCAAAGAGTGTAACAGGAGGAAGACTCAATGGGACTAAATGAACCTACGCTGTAACAGCATAAAGTGCAAATGACGTTAAATCTACAAGTCCCTGTATTTGGGGGTCGGACCTCTTAATCCTAATCAAAATATAAGCAGCGTTATATTCTTGACGCGAGAGAAGCGATAAAAACAGTAACTGCTCAATCTTTCTGTACTTGCCGACAACATTTTTACCGTGTTTTGTGCACTCGTGCAGTTGAAGTAGCTGGTCGGTCAGGAGCGAGAGATGGAATGAATTTTGTCGAAAAATATAATATGTTTAAATATGTTCTGTGAAAAGCATTATGAACTGAATATGAAGTGTAGATATGACTTTACAGAAGTTAAATCAGCGGCCCAGATCTTGCCGCTAGTGCTGTGAAATTTCCACCAGGCTCCACTGCATCCATCTATTGATAATGGCTTAATTATTATATATTTTTTCGTTTATTTATGAGCTTAAGGGATGAAATTCGCCATTTACGACGATTTTTCTTGCGAAATTAATCAAAATATTCGTAGGCCGTTCAGCCGTCGCATTGTCGAGGTGACGTCACTTTTTGGTACTAATTTCTGGTGAGTCCTCCCGTTACACTATTTGCTTCCGATCGAACCAACTTAGTGACGATCAGACCCAGCAGGCGATCCTGGTTTGGTTGCATGACCTTATTCTACTGTATAAAATTAGCTAAAGTGCGTGCAGTTACTAACTGCTTTACTGCTTCACCAAGTTTGTTGGAAGACTTTTTAGGCCTTATAGCTGTGGCGTGTTGGAATTAAACCAGGTTTCATCTACTGTAAACCCAAATTATTTACTGCGATCCATTATTAAATCAATGGGGCGACTTTGTAAATTACAGTAGCGGTTGCCGATTATGATATGAATTAGAGTCGAGAGCGACACTGTTGCAGCACAGTTAACCCTTGGTTTATGACAGCAGCATTTCCTAAAATAAAACCCAAATCACGCGGCAGGCTTTATCACGATACTCATCATAAACTTGGGTAACCTTGTCCTTACCATCTCTCATTTGTGTAAAACTGACATCCGCCCCTGGGCATAGAAAAGTAAGAAAGCCTCATATAGTACTGGAATAGTAACTCCCCTACACTTGTTAGCTCTAAGAATGAATGCCTCAGGGTGTTGCGCCCCTATCATGTTGAGCACTGTATCTATATGCGAATCGAAATACTTTTGCTAGTACAGGAAGTGCTGGACTTAAATCACCCTTGCTTTGCGAAATAGTTATTTAGGCTGAAAATTTTTACTTCTGGGTACCCGATATATGTTCTCTTGGATCAAGAGCGCCCGTATCGAATACACCGAAGTTAAATTTTCAACCTAAGTTAGAAAAATGCGTAAAACAAGGTGGTCTAAATCGAAGACTTCCTGTACAATTCGAGAGTAGGGACTCCGCGCAGCGAGACCAGCGCTCGCAGAGCATGAGAAGCTGGCTCGGACAATGTGATGTGCAGCCCTGGCCCGCTCTATAGTACAGTACTATTTACGCTATGTAACACTGGTCCGCTGGATGGTCTTTGTCCCTATTCGGATGAATGATATGGGTCCGAGATATCACTGAAAAACTAAGCTAAAGGCCGGTATATACCAAAAGCAGTTCAGCGAGAAGCTGGCAGGCAGGCAGTTTTTCAAAATCACGGAATGCATTGGAGCGCGCACACTGAACACCGGCAGCTGAGCAGACCCCTGCCGCTGTTCAGGGTGCACGCTCCTATGCATTCCGTGCTTCTCAAAATTGCCTGCTAGCTTCTCGCTGAACTGCTTTTGGTATGTTTCGGCATTAACGTTGTGTGGAATCTTCGTAGGTTCAACTATTGTGAGTATTATTTCTTAGTGCAATTCTTACCTCCCCGCATTTCCACACCGCCCATGTTCTTCGTTAAGTCAGCCAGCAGCTTCTGTAACTTGAGGTAATGTTCCTTGTCCTTGATGGCCTCACCCGCCTTATTGCTGTTGCTGAGGAGCGGGCTCAGGGTGAGGCGCGCCGCTGTCGGCAGCCCTCCGGGTGTGCCTTGCAGCAGCTCTAACACGTACGTCACCAAGTTCTTGGTGCTCTGCGACTGTGGGGCCAATAATAACAAATAATTAAAAGAAAGTTCGTTTATCACAAGTCCTTGGTGCTCTGTGGCTGCGGGGTCAAATAATAATAATGAACCATCCAATGCACCGTGTATCATAAATGATACGGAATTTTTACTCCTAAATGCTAGGGGTCTGCAGCACCCCCTGTATCAAATATGATCCATGTAAAGCCGAACGAGTATAGAACGTGTTTCATTTCTGTTGCGAAGAGCGGTAAGGACAAACCTCAGTGTGTGACACTTAAGGCGCGGTTGGGGCTTTGGGGATGCGTGCGTGAGCGCTTTATTTCAAGAACATATATAGGTTTCTGCGTTCCCTATAGAGGTAAGAGGAAAATCTGGCATATTCAAAATGTTGCGATGATTGTAGGTGATGCTTCAATGTAGTATTTCAGAAGTTTATATTAGGCATATATGAGAAAGTAAAGTTGTGTCATATCTGATACAAGGCGTGTACCGACATGATACTTTTTGTGTATCATTGATGATACAACGCTGTCTTCTCACAGAATTTTGACATGACTTTGTTACTGATTATAACTGTCATTGACTTATATATATATATATATAATTATATATATATATATATATATATAATGTGTCAGAAGTGCGGTGTTATTCTTTGTTTCAAGAAAAATAATAAATGTTTCGCTAATTTTCACACCCATCCTGTATCATTTATGATGCAACTATCGACTGCCTCAAGTCGCCTTGTATCACATATGATACAACCATCAATTTTTTTTCAAATCAACGGATTTTTCTTCAATTGATGCAATTAATGCTTTAATTTACCGATTTTAATAACGGATAACGCCCTATATATATATATATTTTTTTTTTATCCCTTAGATTAAATTCGTGCGTTAAGGCTCAAACGAAAGCTCGTTTATTTAACAACAAGTTCTTGGTGCTCTGAATGTGGCTGTGGGGTCAAATAAAAGTAATCTTAAGAAATCTCGTTTCTCCCACTAGTCTGCAAAAACAAAAGTACTTCTTCCCGCTTCTATGAATTAAAGTGCTGCTGCCATTTCCAGACTGGCACTTTACTTACTTCCGATTTCATACTCCTTCTGCTATTACTTTCGTCCGTTCTTCCTCTTCTTTCCCGACGTGCAGTTCCCATGCGCGTTTATCCTGTTGGGAACACCTTCGTGCATGGATTCCACGTGATTATCGACATACGTAATGTCCCTTCCTTTCCCTCGCTTAGAAAAGCTTAGTAGGTACTTATTGAGGGAGGCTTAAACTACCTAATACTGCCCCATTTCCCGACTGGATGCTTGTTTTACCAGATCCGGAAATGAAATTGGGGTAGTAGGTTAGGGTCTTCAATCCTCGTAAGACTGGCATTATTTAAAATTTAATAAATATTCACAGTGCGCGTTGTGAAGGAGAAACGTATGAAATTCAGGAAATGGTGTGATATTTCTTATACATGGGACCTTTTTTGTACACAAAACCGTCTTCTCATATGGAACCACAAAGTTGAATTGATGAAATTCAGTTAGAAGTCTTCAAAAGCAAACAAAATGTTTGTTGAGTGTAGTTGTATGAATGCTGTGCCCAAAAACATATTGAGGTCGTACCGTCTTCAAGTCTTTTGTCTATAATATAATAATTTATAATCCCGCACACGGTACGCTCTTGGCGAGCTTTTTTCTTTTGTTCTTATTCTATAATTTTAAATATCTGGTAGTGTTAAGAACCGGAGCAGCAGGCGGTGCCACGATTCAACTCAGAATCCCTCGTTGTACTCCTCTCGTTAGCAGGAGTGTTCTATGCGGTGAATTAATCAATCGAATAACCGTTGCCGGTGGTGTGGGACTAGAGTACGAACTTCGATCGTGGTGTAGGTTCTCAGACAACACACAGAAAATTATATTAAATATCATATACTTCTCTCCTAAGAAAGGTATTCATGACTTAATACTATTACATTGTTTCTATGAGCTTAATACTACTATGACATCTTATAGAAACTAAAAATGTGTACGCAATCTGTACAGTAAAGCAGTAGTCTTGACACAATCATTCAATGAGAACAGAAACTCGCCTACATGAACTTATATGTAAAGTTGGTCTAACCTCAGAGGATATGCAAATTTGACGTAGTCAAATTTGACCAGACGAAATCGAAAGTTGTACTGATTATGTACACCATCGATTTTGTTTTATTGCAGCATTCTGCTAATCAACTTTTCACGACCTCAAATTTCTACGGTTTTCTTTTTTTGCTTAATTCCCTCGGAGTGTAATTTGAAGTATCTCAATAAAGCTGTTCGATCCGCATTCAAATTTGCTCAAGTCAGCAATACCTCCCTAAGTCTTGTATATGTATTTCATAGTTCCTGAGATTTTGGTATTTCTATCGCGAATTGAATATGACACATCTCACTTTTAAAATTCTTGCTTTTTCACCAAATGAAGAGCTTCTGAAGAAATTGGTCACGGTCCGCACAGCCCTATGGCCCCTCTCTTTCTCACTGCATAATCATAACCCTACGTACCGCGAGCCGTTGTAAAAGCTACGGGAATTCACTCTTCGAATTTCACTTCTGATTTTCCCGACGCTTAAAATACGAGCAGATTTTTAGCTGAAAATTTTACGATACTTCACACCTGCCGGAATAAGCTTTTTTGGTTGGGGCATGTGGGCAACTTCGTAATGTTCAACATAACAGAGTTCATACCAACATTTCTTTAATCTATGCCATACTTACCGCACTGGACGGTGGCTGACTGTAGGAGCTGGTTTCTGAAACGAAAAAAAAAGAAAAATTTTACATACTATAAGAAGTATGTAGAGGCAGTATACATACCTGTTAATTTAACATGACTAAGCCCAGGTATTCCCGCAAATAAGTGTCTCATATTTACTGTAACTTCAGTGCCAATCTGATAGGTTTTTATGGCACTCGAGTTAAGTTCAAACGTCAGACTTTGAGTAACAGCGAATTACAGTGCTGTTTTATGCAGACTTTTCTTGAACTTTCGTAATCGTTTCGACTGCCAACTAGTGTCTGCAATCGGGTGATACTATACATAGTCTGACCAGCCGAGACCATCGAGAAGGAGACTATCTCGCCGGTCTCGGACCAGCCCACGGAGGCGCCTTAGGCGGGGCATGAGAGATTGCGCATGTGTCATATTTCGTACTTAGATAAAATTGATCATTTATATTTTACTTTTCCAATAAATATAGAATTATCTTCTACTGTTTTGGAGGTTACAATTGTAATTAAGCATTCAATAATGGCAACAAATTTCTTGAAAATTATAAAATATAGCAATGTTTCGCATATTTGGCGTAACACCAAATCATTTTAACAAAATTTGTTGCAATTATTCAATGCCTAATTACAATTGTAACTTCCAAAACAGTCTAAGATAATTCTATATTAATTGGAAATGTAAAATATAAAAAGATAAATTTTACTTAAGTATGAAATATGACACATGCGCAATCTCTCATGCCCCACCTAAGCCGCCTTCGTGGGCTGGTCAGACTATAGTTGGTTAACAGAAAAGTTCCCGCAAGTTTTACGAATTTTTTAAGCCAAGGCTGTACCATAATTAATTTTATGGTGTCACTTTACAACAGTTTTTTATCTAATTTTCATAGTAGTATGAAACCTTTCAATTGGTAGAAAAGAAAGTTGAGTTAAAGCAAAGGTAAAGGCAGAGGTTTCTTTTATAATTTATCAATTTCTTTTTTGAAATAACTGACGAGGAAATAGGTATGTTCAGAAGAAGAATGAAATTAAAAGGAACCAGGGTGGGCACGCAAGAAAGACGTAAACGCCTGGCTAAGGCTAACGTAACCTACAGGGTCCCCCTGGGATTTTAGCTATTCATAACATACGTGCGGTTGTGTCACATCTAAAGCCCAATGCAGACGAGAATTAATAATTGCCGAGAGCGGCATTTCGCCCCCGAATGCTTTACCAGACTCGGCGAAAAAGTTGCCCGAAGAGTACAGTCAGCCGGTTGGATCTAGGCCAATCTTGTGATAATTTAACTCTAAAACATTGCCCATTACAAGCCCCTATCGCTGCTGCATGTGCTTTAACATGTCGCACCAAACCGGATCTATAGACAATATTGTTCCGTCGAAATCAGCGAGGATGTCGCTCGTCTGCGCACGGCCTTACTAGCGTATGACCCTCCCTATATGGTCATTATCCCTCAAGTGGTCCGTTGTGGGGGACAAGTGGAAAACTGTAATAGTCCTGTAGGCTGATTAGGCGTCCAACTATGAATCTTAGCTCATTATCTGAATTGAGATATAGCCGTCCGTGGTGTTGAATAATAGCCGACAAAGTCGTCCGCTCTTGTCATTGGAAGGTCACTAGCTCTGACCCTCGTGTGACACCCCCTTAATGGTACCAAAAGTGCATCTGTTATTATGAATAGCATGAAGGTTGCGTAATAGCACTGTTTTTAGAGCTGTGAACTTTCACTTTAGGGAAAGAGAGACATGAATTTACCCAGACAATAAGCATTACCGCGACGTGCCAATGCGCAACCTTGAGAGGATTACGTGCGTCTGCCTGACACGGCGCAGTTTTCTTCCGGGCGGCGACAGAGAGAACGGAAGTGGTCGAGCGCAGACTATTGCATTGAGTCATAGAGCGGCCTGCCAGCCGCCGACCTCGACGGCAAAGTTCAGACTATCGTGACTTAAATGGCCTTATTCTGAGCTTAGCAGTAAGGTCTTAGCCTTGACAGGGCTTATGAAATTGCGCCTTATAAGGCTAAGCGTAGCTTGTAGGGGAGGTCTAAGCTGTCGTGATGCTGTTGCCCTGCGCTGGAGGCTGGATTATCAACGCTTCGTCCATTATAATTGTTATATCATTGAACTCCTCTCATTTTATTTCATGAAGCGAAGTCGCAACGGGAGGGCATTCATAGTACTGTCGGGGTCATGCTTTACTTTCATAGGAACAGTGCGATGTGGAGCTGGAACGTCGTTCTTATCACCGTATCTATGTTGCCGAATTGAAGAAAATAATTGCGAGACGACGGGTGAGTTGTTCATCCTCGCTTCCAGTTGTCCGTGCGAATGAACACGTGACCTCGGCATAACGCAATGATATATCAGTCAGCGGCTGTAGTGCCTCGTGTCTTTTAGTGAGGGGATGCTGCACTGTTCCATACTCAATATATAATAATAGCGTGGGCACACTATCCCAAAAATTTCTTTTTCGCTTCGGCCGTCAGGTTGCCTAACCTACGTACTACTTAGGATGCTTGAATGGCAAGCTAAAACTATGCGTCATTGCAACTTTAACTAATTCAGAAGTAGGAGGTATTCTCAAACCATGACCATTGCTGCTGCTTGTTAGTTATAGTTAGGAAGTTTAAGCCTCTGCAGTTTCCGAGCAGAACGATATCAAAGAGGAAAGAGCAACGGACATGTAGTATGTAAAGAGAAACGGGGAACCCATGCACGAAGGTGTTCCCATACAGGATCAACGCGCATGGGAACAGCAAGTCGAGAAAGAAGAGGAAGAACAGAATAAAGTATAAGCAGGTAGGAGTATGAAATCGGGAAGGAAGCAAAGTGGGCACGAACGAGAGACGTCCCGAAGACCTAGCTAATGGCTGAGGTAACCTACACGGGCCACTTGGGGTTGCCTGGCCCTATTGCTGATTGCTATGACTTATAAACTGCAAAGAACTACTCACAATTTAGATATTATTTTTCGTGGCATAGCAATGTCCTAGCCGAAGCCTTGTGCGCTGCAACGTAATCAGATACAGGATTGCCTGGCAATGCAACCGTTGCGCACGTGTGCGCGCGCCCTAAGAATCTGCGAGTCTTTCATGAGCCAGGGGAAGGCTGCTGACATTACTAATATTTTTTCGGGTTATATAGCTATCAGTAGACGGATCAACTGGACCGTTCCAAAAGAGAGTAGCCTCTTGATGTAGAGTACTTGAGGCTAATGGCATGGTTTCAGAGGCTGACGGACGGTCGTGTCCTCGAACCTTTATGCCCTCTTGAGAGTCTTCGGAAGAAGTCTAGGTGACGTTGCTCACATCACCTCACGTGTGTGGAGTCACTCTGCTGGGTGTCTTCTGTGGTGCCGCAGTTTGCAACCAAAGAGAGAGCCAGCAGTGAATTATCTCCACAGTGCACGTAAC
>LQNS02278186.1:5057883-5069520 GCA_001587735.2 Parhyale hawaiensis | reverse complement strand
GGATTTCCTTTAGCAGCGTATTGGGCTTCCCGGTGTTGCAAATGCTTCATTTGGGTTGTATTACCTGTCCGTGGGAGCCCAAGCGTGAAGTTTTAATAATAATAATAATAATAATAATCAACTTTTCACAACCTCAAATTTCTACGGTTTCCTTTTTTTGCTTAGTTCCCTTGGAGACTTGGAATGAAATTTGAAATGTCTCAATAAAGCCGTTCGATCCTGTCTACTTACTTATGGACAAGAAGTCTGCACCTCCCTAACTCCTGTTTATGTTTTTCGCAGTTCCTGAGATTTTAGTACTTCTATCGCGAATTAAAATGACACATCTCACTTTTAAAATTCTTTCTTTAGCACCAAATGAAGAGCTTCTGAAGAAATTGGTCACGGTCCGCAGAGCCCTATGATCTTTCTCACTGCACAATCATAACCCTACGTACCGCAAGCCATTGTGAAAGCTACGGGAATTCACTCTTCGAATTTCACTTCTGATCTTCCCGACGCTTTATTAAAATACGAGCGGATTTTTAGCTGAAAATTTTACGATACTGCACACCTGCCGGAATATGCTTTTTTGGTTGAAGCATGTGGGCAACTTCGTTTCTAATGTTCAACATTACAGAGTCCATACTAACATTTCTATAATCTATGCCATACTTACCGCACTGGACGGTGGCTGACTGTAGGAGCTGGTTTCTGAAACGAAAAATAAAGAAAAATTTTACATACTATAAAATGTATGTATAGGCAGTATACATACCTGTTAATTTAACATGACTAAGCTCAGATATTCCCGCAAATAAGTTTCTTATGTTTACTGTAACTTCTGTGCCAATCCGATAGCTTTTTATGGCACTCGAGTTAGGTTCAAACGTCAGACTTTGAGTAACAGCGAATTACAGTGCTATTTTATGCAGACTTTTCTTGAACTTTCGTAATCGTTTCGACTGCCAACTAGTGTCTGCAATCGGGTGGTACTATACATAGTCTGACCAGCCAAGACCATCGAGGAGGAGACTATCTCGCCGGCCTCGGACCAGCCCACGAAGGCGCCTTAGGCGGGGCATAAGAGATTGCGCATGTGTCATATTTCGTACTTAGATAAAATTGATGTTTTATAATTTACTTTTCCTTTAAATATAGAATTATCTTCGACGGTTTTGGAGGTTACAATTATAATTATGCATTGAATAATGGCAACAAATTTCTTGAAAATTATAAAATATAGCAATGTTTCGCATATTTGGCGTAACACCAAATCATTTTAACAAAATTTGTTGCAATTATTCAATGCCTAATTACAAGTGTAACTTCCAAAACAGTCCAAGATATTTCTATATTAATTGGAAAAGTAAAATATAAAAAGATAAATTTTATTTAAGTATGGAATATGACACATGCGCAATCTCTCATGCCCCACCTAACCTAAACCGCCTTCGGGGGCCGGTGAGACTATAGTTGGTTAACAGAAAAATTCACGAAAGTTTTACTAATTTTTGAAGCCAAGGCTGTACCGTAATTAATTTTATGGTGTCACTTTACAACAGTTTTCTATCTACTTTTCATAGTAGTATGAAACCTTTTAATTGGTAGAAAAGAAAGTTGAGTTATAGCAAAGTTAAAAGCAGAGGTTTCTTTTATAATTTGTCGTTTCTTCCTGAAATAACTTATGAGGAAATAAGTATGTTCAGAAGAACTGAAGTGTCATATTTTGTGTTTTCGCGGGCTGCTGTACTTAGATTCCAGGATGTCGTTCCCAAGCAATGAATTTCTAAATACCAATTTATATCGATAGGATGGAGAGCAATATCATCGTCGAGTTACAAAGCTTCGCTTGATGGAAAAAAGTTAATGACTGCTTCGTTTTTGTCATTCGTAGAAAAAGAAACGCGCTTTCGTATGGGGCTCTCTATTTATGTTCTTCTGCCGATTGCGTATTGTTTTCGTTTTTCAGCTCCATTCTCAACTTGCTGTTCCCATGAATGCTGGTCCTGTCTAGGAACACCCTAGCACATGTGCTCCACTTTTCTGTCGTACTATATTTTCTTTTTTCTTCGTCTGCTTGATTGCCTTTGTAATTTGAATCGAAGTTTGAATAACTTTATAAGTTATTATACGATACGTAGTAATTGGCAGGCTGTATGCGGAACGTTATATCTCTCAGGGGAAAAAGACAGCACAAATAGTGTGTCAAAAGAAACGCAGAACCCATGAATGAGGTTGTTCCCACTGGATCAACGCGCATGGGAACAACGACTTCGGGAAAGATGAGGAAGAACAAAGCATGGATCCCAGCATGAAATTAGGAGGAACCTAAGTGGGCACGCAGAAAAGATGTCCTAAACGCCTGGCTAAGGCTAACGTAACCTACAGGGTCCCCCTGTGATTTTAGCTATTCATAACATACGTACGGTTGTGTCACATCTAAAGCCCAATGCAGACGAGAAGCAAAAATTGTCGAGAGTGGCATTTCGCCCCCGAAAGCTTTACTAGACTCGGCGAAAAAGTTGCCCGAAGAGTACAGTCAGCCGGATGGGTTTAGGGCTTTAGGCCAATCTTGTGATAATTTAACTCGAAAACAATGCCCATTAGAAGCGCCTATCGCTGCTGCATGTGCTTTAACATGTCGCGGCAAACCGCATTTATAGACAATATTGTTCCGTCGAAGTCAGCAGCGAAGATGTCGCTCGTCTACGCACGGCATTACGAGCTTTTGACCCATCCTATATGGCTATTATCCCTCAAGTGGCCCGTTGTGAGGGACAAGCGGAAAACTGCAATAGCCCTGTAGGTTGGCAAGGAGTGCAACTGTGAATCTTGGCCCATTATTTGCATTCAGATATAGCAGTGGACCGTGGTGTTAAATAATAGCCGACAAAGTCGTCCGCTCCTGTCATTGGAAGGTCACTAGCTCTGACCCTCGTGTGACACCCTCTTAATGGTGCCAAATGTGCATCTATTATTATGAATAGTATGAAGGTTACGTAATAGCACTGTTTTTAGAGCTGTGAACTTTCACTATGGGGAAAGAGAGACATGAATTTACCCAGACAAAAAGCATTACCGCCACGTGCCAATGCGCGCAACCTTGAGAGGATTACGTGCGTCTGCCTGACACGGCGCAGTTTTCTTCCGGGCGGCGACAGAGAGAACGGAAGTGGTCGAGCGCAGACTATTGCATAGAGTCATAGAGCGGCCTGCCAGCCGCCGACCTCGACGGCAAAGTTCAGACTATCGTGACTTAAATGGCCTTATTCTGAGCTTAGCAGTAAGGTCTTGGCCTTCACAGGGCTTATGAAATTGCGCCTTATAAGGCTAAGCGTAGCTTGTAGGGGAGGTCTAAGCTGTCGTGATGCTGTTGCCCTGGAGGCTGGATTATCAAACGCTTCGTCCATTATAATTGTTATATCATTGAACTCCTCTCATTTTATTTCATGAAGCGAAGTCGCAACAGGAGGGCATTCAGAGTACTGCCGGGGTTATGCTATACTTTCATACGAACAGTGTGATGTGGAGCTGGCACGTCGTTCTTACCACCATATCTATGTTACCGAATTGAAAAAAAAAAAAACATCCGAGACGACGGGTGAGTTGCTCATCCTCGCTTCCAGTTGTACGTGCGAATGAATACGTGGCCTCGGCATAACGCAACAATATATCCGTCAGCGGCTGTAGTGCCTCGTGTCTTTTAGTGAGGGGATGCTGCACTGTTCCATACTCAATATATAATAATAGCGTGGGCACACTATCCCAAAAGTTTCTTTTTCGCTTCGGCCGTCAGGTTGCCGTGACTACGTACTACTTAGGATGCTTGAATGTCACACTAAAACTATGCGTCATTGCAACTTTAACTAATTCAGAAGTAGGAGGTATTCTCAAACCATGACCATTGCTGCTGCTTGTTAGTTATAGTAAGGAAGTTTAAACCTCAGTTTCCGAGCAGAACGATATCACAGAGGAAAGAGCAAGGGAATATAGTATGTCAAGAGAAACTGAGATCCCATGCACGAAGATGTTCCCACACAGGATCAACGCGCATGGGAACAGCAAGCCGAGAAAGAACAGAATAAAGTATAAGCAGGTAGGAGTATGAAATCGGAAGGAAGCAAAGTGGGCACGAAAGAGAGACGTCCCGAAAGCCTAGCTAATGACTCAGGTAACCTACACGGACCCCCTGGGAAAACCTGGCCCTATTGCTGATTGCTATGACTTATAAACTGCAAGGAACTACATGTACTCATAATTTAGATAATCTTTTTCGTGGCATAGCAATGTCCAAGCCAAAGCCTTGTGCGCTGCAACGTAATCAGATACAGGATTGCCTGGCAATGCAACTGTTGCGCACGTGTACACGCGCCCAAAGAATCTGTGAATCTTTCATGAGCTAGGGGAAGGCTGCTGACATTACTAATAATATTTTTTCAGGTTATATAGCTGGCAGTAGACGGATCAACTGGACCATTCCAAAAGAGAGTAGCCTCTAACCAGTGCCAACTGTCCGACCTATTTTGAACTATTCAGAAATTCAATCTTGCTAAGTAAATTGGAGTTTTCAGACGGCTTAACGTTGTCGGGTTGGTCATAACATTTTCAACGCAGTTCTAAATTGCGAAGCCAAAGCTCCTGTCTCGAGTTTCGAACAAGCTAAGCCTCGAAGGTTTAATTTCGGTGCCCAATCGAACACGTCCTAAACAGGTACCTAGTCGAGTTAAGAATCTGTAATGGTGTTATCGATTGGCATATCAAGGTCGAGTTAAGCTTAGTTTACACACGTGTGTGAAATTTCAGAAAGAAGTTTGGGTTTGTTAATTTGAATCAGTTTTCAGGGGTTAGGGGCAACTCGATTGCGTTTGAGGTGTCTGAAAACTTGCATTTAGGCAGAAAGCTTGACGATGCGATTTCAAAGTTGCCAAATCAAAATCTTGAATATTTCTGGAGCAAAGCTAAGTCGCATCGCCAATTTTCCGCAACTTTTTGATTTTTTTTTTTTTGTGAAGAGTAAAATATGAAAAATTAAACTAAAACGCCACGTGACAGAAGACCACTCCCGTTGGGAAGGGGCTAGAACTGTTGAGTCAGCAGTTACTGCATTTTTAAAAGAATTTTCTCATCTCTCACTTACTCTCACTTAATTCGCGAGCAATAATTGTCATATCAGAAAAAACCTTAACCACTACACTTCGGTTGCCATCGTATGCCGTTGTGACGTGTCTGACTGATGTGCTCATATGCGGCCTTGTACATGCTTTACTTTCTCTAGGTATTTTAGCAATTATATAGGAACGGATGAATTTTTCACGAATTTTGCTTAGAAATAGATGCGGCATTCAAACATGGATAAGTGTGTGCAGAAGTGCGGCGAAAAAGGCTGCATTCGGTCAGATATTAATTTGGCCTTTATTTCCTCCAACAAAATAAAGATTTTAAAAGTACGCGTTTTCCTCTCTTATGTGTATAAGCTGAAGTTTTTTTTTTTTTTTTTTTAATTTAGCGAAGTCGCACCAGACAGAAAAAGACGCAGTCGTTATGGGGAGATCAAAACAGAGTCGCCAAGTCCAGCGGCGAAGTCGCGAAAGGAAAAATGAAAGTATGGCGCCCAGCGCTGGTGATTGAAAGTCTCAGCTGCAAATAATTAAGGGTTAAGGACTGAAACTCGATTCTTCGGGCTCAAACCAGCTCACTTGTCTATAGTTGCAATCAAGTCGATCCTATATGACTTACTTTCGCCGGTCCATTGATGACATCCTGGCGATGTACGTATGCTCTTATGCTGAGCTTAGCGACAAGGTCTGGCCCTTGACAGGCGTTATTAAATTGCTCCTTATATGGCCTTGTGGAGCTCCTTGGACCAGTCCAGATATATCCTGATTTAACAGCAAGAGAGCTTCCATCGGGTCGGCAATATTAACGTTGAATACCTACCATATTCGGTAGGTAAAAGGTACATTTGAACTGAGGCGGCGGTGGGAAATTTGCGCTGGGAGAGGTGGAGGGGCTTTGCAATACATACTGTACGTGTATGTTGGTTACATAGCAGCAATATTGGAACTTTGCTCGTTATTGTTATGATGGGGTGCAATTTCCCATGCTCTCCTTGACGCCGGCACTAAGTGATTTCACCGATGTTAAGAGTTCTTGGGTATAGGGCGTATTCGACTGGACACCGAAATTGAGCCGTATAGGCTCAACTTGTTCGGAACTTCAGACAGAATTAAGCATGGTTCTGTCGTTTCGAATCGCGTTGCGAGCGCAGTAAGTAACCCTATTGCAGTAAGCTAGCTAAAAATTCTTTATTTTACCTGGTTAGACCGAATTTTGGAAGTATCAAGAGTAGTGTATAAAGCACTGAATCCTTTATTTTTGAGGGTAACCTACACTGGCGGCTCCCCTCGCGCGTGAGCTTCCGGTTTATAACGGCCAATGCACTACCGGTTTAGCGGGGGTCAGGGAGGGCGCAAACTGGAAGTGGGCGGGGCCTGGGAAACCGGAAGGGGCGGAGCGATGACGCGGCGGCGAGAGGGGAACCTACCCTTAAAAACAAAGGATTCAGTGCTTTATACACTACTATCAAGATTGTTTAAGAGACAGTCAACGTCTTTGAGTGTCAGTTCCTCGGGTCGGAGCCAGGACACCAGTCTCAAGTTTCCGACTAGTCAAGCCGCGAAATTTCGGGGCCAGATCAAACATGCCTAAGCCTAAGAGATGAACCTGGTGTCGAACTTCAGACGGGATCACTGACCTTGTCACACTGGACAGAGTTTGAGGCATAGAACGCTAGTTGATTTCCCTTAATCCCCAATCTAGTTCCTAAATTTGAGTTTCAGCCATCTCAAGCGCAAATCGGGTTGCAGTCAACACTTGCCATTATATATGTATAGTTGTAAAGTCACTGCTCCTAGCTTAGGGTTCTAGGCAAATCAAGCCTTCTGGGCTTAACTCAACTCGCACAAGGTGAGTCAACTAATCTCTCTAAATATCTGCACCCGAGGAGGGTACTAGGCGTCGTCGAGGGACGGCGCGAAATAATTACGTTAACGAATCTCCATTTCCTTCACTCTTATTCCTGAGTGTGGTCACGTTCGATTGAGCGTCAAACTTAAAGTTAAACCTAAGTGGCTTGCAGAGCTGGGATTCGGTATTTTTTCTGTACTGTCGTATCGGTATTCAGTACTTAAAAAGGGGTCATTCGGTTCGGTATTTCAGTAATTTTCCCAAAAAATATCGAATGATTCGGTATTTTTTCGGTATTATTATGAAAACATCGGGCCCAGACCCCCACGAACAGAAAGCATAACCCAAAAGAAGTACTTTGCAACACCGGGAAGCCCGAAATGCTGCTAAAGGAAATCCAACAGAAAGCCATTTACAGCTGGCTTAAACGCCTTCAGGCCAACACGACAGAAAGCCGATGCCGGCAATAAGTTCCAAACCCTAACAGACCAGGGTACGAGGCACCGAGAGAACTAATTAGTTCGGCACCTAACATTCTCCGACGTGATCGAGTGCGCACCGACCGCAGCACGTGTAATTCTCCTAGAGACTATGAGGGCCGAGACAGTAGAATACAACCAATGCCTCTCATTATTGTACACCTTTTGAAGCATACAGAGTTTGGCCACCCCCTCTCCTGTGGGACAGTTTCACCAGATCATTATCTGTGCACAGCCCGCTGGCTGAATTAACAGGTCGGTATAACAGGCGTGACTGTCAGCTGCTGAAGCCCAGACCGGTGAGCAATACTCTAACACAGGTAGCAAAACATAAAAGCATCTGCGGACAACCTTACTGTCACCAAACACAGAATTCACCTTACGCAGTTGCCCAATCTTAATGGCAGCACGTGGCACCAGTCGCCTCATATTCGGCTGAAAGTTAGCTTCTCATCAAGGACAATTCCAAGAATCTCCAAGGAGGTAGACCCCTGAAGCAAAGCGTCATCTATTTCCAGATGTGGAGGGTCCGAGACCGACTGACAATCGTAGACTTGGTTTTACTGGCATTCAGCTCCATACTCCAGGCCGAGTACTATGCATTAATGAGTGCCAAATTCTTATTCAGAGACTGGGCGACAGCGGTACGCATGCAGGGAGCAGGTATCACTGCTCTCAAAGTGGAATCATAGGCATAGTTTATCATCGTGTTTTCCAGTGAAGAGAACATGTCACTAGTGTACAGAACGAACAACAGCGGGACAAGCACGCTACCCTGAGGGACGCCAGACTCCACCGTGACTGAGGCACTCAAAACGCCGTCGACCGACACACTCTGCGTTCGCTCAGAAACAAAATCATGAATGACTGACAGAACCCTACCACCCACACCAACCGGCTCCAGCTTCTATAATAGACCCCTGTAGTTTACTCTGTCAAACGCCGAGCTAAAGTCCAACTGTACAAGGCGTGCTTCAAATCGATAATCCAGCGCAGACTGTATATGGTGTGGCACCGACAACAAGGCGTCACAACAACCCAAACCAGTTCTATACGCCAACTGACCAGCAGGCAGCAAACCCATAACCTCAGTAAAGCGACCAAGCGTACAAGCGACCAATTTCTCGAACACTTTCAGTAAAATGAGCGTCAGCGTAATGGGCCGGTAGTTGGAGACATGGGGCGACACTGGACCCTCGGGAATGGGAGTAATATTCACAGTATGCCAACACTGGAGAAAATTTCCTCACTGTATCAGGCGCCGAAAGATCACTGCTAGCTTAGGGGCAAGAACGCCAGCAAGCTGCTTATAAAACAGAGGAAACATGCCCACCGGGCATGTAGATTTCAAATGTAATTTGCAATGACGTTCCAGAATTCATCAGAAACGCACTGATGCATCGCTTATAGTTATATATACGTGATGATAATTCACAAATAAACTTTATAATATTTGAAATGTGCAAACAATAGTAAACACAATATTGAAGCTTTGACAGTAAACTTATTCTACAAGAAGAAGTAACAGTTTCAACAGAATAAATCTAAAAGAATGTTCCAGAATCCTCAGAAAATTGGCTAATTCATTGCTCCTATTTATTTATGTCAAATAATGAATTAATAAATGAACTTCATAACAGACTCACATAGTTCAATTGTAATAGAAGCATCTTCAACATCATCATCATCGGCACAAAGCTGATTTTTTTTTTAGCAACAACTCCTATAATGCGGCATGTGGGCGAGGTAGTATAGAATCTTGGTGGATCAATTGTTTACATGAAAGTTTTGGCGAAAGAGCCCGCTGTATTACACGAAGGACACTAGAAAATTTACTCGCATCACTTTATAGAATAAAGTTTTTTATATAAGTTTTCTTCAAAGAAATGCTGAAATGTTTTTACGCGTGCATGAATTATTGTGGCACTCTATATTCACGATTAGCAAAGAAATTAACAAAAATATGCTGAGTGTAATGATCACTCACTGGCAGTTCACGCTGCACTAAGCTCGGAAGGAAGTGGCACTTGAGTGAGCGAAACATTATGATACACTACGCCCAATTTTCACAGCGCAGCATCTCTTGTCTTCAATGGAGTGCATACAGCGTGAAAAAGCTGAAGTGAACAAAAATCAATGAGAGTTTCCTAAAGTCTTCCAGGAGAGACGGTGGGTTTTATAGGGATAGGAAGCGTGTTTTTTCGGTCCGAGAAATTCAAAAGTGCCGAAAAAAGTCATTTGATATCGGTAGAAGATTCAGAAAAGATTCTGTGCTTCGGTAGATGAAAATACCGCCGGTACTACCGAAATGCTGCATTGCATTCGGTACGAAACTTTAGACTGCATGTTGCGCTGGCTCCGACTCGTTGAATTGAGTTTCAGGCAGTGGCTTTAATTAGTAACCATTGAGACTTCAGAAACTCAAAATTCTTCCGTAAAATGGATGTTTCAGCGTAAGCGACGTGCATTTAACGCTTGCACAGCGATTCAAAGTGGCGAAGAAGCCAAAGTTTTTGTCAAACCTCATGGCCTTAAATTTGACGCCCAATCGAAATTACCCTTTGTTCTCAAGAATGTTTCTCCCCTTTACCTTAGGTGAACGTTTAGCGAATTAACTTTCTATACAGTAACACTGCTAAAAAATATCATTTGTGGGAAGGAAACGCAATCCAGTATCATGATACCGGCATTTGAAGAGTTTTTTTCGAATTCAAACCATTGACAAAGCGAACAGCATATTGCAGCTCAGTGGATGGAATTTCTCCCAGCTAATCCTTCAGATTGGTACAATGAGACGCAAACAATCTATTCTATTATATACTGTGAGTGAAGTAGGATTGACAGCGTCCAAGAAACTATGGTCAGTATATCAAACGTTTCCATTATTTGTTAAGCACTGGGTTAGCGAAACCCTTCAATATAATAAAGTGTTGGATTCTAAGACGCCGATCGCGGAAGTTCGAGCCTGTTTTCCAGACAATGGACTTCTTGCTGAGTCAGCATTTGACGTTCTGGCACTATTGCGAGGACATTGGCCCTAGCTAGAAATAGGCACCCCAGACATGGGAACACAAATGACAGTCTGATCAGAGACTCTGCGTAGTCGTACAAAAAACAACAACAAGCCAACAACAATGTTTCAGACTGCCGCTCAATTCTGGTTTAAGCTCGGAGACGTTCGATTATATGTCGTCGAAATCGGTTTAAGCCAAGCCCACTCGACTCGACTTGCCCGCAACTATCGACAGGTTCGCTGGGTTCGACCAGTTAATCTGAGTTCCAGGCGTTTACCCTTCATCGATTACCAGCTTGGATTCCAAGAACTCCGTCTCACTCCGTACAAAGGAGTTTTCAGTAGGTTCAACGTAATCAGGCTGCTTCTAACACCTGTAACACGATTCAAACTGATGAAGCCAAAGTCCGGAACTTGGACACGTCAAGTCGAGTTTGACTGGCTTCGATCGACTTCGACGATCGACCCAACTGAACGCACCCAAAGACACCAGCTGCCTGAACCGTCCTCCAATGATGGCGCAAATATTATTATTTCAACGAAGCACTGTTTCTTTTGCTCTTCTTCATGATTCATTGCGCAGGAATATTCTCCTAAGGAAACTTCGTTGATTTGCCCTACTTGCTAGTAAAATGCAGTCGTATTAACAAATTGTTGCAGTGGAAGCCCAATCCAGCATCTGTACAACCACGCACAGGTATTATAGTTGTCTTCTATTCTTTGAATTACAAAATTTAATACGGCAACCGCCCCCCTGCTTTCCAGTTGACAAATTTTCTTTTAAGGGCACGTTCCACTTGGCACCACCAAAATTAGGTCTGCGAGCTTGGCTCGTCCCGACCTTTAGGCAGAAGCTTTGGGTTTGCCGTTTTTTTTTTTTTCAATTGCGCTGCAAGTGTTTGATCCAGCTTCTTGGTACGGGACAATATTGGGCATCTGAGAGTTTTAAGAGCTACTGATTAATTAAGGATCAGTTCCTCTAACTCAATTCAGCCGGTCGAAGCCAGCGTACCTGCTTGAAGTTTCGAACAAGTTAAGCTTTATTTCTACGTCGAATCGAACGTGCCTTATACAATATGAACTAGAGGGCTCAGCCGTCAAAAATTTTGTAATTAAGGTTTTATTGTTCATGCTTTTCGTATAGGTTTTGCTGTAAAATACAGTAGGTTTCATCATATTTGGACGCGTGATCTTCCA
>LQNS02278186.1:5037673-5056146 GCA_001587735.2 Parhyale hawaiensis | reverse complement strand
CTGTGGGGATAACTCGTTGTTAGCCACCCCGCTGGCCACGGACTGCAGCATCACCTCTGCACAAGATGGGCGGCGTGCATAACGTCGCCTGGACCTCGTCCGAAGTATCATCAAAGGTATCAAAGGCATAAGGTAAGACTAAGGCTCTCTAACTGCTACGAAGAAATTCAGCAGAAAGAAAAAATTTCGCGATTTATAGTAGTTTATGCCTTTCAGGATTAATAACTACCAAATATACCGCTTTTATCAACAAAGCTCAGAAGAAGCATCATTATTATTATCATCATCATATGGAGTAGTAGCGAGCTATTCTCCAAGCAAAGCGAAATTCATAAAATGCAGTATTTCCACGTTTGACCATATATTTCTGGAGGTATATGTGTCATTGCAGTTTCAAGGGCTGAAATTTTATGGTATCTCAACTTGTTTTTCAGTAGACGAATTTTCTCCTATTTAAATCCTTGATAGCGTGACGGTGGAAAGGACCAACCAAGAGCTGGCTAGAAGCAACCAACTACTCTGTATTATTGTACAGTGGATAGAAAAAAAAGCAAGCGAGTGAACTAGTAACCAAGATAACTTCGCTTTATTGTAAGTACCTCAGGCAAAGAGAATATATTACCGGGAGTTTTCTGTTATCTGTCAGTTAGCAACACAACTAAAAATAATTATGGACAGATGGTCATGTAATTTATAGGAGCTATAAAAATTGATACGATGGCTAGATAATGTAGATAATTACGATTTGGTGATGATCCATAATCCCGTCTCCCTACCATTCTGTTTCCAAGCATTGCTTTGCATGGCGGAGGTATGCGCTCNAACTAAAAATAATTATGGACAGATGTTCATGTAATTTATAGGAGCTATAAAAATTGATACGATGGCTAGATAATGTAGATAATTACGATTTGGTGATGATCCATAATCCCGTCTCCCTACCATTCTGTTTCCAAGCATTGCTTTGCGTGGCGGAGGTATGCGCTCTCAGAGTGCTCTAAGTTTCTTATACGACAGGAAGAATCGGAGAAAAAGAAAGCTGGGGCTTCACAACTGTCTGTGGATAGGCATTGAGTGACCTTTTCCTGGGCTAAGCATAAAGGAGACGACCATGACGAGGCTTATGAAATTATGCCCTTTTAATTAAGGTCATGTTGTGGCTGTAAGACTGCTGGCCTGTTCTACTGAAATCTAGTGAGACGTCTGGCGATGTTACGACATCGAATATTAGCCGCTTTACATGACGAAACACTTTCGTGCATTATAACTGCACTCTTTGGGACTTTCCCCACGTTCGTGGGATTTCCCTGATGGAGGTATAATCTTGAGCTTTAAAGGTGAAAGGTAAAGACTAGACTGTGCAGGGTGCACCATCACTAGCTAACCCACATGCACTGGTTTGTGCTGCAGATGTAACTTTTCCAAGGGGCAGGGGAGTGTATTTTGTTTTTACTTTTCCAAGGCGTGAAGGTATTTTTTTTCCAACACTATAGCACAACTGGTGTAATACTTATATATCACAAAACATGGAGTACAACTGCAGTCTACCACAGATCGTTTGCGCTATGATGTCACATGGTGGAAAGCTCATACAACTGCGTCTCTCAAATGGATGGAAAGTCCAACCCCACTTTACGTTGACTATGAAGACAGCATTCAACACTTTGCCGAGCTGAAAACTATTAATTAAATTAGACAGTGTAAAATAGACGGACTAAGAACCCCATAGAGCATCCGGGAGTTACGCTCCGGCCCTCTATGGGCTATAGCTATAACATCAGCATCACAGAATTTCCTTTTCTCTTCTACCCATGGATATTTAATTGCAAAAGTTACTCTCTCGTTGCATTCTTATAGGAAAAAAATTTTATGCGGTGAGGTAGCCGTGTCCTAATAAAATAGGGTAAAGCTCCTCCTTAATTTCTCCACATACAGACGGAGCGGGACCACATTGGAAAGTCTTCTGGGGGCCTTGGAGTCTCCGAGAGGTTAAGAACCTCTGGATCTGAGACAGCATGACAAGCACTGACTCCTATTTATTCCTGCTTGAACGCGGAAGGAAATTGGATACGTACTACAGTATTAATATGCAAGCAAACGCTAGCAACGTTAAGCGGAAACAGTATCTTATTTACACAAAGGAGCCCCTCGCGCCAGCTCGTACAACGTCCATGTTTACTGGCCGTTTTCTGTTGGCCCTCACTGACCGCTGTTAAAGAAAACTGTCCTTGAGGTGTCGGCCTCAATGGCGGAGAGAAAACGGATGGCTCGGATTACGTAAAGAGCATTTGTCGCAGACGTGGAAGTGAGCTTAGTTCTTCCGCGTGATTTATGCGCGTTATTTGTGTGTTAAATATTTGGTAAGAGAGCAAAATGAAGTTTTTGTTCGTTGTTACTACGTCGTAAAAGTAGAGTCACCTTGACTGTACGCCCAACTGAGTAATTCGCCGCAGTCAGTTGTTGGCGCTGCGGATAGATGTCCGCTGGCCCAAGAAGAGTGCAAGGTTGCAGTCAACTTTAAAACGTCAAAGTTATGGTGTCAAAGACGGAAAGTCCTAGGTCAACTGCGACATATCGACCGTCCATAATGACTCCATATGCATGGTTGCATGGTCAATACTCCAACAATAGTATGAAAACGCCGAAAATGCTGCCACAGTCAGCTACTGGAAAAGCGATCCCCAGTGCCAGCGCATGTGAGCTCAGCACTCGAACATCCTATCACAGTGAGAATAAGAAAAGTTGAGCAAATTAAGTCGATTTATCGCAAAATAAAAATTAATGTTGCCTCTTTCTTAGGAAATGAATTTTCTTGTTGGCATGTCGATAAATAATGAAAATTAATGTTTCAACGACTAAAGAAAATGATTTTTGTTGAATTTTTGATCAATAATGAAAGTTTTTACTATCATTTAAGTCTACATTTCGTTGGAAAATGTAAATTTTCTTGGTTATGGCGGAAGGAAATGAGAGCTTCCGATACCACATAGATTATAAGGAAGAGAATTTTTTCGTTCCCACGACGAAGATACTTCAAGTTTTTGCTGCCACACGAAAAATATTTATTTTTGTCATGTTCAAGGGAGGGTAAAAGAATTTATTTCGCTGACAAATTGATATAAAAAACCTTTCGTCCCCACGTCGGAAGTTACTTAAAGTTCAAGTAACCACATCAAAACAAAATTAAACTAGAACGCTTCGTAGTGTAAGACCATCACCCGCGAGGGAGGGGGGTGGAGGTCTGAAAGTGTTGAGTCAACAGTAGGCAGTTTTCTCATCTAGGTCAACCCACCTGACTGTCTACAAGAGATTGTGATGATAGCTCAGTTCTTTCTAGTAGTTTTTGGGTGGAAAGACACACAGATATACGTACAGTATATAGACACATACTGAACGAAAACACTATCACCTCTCTCACTACGTTTGACGGTGATAAATATTTTGACTCATCCATGTGAAAGTTCACATCAGTGATAATTCTCCTAGTCAGTAGTCATAATAACAAAGTTAACATTTATTCATTGACACGCCATTTTCTTCCGTGTACACAAGCCACATTCGATAAAAAACGAAAAGCACGTCAATGGCCAACGAGCTTTCTCTTCGTTGGCCCGTCGAAATCTTAATTTTGTGTCCGCCGAGGTTAGTATGTTTTTGTAGGGGGAGGGGTCCTTGGCAAGAGTCCTTAGGCACGTAACGGATATCTCGTCAAATTTGGAGGGAAATAAAATTCAGAAAACAGTGCACTTTTCTGCTGTCTCTACAGCACAGTAACACACTGGGACGAGTGGATCAGTGAACACGTTGAAGAGTTGTGCACTGTCTACGATTTAAATAGACACCTTCAAGAGTAGCATGCAAACCGGCATTAACGAGCACAATGACGTCACTGAAGTGAAGCCGATAACGATGTTCCGGCATGATTATTACCCTACGAAGAGCCTTCGCGCCTCGCCTGTTCCCGGATGGAGTGACGTCACAAAAGAGAGGCCAGTTGCCGTGTTTCAACACAAACTCTGCGCCACGAGCAGCATTTGTGTACCACTGGCCTTGCCTATTCCCGAGTATAGTGACGTCACTAACGAGGTGCCAATGGCAACAATCGGCACAAGTGCCACCCCACGAGCAGCGTTTGTGTCACCACTGGCCTATCCTGGTGACGGGTGTAGTGACGTCATTAACGAGGAGCCAATGGCAATAATTCGGTACTAGCTGCCCCACGAGCAGCGTATGTGAGACTCTGGGCGGCCTCGAACCAGCGGACCTTACTCGCTCCAGCCTTCCATAGCACGTGACATTTAGCGTCGCTGGAGCTCAGGAAGCAAAAAACTGTCATGGTCCTAAATTTGATGCGATAACGAGTTTGGTATTCCCTTCCCCCTCTCCTGCTGCTGCCTACTGGACTGGCAGTCCTCGATATATAGCACTTCTTAACTTGTGTAATTTCATTGCATACGTTCAAACTTTACATCCAGGAATTCAACGTATGTCTTCTTGCATCTACAGTACAATGCAACTTCTGGAACATAAAAGGGCGTGTTGTCTCAATTTTCGCGAGCAGTCCCATATTCGAACTGACAAATTCTACAGCAAGCTTGTTCTCCTACATTCGCAATACATTATACACTTTCTTTGCCAAACACCATAAGAAATCAGGAAGTTTTACATTGGAATACACAACCTTCGAAATTTCACACCACCTTTTTACAAGCCAGCCACTATGGAGCCGACAATTGCTACTATTCACGACAATGGCGCTGTCTACGTTTCTCTTGATATTTCCACTTGCAGAGGTCCCTTTTTCACGAATTTTCTGCATTTAGGGAAACTCTGTTTGAGGAGTTGACTAGCACGAAAATACAGATACTTTTTTATATTGTTCCTGGGTATCGCCGTCTCCTGCCCTGTAGCGGTAGCATAGATACTGAATTTCGCTTCCTTCCCACATCAAAGCCTTTTTTTGCTTTTAACTGATGACACGCAGAACCGTAACGAAGAGCAATGAAAACGGATGTACGGTTCAAGTAATTAATAATGTTCTGTCAATATTTCATGACGGCGCGGGCCACTTATCTATGTCATCACGTGCTTCTGGTTATTTCTATCCAATCTGTTGTACGTTACGCTCTCAGTTATAGTCAGTCAAGTCGGTGGTTCAAGTCTCCATTTCCGCACGAAAACAATGTCACAAAGGAAAGAACAAGGGACATATAGCATGTCGATAGAGGTGTGGAACCCGTACACAAGAGTGTCCCCACACAGGATTAGCGCGCGTGGAGACAGCAAGTCGGGAAAGAAGAGAAGAAAGTACGATCAGTAGATACATTAAATCGGAGAGAAGCCAAGTAAGCGTGAAAGATAGACATCCCGACGGCCTAGTTAATGGCAAAAGGTAGCCTGCATATAATTCCCCTTGGGGCCCTGCTCCCTATCACATAGAATGTGCGAACTTAACTAACCTAATCCTATGGCTTATGACCCATCCTATGTCCCTGAGGGGCAGAAAAATATACTCGTGCAAACTTAAATCTTCAATTAAAACATTATCACCTCACTCATTTCGTACGCGGGCGATAACAGTTCATCGGTAACAACAGCGGCCACAGCTAAGGTGCATAATCTTTCTTTGTGCATCGCTAAATTGTGAAGTCAAAGTCACTGTAACGGCTGCCATGCCCCTAATCTGAGTCAGCTGTGCCAACTTTTGCAGTCATCCACGTTATTTACTCGATATTTTATCTTCGCTAGTAAAATGTTACCCCGCTACAATATTACAACCATGTTTCACTTTCGTTTAGTATGTGCTCTTTGTGAAATATCAATCACAGTTAATAAAGAAGAAATAGAAGAGGTAAAGACCGGCTTACACAGCAGACAGAGAAACAGTTCATGCGAGGGAAGGTACAGATTGAAAACTTTGGGACTTTCATTTCGAGGAAGTACTCACCTTCAACTACTAGAGGCTCGTTGTCGTCGTCATCTTCACCATCATCGTCCACCAAAACAATTTCTACTGCTTTTTCCACAGATTTGGATACCGATTCTGGAACAACGTCCGACGCGATGACGTTGGTGGCGGCGCTGTTAGCAGGAGCGACAGGAGGAGCTGTCTGCCTCGTTACTTTACTGTAACCACTTTTAACCCCTTTGATCCCCTCTGAAGGTCGGACCTCGACAGGGCCCGGTTGGGAGCCTGCAAAATGCGGCAGGTTCTCCATGCTTATTCTCAACTCACTTCGGACATTTTCATTTGTGTTCGAACGGCTATTACTGTCGTCCTCCGCTGTGGATAGCAATGAACCTTCCCCTTCGACATTAAATTGGGTTTCCTCCGCTTCAGCTGGTTCCACGGGATCGTATCTGATATCAAGTTCTTCTTCATCGGCGTCTAGGGCGTCCGCCACCTCTTTGCGAGCTGCCTCTTGTTGTCGGAGCCGGTCAAACGCTTCTCGTTCTCTGTATGTCCAGGGAGCTGTGATGGAAGTTGTGGGTAAACTGTAGACGGGACTAGCTGTGAGTGCGATGATGCACGCTGAGATCAGTACCTGGAACGTGACATTTCCGTATTATTAGAAGCTCTGACAGAAATACCCCAGCCGAGATGAGAGGCCTCTGAAATAAAAAGGTCTTCCGCTCTGTAATATGTACAAATAATATTTCAGTCTAAAAGTTTCCTTAAATTGTCACTGTCACTTAAATCACTTAATTCTTTTTACTGATACTACAATGGAAACATAGTACTGAAAGATATTACATTATTAGGAGAATACATCGCTTAGCCAAATCAAGAGTTAACATTTTCTAAATAAATAAGTTGTTATTATTATTCAATAATGCCGCAAAACTACGGTACTCCTGCTTTACTTTGGTGGTCACCCTCGTGACCCTGCCAAGTTGGCCAATGTTGGGCTTATACCGTGTAGCCAAAAACATATACCAATCCTATTTTAGGCAGGTGCACAGAGCAGTCTTATAGTGCCCTTGAGTATTACTTAGAGTCCGAAAATGTTGCTGAGTGTGTGAAAATAGCGGAAGAGTGAAATATTCTATACACAGTTGCGTGAACTAGGATGCGGCAGAACAATCGGAAGCAGAGTTGTACGTATGAAAGCCAAAATAAATTAAAACTTGAGTGTATCCTCCTCTATACCCCTAACCTGTCATCTAATAAAAGCTCAAAGCTGCTATTTTACTACTGGACCTGGCCAACTTGAATCGAATTTTGCATGGTGTAGTAAAACCACGGTTGAGCTTTGTTCAAAAAATAACGTTAGAAATAGTCTTAATCGGTAAATTTAAGAACAAAAAATACAAAAAATAATCAAATATGGCCATTTTTACGTTCCTCCAGACCTCCAGACTTAAATCCAATTCAAGTTACCAAAATTAGACAGTCAAGTTAGTTCCAAAACTCACCTTGTGATATGTGGCCATTTTTGTTTTGTCTTGAAGCTCTCCTCTTCTTAAGAAAAAGTTTCCGAAGATGAAACTTATCAGCGATGGGGTTGTGAGGAACAAGATTCTGACTTCGGCAGTGAGAGTAGAACTAAGCTCAATTTTTATACTATGAAAAAGTGATTTAACTTTCTCAACACTTGCTTTCAAAAGATGGAAACGTCAAAATAATCCCGTAAATAATGTTCTCTTAGTAATTATATTCACTATTTCCGTTTTCAGAGTTTATAAGATTGAAATAACTCGCCCTAAGATATTTCTGACTTATCACACAGGGCTATATTTTCTATGACCTCAAAACAGTGCAGAAAAGGAACTAAAGTCCAAGCTTCTGAAATTCAGTATCTCAGCAGAAATGACCTTCTGAAAGAAAAAAAAGGAACTTATCATTATTATCTCATGCAGAAGCAGTGTCTTACTAGTTAACACCTAGATATACATATTTGCTAGAGTAGCAGCCCTTCAAGCATAACGGCGAAGATATCCTGCATTACCGTAGTTGCTCTTCGTCATTCTTCCCCTATAGTGGATGCATTTTCGGAGAAGCAAGCTTGACGAATTCCATTACGATAAAGCAATGCCATGTTCCTTACCGTGATGTGGAAAATTGTGGCTGAAAAGTAGAGGTAGAAAAGTAGAGGTAGGTGTTCGGGTTAGCATAAAACTTAGTCTTTCTCATCGAAACAATCACAGTGCCAAAGATGACTATCAAGTAGTACTTAGCTCTTTTGTGTGAAAATTACCTCTTGATTTCGTAGTTCAATTGAGCTATGTTTCCTTAATATCAGCTACGTCTTCAATAAACTAAATTCAAAATGTAATCCAGTTTCGCCTGGTGTTGAATTTTTATGTTTCAACTAGCCGTTTATAATATGAATAAAGTTGGAAAAATAGATTCAGTCAACACTTACTGATTGATTTCTCCCCTGAAAATTGAAGTATGTATGTCTAAGTTTTTTAAACCTACAATTTACAGCTAGTTCACGCTTCCCTGGTGAAGCTCTATCCTGGGGTTAGCCTTTTTTTTAGTAAACTTAGAAGCTGAATCAAATGTCACGCCCAGTTAAAGAGCAAGAAAACTTTGCAAGGGGTTACTTGGGACAGTAAAAAATACAAATAAGATCCCAAAATAGCAGTAAAGCGGTCCAGACGATGGTAAGAGCGGCCTCTCACGTGTCAACGACTCGTACGGTGGAGTGTCGCCCCTCAGGTTCAAGGGTACGTGCCGTTTTTTGTAGGTAGTTAGAAAACGACGCCTACACCTGTGGACCGCGTGATACCTGTCTTTTGTGTGCTATGTTGCTAAATGCCAGCTTAATCTAGGCTACAATTGGCACAGTGTCTGCCTGTAAATGCGCACTTGTGTCCTTCCGTCGCAATCTTAAGTTTCTGTATTTGCTCGCTTACTATTAGGAATATCCTAGTAGGCCACGGGCTGGCGACGGCTGAGCTAAATCTCATCTCCTGTAGGGTATACAACCGGCTGGGAACCACTTAGTTAACCTGTTGGCTGTTCAGGCCGTACAACAATTCAAGTAGTGATATTCGTACAAGAAAACCAGAGAAATCCACAGAGAAAAAGTTAACAGGCTAAACAATGAGCTTACGCGTTCACCGTGCTTATCGATGACACCCGAAAATATTGTTCTGCATTGTTCCAACAAACGCTCTTCACAGCTCGAAATGTATTGAAATTTAGAGCAGAAGACGAAGCTCAGTCAAAAGCGGATTTACGCCACTGGGTTTTGCTCTACCCGCTCGCATTTCTCTATGCCGGAATGATTAGTTTCATCATTGCAAACACAATTGTGTGTTCTCCAAAGAAATGTAATGAAATATTAGTCAAAATTCTTAGCCCCACCAGCACCTGGCATTATCCCGGAAGGTCAATTAAAGCTTCGACTTTTTGCAAAGAGATAAATACTTCAGAGCTTGACGGGATTCAAACCTAGCCATAAAAACAGTAAAATTTGGAATATCTCTTCGAATTTTAAGTCAATTGGGAGTCAGAAATCCGTGCACTTTTATTTTCTGCTCTTAAAATTGACACAGTAACGAATTCGGACGCTGTGAAGTACAATCGTGGGGCAAAATGCTGTCGTGTAAAGTGATTATAAGAAAACAACAGGACGACCTAATTTTGCTATCCATCTTTCTATTTTTTCTGTAGCCTATAGCAAATGAAGTAAATTCTTAGAAAACATTAACTCGGCCGCAGACATGAGTGCTGGCGATTACTTTTTTTTTTTCTATACAAATCCGAGGAAAATTGGAGGAGCTGCGATTGAGTAGATGGCTCATTAGGGCGGCCATGTTGCTTTATAACGAACTAACTGACCTTGACAGCTGTTGCTAGGCTGTAGCGGTGTGGGGTCACGCGGTGCTGCGTCGCATTAGTAGCAAACTGTCTGCACGCCGCAACCCCGGAGGAATGAATCCAGTATAAATAATTAATTCTAGTTAAATGCCAAGTTGCAATCGTATTAAATGTTCAGGGTAGTGCATGTTAATAGGGTCTCTTCATCTCGCACACAAACAAATATAAACATGTGGCAATTAGGGTAATGCGACAATTAGATATAAAAGTCGGGAAGTTTCTTTTGAAGAATTACGTAATGCAATGCATTGCATGTAATAATCTTATGAACTATATGCATCCACTCCATGGAGATATATACTTCTGCATGTTTCTCAGTTTTTACATTCACAACCTCAACAGTGTAAGGATGCAATGAAACTCTTTAGTCTTTAGATTAGATTAGGTTAGATTAGATGAGATTAGACTAGCTGGAACCTACGTAACTTCCGCAGAACAGAAGCAATGTTCTTCAACGATATCTCAGACCCGCATTGTCCTAATTTTCTTCAATCTAGTACCAAAAGAACCTGTAGAAATTCTAGTGAACATAAGCATTGCTCCTCAATTATGAGGCAAATGGACCCGTATCATGCATACAAAGTGAAAGATGTTATAAGTTGGGTGGTGATTAGTTTACCTTAGACCTGCGAGAAGTAGCAACTTGAACTTGACTCCTCCTTCTTCTATTGATCCTTCTCAGATCGTATCAAGGATACCTCAAGGATGCCATTGTTTTTTTCCTATCTAATACTGATGTGAGCATCACGGTAGTACTATAGCTAACTAAGGAGGCCTAATTAACTAACTAACAGAGGGCTACAAGCAGAATTATAATATACATTGCACCAAAATTTTATGCACACCCTGTGTAGATACCAATGAATTGGCGGGAAAACAAGGCACCTCGTAATGATACAGGCGGGATGGAGTGGGGGGGGGCACCACGCGGGTACCCCGCCAGAAACAAGTGCTGGCCTTCACAGCTGGTCTCCAAACCCAGCACACAATTGGTTCCCAGCTAGCATTCAAGGCTGGAAATAATGTGGCAGTTCACGGACATTGCCAAGGCCGGCGTGGGAGGAGAAGATGAGATGGTAATTCTCCACTGAAGATGCTTGGTTGTAATAATTCAAGTGCTTAGCGCCTTCAAGGATGTTGCTGAGCGGATGCTGGGGCGAGACGCTGGATGACTAGAATATAGAACTCGCTCTTTTCGGTAGTAACTTGTAAGTTGATAGAAGTATAGGAGACTACGTCAATAGAAGATCAGTCACGAGATCTAATGGATCCTCACAGGTTAATCCAAGTATTACAAGTTAATCCAAGCATTGCAGTGCGTCATCACAGGCTAATCAAAGCACTGCCGTGCATCATCATAGGCTAATCTAAATACTGCTAGCGTCATCACAAGTTAATCCAAACAGTGCACTGCATCATGGCAACCTAATCCCAGAGTCAAAATAGGCCCCCGTTCCCGTATCACCAACACCGTAATTCTCCACCAAAGACTAACCTGAGTCCATCGCTTCTTTACACGGCTAGCCTACGATTACTCTACAATGATAAAACTTCCGGAGTCTTCGTTGCCTTATAAGCCTACCATCAATGGCACCATATCTCTGTCAATCAATGGTCGACTGCAGCCGTACACGCTTCTGGGGCCTAGAGGTGGTTTTATCAGTATTGTATTGATACAATGCATGTGCGTCACTATTTAAGGCTTGTGGTCAAAGTGACTCCAATTTACCTTCAATTTGGGAGGCTCCACCAAGATAAACTAGGCTTATTAGTTGTACCTCATGCAGAACCTCAGACATGAGCCTCGGTTTTGCTCCTTTATAGCGAATTCGAGGCGTTCAACCCAATTCTATTACTCTTGAGATGGACCAGCACTCAGACTTGCTCCGTAACGTAAAGCCTTTTCACTTGGTCCATTGGAAAGCTGATGTAACAAATGAGGCTACGTTTTCGATTTCACCCGTGAAATTGATCGTGTTTCTGAAAGCAGTACTATGCTTGGACTCGCAATGATCCATCATGGTGTGAAGTTATTTTTGAAATTACAAAGTCATTTTTCATACGAGGACTACTGCACTGGTACTAATTGTACTCTATAGCTGTGATGGGCAATTTTTTTAATAAATACGAAGTTCGTTCTACAAGGGATACTGCCCAGTGCCCTCGTACCCTCAGCTCTGCATTAGCACTGTGTTAAGTGATTTTTCGCATGGTGGGAGGAGTAGTTTCTCCTTTACAATCACCGTGACCATTAAGCGACGTTACCAACAAGGCTATTCGCAACAAAAAACCATGTTTAATTGGACCGCTAAAATGCTCTACGCAACCTACACCAACTGCAAGGATAAGAGGGCAACTTCTCAGGGCCGTCCCCAAGGTCTACAGAGTGTCTCTCCTCAGTCACCAATCCTTCGCGCCCTCCGCTGGATGCTGCCCAACACCAAGGCGGTTTAATGGTCGATTAAATTCCTGCCCCAACACTAACTACAGGCCTCACTTTACCTTCGTAGTAGTATAAGATAGTTTAAGCCTCCCTAAATAAGTAGTAAGCTGTTCTAAGAGAGGGAAAGGAAGGGACATACAGTATGTCGNTCCGTAGCCGCAACTCAGGCGTTCCAACAGAGATGAATGTGTAGTATTTAAATACCACATAATTTGTCGCGTGGCCTACGTGCGCTACTACGGGCAGGAAACAAGGCGCAAGCATAGTAGGAGACACTCAAGTGGTCGGCCTCTTTCATGGCCTTCCACACGAGAGAGATGGGAGAAGTTCCGCGGACTAGGTACGCTATCTCGATCGACAGCCCACCCCGCGGGAACAGAAAAGGAAATAGAGAACCTACCCAACTTTACAAAACTAACCTCGTCAGCAGGAACTGCGGCCAGATGCTACATCCCCTTGGGTGAGTGATGCCCAAACATATTGTGGCAGGGAAAGCGCCCGCCACAATATGCCCCTGAGGGCTAATGGGGTCTCTTCATCTCGTACACAAACAAATACAAACATGTGGCAATTAGGGTAATGCGACAATTGGATATGAAAGTCGGGAAGTTTTTTTTGAAGAATTACGTAATGGAATGCAATGCATGTAGTAATCTTATGAACTATATGCATCCACTCCATAGAGATATATACTGCTGCGTGTTTCTCAGTTTTTAGATTCACAACCTCAACAGTGTAAGGACTCAATAAAACTCTTTAGTCGTTAGTCTAGTACCAAAAGAACTTGTAGAAATTCTACTGAACATAAGCATTGCTCCTCAATTATGAGGCCCTTGGACCCGTATCATGCATACAAAGAGTGAAAAATGTTACAAGTTGGATAGTGATTAGTTTACCTTAGACCTGCGAGCAGGAGCAACTTGAACTTGAATATGACTCCTTCTTCTATTGATCCTTCTCAGATCGTATCAAGGATGCCATCATTTTTTCCCTATCTAATACTGATGAAAGCATCACGGTCGTACTACAGCTAACTAAGGAGACCTAATTAACTAACTAACGAAGGGCTACAAGCAGAATTATAATATACATTGCACCAAAATTTTAAAATTTTATGCACACCCTGTGTAGATACCAATGAATTGGCGGGAAAACAAGGCACCTCGTAATGATACAGGCGGGATGGAGTGGGGGGGGGGTACCACGCGGGTACCCCGCCAGAAACAAGTGCTGGCCTTCACAGCTGGTCTCCAAGCCCAGCACACAATTGGTTCCCAGCTAGCATTCAAGGCTGGAAATAATGTGGCAGTTCACGGACATTGCCAAGGCCGGCGTGGGAGGAGATGATGAGATGGTAATTCTCCACTGAAGATGCTTGGTTGTAATAATTCAGGTGCTTAGTGCCTTCAAGGATGTTGCTGAGCGGATGCTGGTACGAGACGCTGGTTGACTAGAATGTAGGACTCGCTCTTTTCGGTAGTAACTCGTAAGTTGATAGGAGTATAGGAGACTACGTCAATAGAAGATCAGTCACGAGATCTCATGGATCCTCACAGGTTAATCCAAGTATTACAAGTTGATCCAAGCATTGCAGTGCGTCATCACAGGCTAATCAAAGCACTGCAGTGCATCATCATAGGCTAATCTAAATACTGCTAGCGTCATCACAAGTTAATCCAAACAGTGCACTGCGCCATGGCAACCTAATCCCAGAGTCACAATACGCCACCGAATCCGCAACACCGTAATTCTTCACCAGAGACTAACCCCAGTCCATCGCTTCTGAACACGGCTAGCCTACGATTACTCTACAATGATAAAACTTCCGGAGTCTTTGTTGCCCTATAAGCCTCCCATCAATGGCGCCATATCTCAGTCAATCAATGGTCGACTGCAGCCGTACACGGTTCTGAGGCCTAGAGGTGGTTTTATCAGTATCAGTACTGTACTGATGCAGCATGTGCGTTTCTATTAAAGGCTTGTGGTCAAAGTGACTTCAATTTACCTTCAATTTGGGAGACTCCACTAAGATAAACTAGGCTTATTAGTTGTACCTCATGCAGAACCTCAGACGTGTGCCTCGGTTTTGCTACTTTATAGCGAATTCGAGGCGTTCAACCCAATTCTATTTCTCCTGAGACGAACCAGAACTCAGACCTGCTCCGTAACGTAGAGTCTTTTCCCTTGATCCACTGGAAAGCTTAGGTGAAAAATGAGGCAACATTTTCGATTTCACCCACGAAATTTATCGTGTTTCTGAAAGCAGTACTACGCTTGGACTCTCAATGATCCATCATGGTGTCAAGTTACTTTTGAAATTACAAAGTTTTTTTTCCTACGAGGACTACTGCACTTGTACTAATTGTACTCTATAGCTGTGATAGGCAGTTTTTTTCATTAAATACGAAGTTCATTCTACAAGGGATACTGCCCTCGTACCCTCATCTCTGCATTAGCACTATGTTAAGTGATTTTTCGCATGGTGGGAGGAGTAGTTCCTCCTTTACAATCACCGTGACCATTTAGCGACGTTACCAACAAGGCTATTTGCAACAAAAACCATGTTTAATTGGACCGCTAAAATGCTCTACGCAACCTACATCAACTGCAAGGATAAGAGGGCAGCCTCTCAGGGCCGTCCCCAAGGTCTACCGAGTGTCTCACCTCAGTCACCAATCCTTCGCGCCCTTTGCTGGCTCCTGCCCAGCACCAAGGTGGAAATTACCAGCTAATTTAAGGACGGGGTTGTGATTGATGTCCGGAGTGAAATGGAAGCATCATCATATTCTATCAAATTCGGAGGGATTTATTCATCATTCGACAAGATTCTCTCCCTTTCCTTCCCTGTATGTCATACAGCTATGTCAGGTGGAACCCTTGCACGAAGGTGTTCCCTCACAGAATAAACGCGCATGGGAGCACCAAGTCGGGAAAGAAGAGGAAGAACAGATGAAAATTATCTTAAAAGAAGAATGAAATCGGAGGCAATAAAAGTGGGGTGGGCGCGAAAGGCAAACGTGCCGAAGGCCTAGCTAATAGCTAAGGTAACTTACATGCAGGCTCCCATGGTGCGCTGCTCCCCGTAATCAAGGATGGGCGAGCCTAAACTAACTTAACGCCATTGCCCATCCTATACCCCCTGATGGGACTTTATATACCTTCGATCTATTGGAAGTCACAGACAAATGGACACAAAGGGGCATATCATCCGTACTTGCGAGAAAAAAATTGTGATAACTATGACGTCAGCATAGGTATCCATGATACCTGTGCTGGTGATATCTCCAACTACGTCATAATGTAATGATGACGTCACAACAGTTTCGAATGGTTCAGCTGAGGTGCGCTTAGAAATTCTGCGTCTGTGTCTTCCTTTGTCAGCATTAGCAGTTCTTCGGGCGAGGTTCAGGTGACGCTATGCACGTCACCCACCTTATGTAGAGGTGATGACGCATTCCATGTCCACTACTGGAGCAGTCGTGAGTCATCCCCACATTTCGAGTAATCGCCTACAGTTGGCTGACATGGTACTCTACATAGTAGGTACGGGTCCAGTCAGAATTTGAGTTACACATCTTCAATATAAAAACAAACAGAAATTACTAATCCATTATCATATATGTTATGCTAAGGTCTTCGGGATATCTTTCTTTCGTGCTTACTTATTCCATTTCCATTTTTTCTCTTTCTAATGATGCTCTAGCTGTTCGACTCTGCTTCTTCTTTCCTGACTTGCTTCACCCATGCAAGCTCATCCAGCGTGAACACTCTCGTGCAATGGTTTCTCCATTTTTCCAGTGCACTACATGTTTCTTCTTCCTTCTTTCCTGAACCGCCGCGTTCTTTTCTAGTTACGAAAAGTATTTTCATTTTTTGCTGTAAAAGAAACTTAATTGTTAAGAAATCTTTGCCGATTGTAAAACTGTACATAAAGATTTCTCCTATGAGTATCAGCATGCATCTAAGATTTCTCCGATAACAATAAAATAAAAGAATGCGCGTAACAAACTGCAACAACTGCAGATGCATTCGCATACAATAAGGAAAACAAAATCTTCCAGGGTTTACCCTGGTCAAGGTGCATGCTTGTTTGCTCCTGCACTGACCTTCCGTTTTCTACTTTTCCGATGTTTGCCCTTCGTATTGAAGTCTTCCTTGTCGGCGCTGTCTTGCCTAGTAACAGCCTATGTGTAGGGCCGGTTTATCGAGGTAGAAACTAGCTACAAGCTTGTAGATTCCGGGCCGTATCGTAACTTACAGTTACAACTTGTAAGCTCATATACGAAACTCTAGCACCGTTTGGTGTTTGAGAGCCCAAGTAGCAGGCAACGAACTCTCTCATTGGCCGGGTGCAAATGGGTGTGGTATAACGATTTACAGTTACAATCGCGGGTTCATAGACGTATTTCTTTCGGTTTGTGAAAATATTGTAAATTAAAAGACACTAAGTTCTACAATGCTTGCCATGTAGGTAAATCTGAGTCCTGGATGCCAAAATACCTCCTGACATTACACAAATGTGAAGAAATTTCAATATCAAGGTTCTGAGTTTGTCACTGCTGAACACTATTCTCTGCAAAGTTAGGATCAATATGGGTTGAGCCTATTTCTCAAGTGACAGAAATTATAATCGTGAATGACAATAAACTAATATTAATCTAATGAAAATGTAGAATGCACTGATATATACGTTCTTTATCATTGAAATAGAGTAATATTATCTTCAACGTAAATATTGTTATCAATCTCGAATAACTGCTAGGAAGTATAGCTGCCTCGTTGTCCAAATATAGATCTAGAGGAGAGGTAAACCCAGTTTGAGGACCCCTCTTCTGACCTACGAAACTTTCAGCAGCGCCTTCTACCTCTTCACCCTATTGTACGTCTTCAATAGGCGCTAACCCAAAAGTTTAGGGACCTTTTGTTTTGATCTACAAACTTTTCAGTCGTGGCCGCGGAGAAAGTGTATCCCCAGCAGCGCAAGGCTCCGAGGTTATCATATCGAAGGCGAAAGCGATGAATGCAGAGTGTAATTGATGGCGAAAAGGGAAAGTGAGGCGTTTGTGACACGGCAGAATGAGACCGGGCAGGTTAGGTTAGGTTAGAGCAGCAGAAGCAACGGAACGAGAAAACTGTCAGTAGGAGGTACCTACAGATTAGATAAATATATGGGGACCGGGTACGAAGGCAAGAGGTACGGGACAAATAATAGTCAGTAGGAGGTACAAATGAAATGAACAAAGCAGACTGGGTACGAAGAAACAAGAAAGGAAACAAATAACGGTGAGAAGGAGGTCCAGGTTAAATAATGAAAGCAGACTGGGTACGAAGAAACAAGAAAGGGGGCAAATAACGGTGAGAAGGAGATGCAGGTTAAATAACGGTGAGAAGGAGATGCAGGTTAAATAAAGAAAGCAGACTGGGTACGAAGAAACAAGAAAGGGGGCAAATAACAGTGAGAAGGAGGTTCAGGTTAAATAAAGAAAGCAGACTGGGTACGAAGAAACAAGAAAGGGGGCAAATAACAGTGAGAAGGAGGTCCAGGTTAAATAAAGTAAGCAGACTGGGTACGAAGAAACAAGAAAGGGGGCAAATAACAGTGAGAAGGAGATGCAGGTAAAATAAACAGGGCAGGCTGGGTGCGAAGAAAAGATCAAATAACTGTCAAAGAGTCCTGAGATAGATATGAGAAGAAATAAAGGATGCAAAGTTGGAATGAAGAAACGATGTCGTGATGGCCCTATTTGTGAACAACTGTCGCCAAGGCAGTTAGTTAGAGTTAGGAAGTTTAAGCCTCCGTTTTCAAGCAAAACGACATCACAGAGGAGAGAGCAAAGGACATATAGTATGCCAAGAGAAACGGGGAACCCAGTGTTCCCACACAGGATCAACGCGCATAGGAGCAGCAATTCGGGAAAGAAGAGGAAGAACAGAATATAGCTTGAGCAAGTAGGAGTATTAAATCGGGAAGGAAGCAAAGTGGGCACGAAAGAGAGACGTCCCGAAGGCCTAGCTAATGGCTGAGGTAACCTACACAAGCCCCCTGGGGTTGCCTGGCCCCATAGCATAGGATGAACTAACCCAAAGTGCTATCACCTAGAATAACGTGGGCCCCGGGTAGTAGCCTCCCCCCCCCCCAAGTGCCAGGTGGGACGTAGTATTCAGATGGCTACGTGATACGAAGACGTTACGCACAGT
>LQNS02278186.1:5012048-5028284 GCA_001587735.2 Parhyale hawaiensis | reverse complement strand
CCTTCAAAACAGGCAACGGTTGACGCTATGTATTTCCCAGTTGCTGGCTAAGAGGACATTGTTCATTGATGCATTTTTTTTATTTGCCTCGTCATTCACTTAGTTCTTTCTTATTGTTAATCTGCATACACGATATTTGAATCTTTTCTTGTTGCCCAATTAGTTCTTAGAACTATCTAGGGGCTTGAATCAGTGAAGAATTTTTGTCTAAATCAGGCTATAGTTCCTCATTCTTATGTTACGAATATTTTGTAAGATCATTGAATTCAATAAAATTATAATTATTAGTATTATTATAAGTTGCACCCATTTTAGAAACATCAATAAAAACTGTATAAGTTATAAAGATGGAAATAATTGTAAACAACAGAGAAAACTTATAAAGTTTAATGAATAATTAAATATGAAATATAATATTCTTCAAATGCCGTGTTACACTATTGATTCCGGTTTATGTGCAAGAGTAAGAAGTTTCATAGATTATTGCATCAGCTCGACGAATCCGCTCCAAGTTCTACCGTATCAGCGATGCTGAATCAGCAAATTTGCCTTCAGAAAAACTGGCCCAGATAGCAATCAAGTTTCCTGAATGATTGACTTTTGCTGCTGTTAATTTCAGGCTTCACGAGATCCATATAAAGCAGGTATTTCTTGGCAGCAAATACTATTGCATTTTTTAAAACATTTATTCGTTGAATAAGTAGATATGTCCATCCATCAGTATGTACGTTGCAGTCCCAATACTGTATATTCTAAAATTGATGTTGCTAAATGCTTCAACTTCAGTTGATGTAAACTTCCCAAGTCTTAGTTTGGAGCTAAATTATAAAGTGTTGATTCAAGTTCCTCTGGTATATAGGTACCCATGCTGCGGTCTTATCATTATCTTTTGACATCACCTACTACTGGTTTACTGCCTCTTTATCGCTAGCGAATTCTCAAGCCGTGCGTAACAGCGCCCCCGACTGCGTTGTTTAGTGTAGACATGATACGAGTGGCACTACTGGGCGCAGGAGCGGCGGTGTTTGAATTCCCGTAATCAGTTATTTGCAGAGTTGTGCCTAGCGGCGCTAGCTTTTTTAATAGCGCAAGCACTAGCGCCGATAGGGTTTTAGCCAATGTCAAGCGCTAGTCGCTAGTTTTTACATTATACAGGGTGTTGAAAAATTCTTGGTACAGACTTCAGCTACTAGTAGAAAATATCAGTATAAACACATTTTCATATAAAAATGCAAAAAACCCTTATTTTTTGAGATATTAGGCATAGAAAACTTATGGGAATTCAAGATCATATTGCAGTGCGACGTGTATTGACCCGAAATAATTATCATCCGTATCACTTCCAGAGAGTCCAGGGTCTCCTTCCCACCGATTATGCTCCTCGTTAACGATTCGCGCAGTGGTTTTTCAATCAGAAGTTAGAAGATCCCCATTTTGCAGAGCATGTGTTGTTCACGGATGAGCTAGCTTTACCCGTGATGGGTTTGTTAATGTTCATAATTTTCACGCATGACAGCAGAACAACCCTCATGTCATCCATCAACATCGCCCCGGCATCGCTACACTGTCAATGTTTAGGCAAGTATCGTTCACAATCGAATCATGCATTGGCCCATACATTTTGCCAGAGCGTCTCCTGCTAGTGTTTACAGAATCTTTCTTAAATTCCCCTTCCAGGGTTATTGGGCGATGTGCCATTGGGTATTCGCAGAAGACTTTGGTTTTAGCGTGATGGAGCTCCAGCACATTATGTTCTGACTGTGAGACGTTTCCTCGACCTTCAATTTCCAAATCGATGGATTGGTCATATTGGTTCTATGTCCTGGCCGGCCACCAAGATCCTGATATGTCTCCGCTAGATTTTTTGTGGGGGGCACATGAAAAGTACTAGTAGTCAAAGTTTGTACCAAGAATTTTGCAACAAGCTGTATACTATAGCATTTAGTATATTACTTACTTCCATGTACTCTCTTGTTATTTGGAAAATCAGTGGAACACTTCTTTGATTTCTTCCATTTGCAATGAAATAAAAATAATATTTTATTTCTATCTTGCTCTTCATGTTTTTCCTAGCACTAAAATAAACGTTTTCAGATTTTTCACTAGTAGTAGATATAGATGCCGAAAACTAGCGTTAGCGCCGCTAGTATTTCTCAGGTCTAGCGCTAGCGCCGCTAGTTTTTTTCACTAGCGCGCACAACTCTGCTTCCACATGCACAAATGCTGTACAGTGCGTAAAAATTTACTAATACCGTATGCAACAAGTACCGTTCAACTGTGTCAAAGGTTTCTAAGTGTGCAAATTTTTAACAGCATGTAATTATAAGTATGCAAGGACGAGAGCAGTAACACCTTTTTCCTAACCTCGAATTTAATTTACGGTGAAACGGAAGAGACCTAACGAACTTTTTTAGGGATGGGGCCCCCCTTAGTACCGCAGAACGGGCGCTTCTTCTTACCTCCCGCACTGCACCACCAGAAAGAAACAAGACCGTGTCTGATGAGGAAGCGAGATGGGGCCGATAAGATAAGCCTTGTTTGGGGGGCACCAGCTCCCCGGCACTTATTGATGACCGATCCCTGTCACCCTAATTACTGCTACGGTGCGGCTAATAATGAAAAAGTTGGGAATGATGTGCTCCCCATCGGTGGCGGACGGCGGCACTAACGCGGGGGCGATACGAAGATGTTAGTAACTTTTTCACGAGCCACAGGACTGCTAGACTGCTAGCACTAGATTAGATAACCGGCAGAAGACGGACTAACAGGCCCATTTCCAGCTAGAGAACAGCCGGGACTGACGTCAATGAAATTACCAATGACAGTAGTTAACCACGAGAAAGAAAGTCTGCCAATCAATACTATCCATTAGAGCAGTTACTTGCGCTAGCTATATCTCACTAGTATTTTCTTGATAACGAAACCTGAACCAGCACAGGTATCCACGATACGGATGTATCGATGTGTTCGATTACACGTTTTCATTTTATTATTGATGCTATACAAAAAAAAAAAAAACTAGAGCACTCTGAGAGCACATACTTCCGCCATGTAAGGCAACGGTAACGAAAAATTCAAATTGGCTCTGAAACCATGATTTCTTCTGTATCAAGTCTGAAATCTAATCATTTGTGCCTTTTAATAGTATTAACAGTCTCTGCAATTTTTTGAAGATCCTTTCATAACTGTTAGAGTTATGCTGCTAACAAACATTATGACAAACATAAGTCAAACATACAAACAAAACAACCGATCTGCACCAAAATTTAATAATTTATATCTTTTAATATTTCTTACAACTCCTGCAAATTTCATAAAGATTCACTCAAAAATTTTTGAGTTATTACGCTAACAAACATAAAATCAAACACAGCAACAAACATTCGAACTAACAAACGAACAGATCACCATAAAAATTTGGTCATTTACTCTTTGTGATATACCTAACAACTCATGTAAATTTAATAAAAATCCGTCCATAAATTTTTGAGTTAAGGCATTGAGAAAAATGAGGCAGATAAACAAACACACGGATGGACGGATCTTCACCAAAAGTTAATCATCTGTTCCTCCTAACATTTCTAGCAATCCCTGCGAATTTCATCAAAATACGTCCATAACTTTTTGAGTTATCTTGGTGACAGACAGAAAGACAGCAAACAAACCCGACGAAAACATAACCTCTTTGGCGGTGATAAAAATCAGCAACGGCATCCAGGGTACAGACACAGTGCATCAGCAAAGAAAATAGAAATTCAAGTTACATCATCCATGACACGTACGTGTAACTCAAGCACTGTCCCATGATCACTTATTGTATTGCCAAATAGCAATTTCAGTAACGGTCTCCATGATACGGATGTATTGCCCAATCTCTGCCTCACGATCCCATTTTTTTTATTACAAAAATTAAACTTCCAGGAATTGCATCTTCGTCGGACACATGTCGCACAAGTGCACTGCGTAATTTCGTCTTTTTTTTAACAGTGCGAAAGTACTGCAATTGCAATAACGGTAACTGTGATGTCGACATCTTCCTCGAGTTCATCGCAATATGATATATTAAAAAAATACTTTACGGGCAGTATCTTTGTTGCGAGAATTCAAGAGAGCTTTAATCACAACTTCTGCTCTTTCACAGGATTAGCTTGAGTTTGCAGCAATAGTAATTTTCGTGCGAATAAGTGTATGAGTTTTACATGCAGAAACGTATGTTCTTTGCGATAAAAAAACACCTGGATTCTTATCACTAACGAATTAATGTTTTACTTACAAAGCAATAATAATTAATCGTAAAAAACACTGTTGTTCATCACAACGCTCTTGTTCATCACAAACGACAATGTGCATTGACGCAAATTCAAACGACAAGGTGGTTTACAGTGAACTGATTTTGCGTAATGGCAAACAACCATTTTTCTGTGTGCAGCCCAAAATTATAGTATCTTATGCGGACCAGCTCCAATATAAAGCCACGCATGGTAGCCTTGCTGCAAATATCTAAGGGAGTTTAACCCCAGTATTTCTGCATGTTAGGTATGCTGACCTGTTCTGATTCTCAGTCACGGAATCAGTGTCACAAAAATGCTGCTAATATTGACTCCTGTTCTTGCTTACAATTTCGGCATTTAAAAATGATTATTTTTACTCATGGACAGTGTGTATCCCCGCGACAGTTTTCTTTCCACCACTAAACTGTGTATGTCGTAGATAAGCAAATTTCAGTGAAAGTAACCTTTTCGATTTTGTTGATAGTGACGTCATCACGACCTTCCATAGTGAGTGATCTAATAATACTGGACATACTCAACGTTTTTAAGACAAGTGAAATAACTTTGCGTCGCTTTGGCGCTACTGTTCCTGCCTGCAGATGCTATTGTCTTAAAAGACGGGAAATGGGAACTCAAAGGGTGAATATCCGTTGGGACAGTGGTGACGTCACTACATCCGTGAAGTGAAACTACTTAATTAATGTGGCAAAGTTTGAAATTTTCGTTGAAAATCGATCACGATCGTGTGCAACTGAAAGTCATTTGACTCTCACATTAAAATCTCCGAGCTAATTTCTAAAGCTTGGATTTGACTCTCACATTAAAATCTCCGAGCTAATTTCTAAAGCTTGGATTTGACTCTCACATTAAAATCTCCGAGCTAATTTTTAAAGCTTGGTTTACTGTCTTAAGCTTGAAACAAACTCTCCAAAAATAACAATTTCAGGAAGTTTTTGGTGAATTAGGTATTGGAATGTTTGGCATGTAATAGTCTTATGAACTACATATATGCATCCACTCCAAGGAGATATATACGTCTGCATGTTTCTACAGTGTGTCTGTCCACAACCGCAGCAGTGTAAGGACTCAATGAAACGCTTTAGTCGAATACCCAGAGGAGCAGCAGTAGTTTAAATGGGGTGTAGGCAGCAAGATGGTCCTTGTAGAGTTAGTTCTATCTCACTGAGGCAACGGTTTTTTCTCGCAGAAATAAAAAATGCGATATCAGAAAGAACTTTTGTAGTAAGGTAGTAGAATATGGGTAAGTAAGACTAAGTGCATCAAGGGACCCACGTGATATGCACAGAATACATAAGTAAGATTAAGAGACTATGGTACCTATGACATACGGGCAGAACTCCTCGACAAAACAAAGAAAACTAGAGCACTCTGAGAGTGCATACCTCCGCCATGCAAGGTAACGGTTACGAAAAATTCAAATTGGTTCTGAGACCATGATTTTCTGTGCATCAATACCAAAATCTAATCATTTTTGCCCGTCAACCGTGTTAATAGCTTCAATAATTTTTTGAAGATCCGTTTAAAGCTTTTTCAGTTACGCTGCCAACAAACATTATGACAAACATGAGTCAAACATACAAACAAACTAACCGATCTGCACCAAAATTTAATCATTTATGTCTTTTAACATTACTAACAACTTCTATCAATTTAAAAAAGATCCATTCATTACTTTTTGAGATATTGTACTAACAATCATAAAATTAAAGACACTGACAAACGAACGAACAAACAAACAAACGGGTCATTACCAAAATTTGGCCATTTACTCTTCGTGATATACCTAACAACTCATGTGAATTTCATAAAAATCCGATCGTAACTTTTTGAGTTATAGTATTGAGAAAAATGAGGCACACAAACAAATAAACAGAGGACGGATCTTCACCAAAAGGTAATCATCTATTTCTCCTAACATAGCTAACAATCCTTGTAAATTTTATTTAAATCCGTCCATAACTTTTTTTTTTTTTGAGTTAACGTGATGACAGACAGAAAGACAGACCCGACGAAAACATAACCTCATTGGCGGAGGTAACTATGGTACCCATGGCACACGGGACAGAGATCCTTCATGAAACTAAGAGCACTTTGGCATCCATGGCTCACGGGCTGAACTCCATCTAACTAAAAGAACGAGGGTATCCATGGCACATGGACAGGATCAATACGCCAGTTCCGTTACATGCACTGGACCCTGTAGCACGCGGAATTCATGAGCACAAGGAGGGAGCGGCGGGCCCCCAATCGCACATGAGGAAGGGGGGCAGACCTTTTCAGTCGCCCGCTCCGTTGTAATTTGGCGAGCGAAAAAATAAGCGTGCGATACTGCGGGGCGACGACGGCGGGCGTTGCGAAATATGGACCCGCGGGCGCTCGGCGGCGAATGTTACCTGAAAAGTTCATGGGTTGACGAGTGGTATGTAAAACGCTTGCGGGCTGGTCGAAAGTATTTGAAAAGTTTGTGGTCTGACTCTTGGTGTCTGGAAAATTCGTAGGTTCATTTGTAGAATGTGAAACATTTGGGGGTGGATCGTTGTTAAGTGAAAAGTGTCTGTGGATAGACCACAGGGATAGACTCGTGGGTCCTGATAAGTTTGGGGATTACCTCATGGGGCCTGAGTAGTTTTGGAGGTTGATTCATAGTGCCTGCAACTAGTCCAGGCTCTAGGGGAGTGTCTGTACATTTCTCTTTCACGGCTGTACCATGTACAATATTTTCCTATTCCATATGATGAGGACATTAAAAAAAAGTTGGGTAGAACTTTCGAAACTGGTACATTTTTGAGGGGGGCATGGGAGGCCAAAATTATCAATTGTGAACTGATTGTTTTGAAACTTGCTCAGAATATGTATTTTTGAAAAAGAAACACATTTTGCCACCACAACTTTGATTTAGGTCTTAGTTTTTGAGATAATGAAGTTTATATATAAATATAGATATATGTATATTTTGTAAATTTCAAACGAATAGATCTCAACGAGTTTTCATGCTAGAATAAATACAATGACAGTTTTGGAATCCTTGAAACATTATTAACATAACTCTTCACAGCTTTATTAAATTTTGAACATCCAGTTGCAATCACTCTTTTTAAAAGTACGATAAATCATGCAGCAAAGTGTTACGGAACAATATAATTTCAAGAGCAGCGATAATTAGCTGAGATTTTTTTTTTTTTTTTTTTTTAGCACGGTTCATGTCCAAGAGCAGGATTTTTTAAGTCAAATTTTTAGATAGTGCAGCTGAAAGAGCAAAGAAATTTTCGGGCAACACAATTTAAAAAGCAGAGTGATTTTCGTTACGCAATTTAAGGAGCAACGTAATTTAAGTGCAAAGGCATGCAACTGAAAGAGCAGCCCCCCCCCAAAAAAAAAAAAAAAAAAAGCCGCAGAGTTGAAGGAGCAGAGCAGTTCCAAGAGCTTAGAGCGTCGCAATTTTCAAAGCTGGAGAGCTACAACCGTTAGGTAGCACACGGGCCCGGGCTAACGGGTCGCCGCGCATAAATTAGTGATTTGGCACAAGTGAGCAATTAGGCAATGCGCGGTATGGCAGCGCCGCACATACATACGCACACACGCAGCGTTACCGACACATGTGGTACTTCCTTGCTGACCTTGTGGTCTCTCCCACGCCTGGGGACACGGCGGCCATCCTATTGGGGGTATGGGTAGTACCGTCTCATGGATACTCAATTGGAGGACTGGATAGTTCAATGCCAGGATGTTTGAAATTCTTTTTGTAACTACTGGCAGTGCTATCCCACTTCTGGCTTAGAGTTTACAGTATACTTGAATTAGATAGCTGGCAAAGAACGGACCAAGAGGCCTATTGCCAGAAAGGAGCTGAGACCTACGTTCCGGTCTTTTTTGAGTTATTGCCGAATAATACACGGTTTATCGACCGTTTGTTTGGTTCATTAACTGGTCAAAACTGCAATTCTGCTGTTGAGCGGCGCCGCAGCGGCCCCAAACCTTGCTAGGGAAGTAGCTCTCGGTAGTAGCCGAGATACCAGCAGGTACCTCCTCAGAATAGGGAATATTTTTTTCCGTGCTCACGCTGCACAAATCGAGGAGGTCGACAAAAAACAAGAAGAAATGTTCTTGAGAAGAGAAGTCCAAAGAACATTGAAGGATTAAACAAGGATTACGTTGAAGTAACAATTTTTTATCTCCGTCTTCTGAGGACGGTGAGTGCCTCTAGTAACAAACTATCGCCCACGAGTACAAACACTGAATGGACGCAAATGCGGCGTCCTTACTGTCTATTTTTAAATACTTGAAAGGTCGGATTTTATAAGGGAACATTGGAGGCGTTGTCCCTGGCTCGCCTCTTCTGCCAAAAGGAGCCCACTGGCAGAAAAAGTACATAAAATGTATGTAAAAAACGATGAGAAGACGTTGAAAAAATTTTGTTACCCACGACTCGCTCTTCGCTGTACCTCAGCTTATCAGGTGGAAAGGCTCAAGGCTGGTACATTTGATTCTTGAAATTTTTTGCAAAATTTGCATTGCATCAGTTATCGTAGAAAGGTCTAACTATGATACTGAATTATCCTTCTATATTATAATTCTGCTTGTCCCTCCGATAGTTAGTTACTCAGTACAACCGTGACGCTTTCATCAGTTTAAGATTGAGGAAATTAGGGTACCTTTGAGGTATCCTTGATGCGACCAGGAAGGAATTAATAATAGAACTCAAGTTTTGAATTGCTACTGGTCGCAGATCTAAGGTAGAAGATTTAGTGCCTCTACTTTGAACACATTTCAACCTTCGTATGCAAGATACGGGTCCTAGGGCATCATAATTGAGGAACAGTGCTTTTGTTTTGTAGAGTTTCAACACGTTCTTTCAATATTATATAGGAGAGAGTAAGGATGATTTAGGTTTGAAATATCGCTGAAGAACGGTACTTTTGTTGTGTGGAATTTCCACAGGTTTCAGCTAGTAAGCATAAATGGTATCTTCAATGATGCAAATGTTTCGCCAATTTTCAACTATGGTCAGTTGCGTTGACTCCAAATACTGCACGTTGTACAGACACACAGCTGGGCCGAGGGTGAATGAAGTTGAGAGCTTGGAGCCTGAATTGTGCCCATTTGATTAGGCAGCCATAGCTGAATCTTGATATTCATAAGGCCTCCAGTTCTGATTGCGCCTGGTCCTCCTTGGCGTAAATCTGGTGGCCTATATAGACTGTCGGACTCACTCGTGCAGTAGAGCTCCACAAACAGAGACTCCAGAACTAGAGAAGGCTTCAGAAATGGACACTTCCGATAGTGAGAACATTCTGAATACGCTGACTGTATACAATGCCATCTGTCGTTAATTGTAGCTACAGTCGGTGTCATGTTAAGTGACCAGCGAAGAGGCCGTCGAGTAGCGAGGCCGTCGAGTAGCGTCACTAGGATTGAGGGAAAAAGAGGGGAAAGCAGGGCTTAGCCTATTTCAAAATAGATGTATTTTTTAAATAAAAACATACAAATTAATAAGAGGTTCAAAATATCTTTTCGAACTTGCATTCTTTCTTTAGTAGCGCATTCAGTCGTACACCTTCACGATTTCAACTGACATTATACGAATGAAAAGACAACAGGTTTGCTAAAGAACTCATTTTGATACTGAGACTCTTCTTGAAACTGAGATAGTATTTACCTCTCAATGTTTTAAGAAAACCACCGTAATGGTAACAAGGCCCGTAATAAGAGACACACGCTGTAAATTAAGGAGTAGTAGCAACGGTACAACACTACCAGCATGGCGCACCTGTTGCTTGAATGCCTGTCATGTGCCAATTTTATGGACCTATGCAGGGGCGTAGCCGGCGGCTCGCCTTAAGGGATGTTAGGCCAGAATGTGGAGTATGGGAGACAACTTAAATATCTGCTGTGACGCTATTGTAACGTTGTGTGGCCTTCAGAAGATCCACGCTACGCGTTGGCAAGGTTTTCGTGATTTTCAAGTCATCCATGCTGCGTATCAATTCATCCATGCTGCGTATCAAGTCATCCATGCTCTGTATCAAGCCATCCATGCTGCGTATCAAGTCATCCATGCTCTGTATCAAGTCATCCATGCTCTGTATCAAGTCATCCATGCCGCGTATCAAGTCATCCATGCTGCGTATCAAGTCATCCATGCTGCGTATCAAGTCATCCATGCTCTGTATCAAGTCATCCATGCCGCGTATCAAGTCATCCATGCTGCGTATCAAGTCATCCATGCTGCGTATCAAGTCATCAAGTCATCCATGCTGCGTATCAAGTCATCCATGCTGCGTATCAACTCGTCCATGCTGCGTCATCAAGTCATCCATGCGGCGTATATGCAAAGTTTTGTGACTTGTAGAAGAAGGTTTTGACACTCAGAAAATAAAAGCAACCAAGTTGCAAGACTCTTACTTCCAAAAAAAACTCACGTTAGGCATTTCCAGCTTCTTCGTGGTTTTCAGGAGCTTCGGCCAACGACTTTGCAGCATTTGGGCAATCTGGAGTACGATGTCCAGAATCCCATTTTTTACATAGCCTATACTTTTTATAGAGACATGAATATTAAGTATCGAATATATACATATCTTCCTACAAATTTCAAACATACATGTCTCGAGATCAGACAATGGGAACGCACTGCGCATCCTTAATGGGCAATTCCAAATGCATGTGAAGCTAAAGATATGTGTAAGTATAAAGCACGTAAATGTATATTTCAGTTTTCTGTCTATATGCTGGAACGCTTGACCTTTTTACAAAGCGAACGTATGAACTGATACATTTATAAGAACAAACCATTTATCTCTATTACAGATAAGCCTTACACGCCCAGAGGTAGCTGCAGTGACGACTTAAAGACGAAGAAGTTTACACGTCAATTTGAAATAAAGACATTTTACGTTTTCTAAATGTATTTTTTTTTTTCAACATGGGAAGCCTGCAGCAATCTGCCGCTGTAGAAGGGGCGCCGTTCATATCTTGCGATAACTGACTGTAATCGAAGATCAAGCAGGCAATTAATTAATTATCACGGCCACTAGCATCAACAATAGAAAGATGTCTATGCAAAAGCTGCACCGTTATTTTAAGCAGTCAGTCACATCCCAATTTTCAGTAAAATTTTGTCAAATTCTCAATAAATCATCTGCATAGCAAAACCTTACGCGAAGGGAGAATGACATATACTGAACCGAGGACCACTGCATGAACAATTGAATATGACCTTGACTGATCTAGAACAGGCGCGCCGGACAGTTAAACTAGGTATTGTTGTTGCCCAGTAGCTCCTATATATGTTCTTTCCTTGCATTCAGCTGTGAAAATTAAGAGAAAAAATCGCGCAAATCGTTCCAAATGATATTTAAAAATTTATTCTAACATTCGCTAATGTACTCCAAACTTATCATACATATTCATTCGTGTAAAGGTGTTCAAATGCCGCATTGATTGGCAAGTTTTTACTAAAAAATTGCAATTGTACTATTTGCTAAATGTTTAGCCTCACCCACTTCTGAAGCTACGTTCCACTTGAAAATTGAGAGTGCAAGTTTGGTCTTCTTAATTTCATAAACAGCTGGAAACTCCTGAAATGTGAAATAATGATGATACAGGAATTCACCAGGAAGTGTGAATGTTGCCTGCAAAGTACCCTAAGTATTGTCTTTAAATCTTTTTAAACTTGTATGTTCCTATTCCTGGAAGTCAAACAGCACCTAGAAATGATTATGATGAGTAATATTGAGTGCAAAGATGTACTAAATGCTGCAAGCTCCCTTTAATCGACAGACTTAAACCTGATGAAAGTGACCTTGATAGCATACATACGTTGTCTGCAAAATAACATAAGGGCAACATTCTTCGGTTGATCGACAGTAACAAAACACCTGAAAATTCATCATTACAAATTTTGTCTGTGAAATAAATGCATCTCAGACTTCCCCTGGATGGAAGAAACAAAGCATCAAAAACCATAGACACAAGCAAACGTCATTTGCAAAAATAAATACAACATAGTTCCCTTAATCGGAAGTAATAGAGCTGATGAAAGACACCAGCATTAGCGAAGTATTTTCTACAGACTTCCCCTCATCGAGTCACAGAGCTTGTGAAAGTGACCAACATTAGCATATAAATTTTCTACAGACTTCCCCTCATCGAGTCACAGAGCTTGTGAAAGTCACCAGCATTAGGATATAAATTTTCAGCAAACTTTCTCTCATCAGACGTAACAATGCACCAGTGAGTTCATACGGAGCAATCATAGGCTAGTCAACTATAATTAAAGGCGGCACACTTCCCCTCATCGGAAGTAACAAAGCACCTGGAAGTCCCTCATACACGATCAATATTGGCTGCATAAGATGAAGATGCAAAAGTAGGCCAATACCCATGACGCAGCTAGCAGGGCGCAGTCCGTCTGTGTAAGATCGGCGGGTAACTCAAGGTATTCTGGTGCTTTTTAGGCGAGACTTTTTACGATCTGCTGCAGCTGAGGCTGCTGATGGTCTTAGCCTCGCCAGACTGGCTGGCTGCGGAGGTGTGCATGGAGGGTCGCTGCGTAATGGCGGGTTGTGCCCCAGGGCACGGCAGTCTCCTGCATCTGGGGGTGATAAATGATAGAGAAAAGCTGGGTGTTGTTGTAAAGCGTAGAGGACTGGCATGCATCTGCTGGTGATGAAAAAATAGAAAAAAGCGAAGCAGTGTTGCAAGGTGTAATCCACGGGCCGTATTTGGTGGTGATTGATGAAGGAGTAAAACTGGGGACTGTTGAATAGTGTAGTGCAGTCGCTTGCAAATGGGGATGATGAAACGATGGAGTAAAACTGGATACTGTTGAATAGTGTAGCGCAGTCGCTTGCATTTGGGGATGATGAAACGATGGAGTAAAACTGGGGACTGTTGAATAGTGTAGTGCAGTTGCTTGCATTTGGGGATGATGAAACGAAGAAGTAAAACTGGGGACTGTTGAATAGCGTAGCGCAGTCGCTTGCATTTGGGGATGATGAAACGATGGAGTAAAGCTGGGCACTGTTGAATAGTGTAGTGCAGTTGCTTGCATTTGGGGATGATGAAACGATGGAGTAAAACTGGGGACTGTTGAATAGCGTAGCGCAGTCGCTTGCATTTGGGGATGATGAAACGATGGAGTAAAACTGGGGACTGTTGAATAGCGTAGCGCAGTCGCTTGCATTTGGGGATGATGAAACGATGGAGTAAAACTGGGCACTGTTGTTGTAAAGCATACGTGGGGTTTCGCTACAGCTGTTAAAGGTAAAATGGTGAAAAGACTCTATGCGATCTAGTCCCAGTCATCTGCATCTGCTGGTATTAACTAGCGCAGAAAAGCTAGGTACTGTTGCTGTAAAGCTTGCTCCACTTGCATGCATTTGACGCTCATGAAAGATACAGCAAAATTGGTCTCTTGTTTCGCGTAAAAGTGCGGTAGCTGCGTGCATCTGATGCTGATAAATGATGCAGAATAGCTGGACTCTGTTGCAAGGCTTGGTCTACTAACCAATATTTGGCGATAATGAATAATAGACAGGAGCTGGGCACTCTTTTCGTAACACGTACGGTTACTATGTACAATCACTTGTATCTGGCGATGAGCGTGATAGAAAGACGCTGCACGCTGTTGCACTGAAGCGTAGTGCAGTAGCCTGCCCGCGTCTGACGATGACAACATGAATAAAAGCCGCGTACGTGCACAGACTAGAGCAATCGCCTGCACCTTATGATGATGAATAAAGGAAGCAGCTACCCACGGTCATGTCGGACCTTGCTGCGGTAAATGCAAATAGCCAATCTTCTGTCAAACAAGGTCGCTAAATTGGGTCGAATCAAAACTCGCAGAAAGATCACTACTTGTGCTGCGTTGCGGTCTCCAGGCTCATTTCTCCGTCTTCTTTGACTTTGTTAACATTCACACTCTTCATTCAAATACGTGTATGATCTCATTAACAAACCCCATACAATGTTATATTGTTTTATTTGTATATAAAATACTGATTCCCTGCTTTGTTACTGTTGCATACAATGACGAGAAATGAGACATTCAACTCGATGTCTTCTTGAATAGAAGTATCAATGCGAATACGAAATTGAAGTCTTGAATAAGTTTTTACTGCATTCCATAGTTTGATTTTTGGCCTCGGTGTTTTAAAGCCGATAGAGAAATAATCTTTGAGCTAATTTCTCAGTAGGATGAGAATTTGAAAAGTAGTTCACTACTGAAGAGGAACACTTTTTTTAACACGTTTTTAACACTTTTCAATACTGGTAAATACCTTATGGCAAGCGAGGGCCAAGTTTAGATTCATACCACAATTAAGAAACCTCAAGTTTCTTTGCTGCTTAAGTCTCATTAATGGTTCTGCGAAAAGAAAATGAACTGTTCTCTCTGCTTGCAGCCTAATCCGGAATATTAACATTTGAGGTGTATTTTCCGTAACAGTGATCTTATCTATTTCTCCTTCTACTAAATGCTCTATGCGGCAATTGAATTTATTCCAACCACAATCTTTTCTATCCTATTCTCATGCAGGGTCACAAAAAATATGAATTTATAAAGTTGTATAACGTGTACTAAGGCTATCAAGCGCTCTCTGTATTTAATTTAAGTCTAGTGATAAACTATGTTATAACTATTGTACCATCCCTGTGAGTACCTAATAAAGTTGATTGATTGATTGATTGATTAATAATTTACTAAGCAAATAATTACGTAGCGTTGATCACTCACGATAACAAGTATAAGTCAATAATGATATTCCCAAAGCAGCAAGTTAATTCACCATAATCATCAGAGTCATTATTTTTACCCGATAACAAGCACTTCCCGGTCCTGAGCTTTCACTTTCAGTCGACCAATTTAAAGTGACTTTGCAGCAGCCACTGCCGTGCTGGATCTGCTTATCAGCTGCTTATCAAACTTTGTGAAAGTTACGCGGGTCCTTATCGGTGGCTCGGTAGGTAACCCGTCTGCATTGTGTACGTGTGAGTCGTCATGCGGTATTTCCGGATACCCTTATCACCTGACGCTTTCGCTGTGGACGGTAACTCTAGATACCATAGCAGTTTGAGTTTCTGCTCTGGATGGTATCTTCAAATAACATGAGGTATATCTTTTGCCGCAGCAGTATCCCTAAATACTAATGTATCAACGGTACCTTTCCTGCACAGCAACGGATGGTATATCTACATTCCACGGCACGCGACTTTTAGTACTCATAGAAGCTCATCAACCGCTAGAAGTTAAACCTATTGCTATGAACTGTATTTCCAGATACCAATACCAATTAAACCTATTGCTATGGACTGTATCTCCAGATACCAGTACCAATTAAACTTACTGCTACAGTGGATATCATTGTTTGTTTCTATATGAAAACTAAAACTGCAGTCTGAGAGTGTAGACCACCCAATGACAAAGAAAATTTCAAAATGGTCTAGCTATAATCCAGCATTCTTTCCGGATCAACACTAATACTTAATCATCGGTTCCTCCTGACGTTCCTATATCACACAGAGACTGATGATGTAATAATAACAAAAAAATTTTTTAGTTAACGTGTTTTGTTTAGAATAACCAAATATTTTAGTAAGTATTGGAAACTTTAAGAAAAGTTAAGTTAGTGGAACATATTTATTTGTTTACTGCTACTTCAATGTTCTGGAAATTATTATCGTATATTAGTTACTAAACGTTATTCTGTACCTAGTAAAATATCCAAATCCAACCCACTACTAAACTTTTCTAGTAAACTTACTATAAAATTTGGTAATATAACCAAAATATTTAACTAAACCAATTGGTAGTATTAAGGGGGTCGTTTAGGCGAAAATGGTCAAAATCATCAATTTTCTGTTTTTTGCTCAAAAAGTGTCTTCAGGTATGGGGGCATTACGTCCTAAATTTTTAGGGGGCTAGCGGCACTAGAACCCCCCCAAAATG
>LQNS02278186.1:4994016-5004778 GCA_001587735.2 Parhyale hawaiensis | reverse complement strand
GGGATCTCGGAGGCAATAGTAGAGGAATAGTGCTGCGGAGTTGTAGCCTGGGATCTCGGAGGCAATAGTAGAGGAATAGTGCTGCGGAGTTGTAGCCTGGGATCTCGGAGGCAATAGTAGAGGAATAGTGCTGCAGAGTTTTGATTTCGCCATCCAGTCGAAAGGAACCAGTAGTGCACATACCTATATCCTGACTACGCCAGAGCTACGTGAGTACTGGTGAATGGTGGTACTCCATTAATGCGGCATCCGTTTATGCGATCACCCATTAATGCGGTAAAAATTTTGTTCTCGGTTTTCCACGAGTGACACGCTAAATCCCTTTATGCGGCTCCATTACGCAACTTTCCGGTTCCGCCATAACTTCTAACGCGAAGTTAAGTCGGTTCTTCACAGTGGAGTCATCATTCTGGGCAGTTGTTTGTAAAATGGCTCCTACAGCAGTGAATTCTAAAAAGAATAGGAATCAATCAAGTATCAAAAAGAAGATAAGCATTTTAAATAAATGTAATGAGGGTAAAAAGTGTCGGAAGTTGCAAAGCTCTTTATAATTATTGAAAGCACAGTTAGAGCTACTATAGCATATGAGAAGCGGATCAGAACTTGTGTAAACAACATTTGAACGAGCACTGCAAATAAGCAGCACCCAACAGTGCGGAAATTCCATTAATAGCGACCAGTCTTGTCCGGACAGACCGCGTTAATGGAGGATCGCCAGTATTTGTAGCCGAGAGTTTGCTTTCTAACGTTTCTGCGATGCTGCTGGCAGAGCCGTGCAGGTATAATGGCCGAGCGAGTGAACGATGCAGGAGAGCTTCAACAAATTCTTTGCTGTCATTTTTGAAGGCAGGCTGACTTGGAACCATCACCAAAGAGCTCAAGACACAAAACATTGCTGCCTTCGTCGGGAATAAGGATACTCTGTAAGACTGTCTGGTCACTAGTGCAATCCTCTAATGATAGATCTCAATTCACAACACACTGCTACCTTCGTCCTGACTACAAACACCTATACGGCCACCACCACCACCACTATTCTAATCAATCAATCAATCAATCAATGTGATTATTAACTACACACATGGAGATGGCACAATTGTATCAAACACAGCTTATAATTAAGGTTAAGTTTGATATTGAAAGCGGTTAAGGGAATCAGTACATGCTAGACACTACATTACGGCTCATGGCAGAGTTCAATAAACAAAACATTAGTGCCTCCATTCTGGCTACGAACAGCTGTACGGCAACAACAACAATGGCAATGATCGACACAGTTCAGAAAAAAAGTTATTGCTAGCTGGTCTCAATACGCAATTCATTGTGGAGAACCAGGCGCTAACAACCAACTGCCCGCCTGAGCGAGGAATGTCGCTCACCTTCGGTGTAGGTGTTTTTCATCCGCTCAGTTTATGTCGGTAGCGTTATACTGCGCCCTGAACAACCGATCTGCGTAGTTAACGGGCGAGTTTGCTACAGTCATCTTATGATTGAGCGTATTGCTCAGCGTCCAGATACGTTGCAGGTTCGTTCAAACAATGTTGAAGCGCACAGCTTGGCCATTGCAAACCTGCAGTGACACTTGTTATCCCAGCTAACGTCATGACTAGCGTTCGGCATTTTTTCAATAAGCACAAAGTTATGTTTACGAGCATTGTTATTATTATTATTATTATTGAAACTTCACGCTCGAGCTCCCACGGACAGGTAATACCAGGAAGCAAAGAATACAACGGGAGGACTCAATAGAACTAAAATAAAACTTAGCCGTGACCGCACGTAGCAAATTTACATCACATCGACGAGTCGAAGTATTTGAGTATGGGACCTCAGTCCTTCGTAGGTTGTTTTCTTAAACATTTCACCTTGTTTTTATCGATTCAGTTCACTCAATCAATGACTGGCCAGCTACTCTAGCTCCAAAATACTGTAAAATATTGTCGTCAAGTACAGTAAGTTCCAACACTAGGCTAACTGGCTCCATTCCAGAATTGGCTACAATGGTGCTTATATTTGTTGGTAAGGAATAAATATGTTTTGTTAAGAGCACTGTGAGCTGAAAATGAAGTGTAAATGAGTCTACAGTTAAAAGAAGAAGTTAAATCAGGTCGCCAAACGGGACTAAATTTCAGTAATAGTGCTGTGAAAGTTTCCACCAGCATGCTCTGAAATATTCTATAAATAATTGCCTATTGCTGAATTAGTATATATTCTCTTTGTTTATTTATGCGCTAAAGAGATAGAATTCGCAATTTAAAATGTTTTTTTCTTTCGATTCGTCGATGATGACGTCACTTTTTGATGCTAATTTCTGGTGAGTCCTCCCGATAAGTTCTTTGGCTCTTTGCTTCCTGGGTAATACAACCTTAATGAAGCACCGTGCAACACCGGGAAGCCCAAAACGCTGCTAAAGGAAATCTAACAAAAAGTCATTAACAGCTGACTTAAACGCCTGCAGACCAATGCGATCGAAAGAAAGCCGATGCCGGCAACAAATTCCAAACCTTAGCCGACCAGGGCACGAAGCGCCGACCGAACTGATTATAGTTTGCCATCCAACAGCCTCCAACGTGAAAGAGTGCGCGGCGCACGCAGCACGTGTTTTTCTCTTAAAGAGCATTGCATTAGCTGAGAGAAAACGTTTATTTGGTTGTGTGCACGTGAGAGCAATTGTAGGTACATAGACCGCGACAGTACTTGACTCTTAGGTCCAAGTGGCCTCTGACGCTGGCGGCCAAAATGGAAAAAATGGGATATTCTCAAGAGCTATTATGAACATGCCGAGACACGGTCAGGCAGGCAAGCGCCCAAGTGCGTCCCCGCCGTATCCAAGATATCGTCTCCGCAAGAAAAATGTTGAGTACCTTGGAATTTTTTTCTTCAGTATTAGCCTGTGGGAAAGAATAGCGCTTGAGAAAATCTCATTTTTCCGTTTCCGACTTTTGGCCGCCAGCGTCAGACCTAAGAGTCAAGTGCTGTTGCGGTCTATGGTAGGTATATTCATACCGACTCAGGTGAATGATTTTAAATCTTTGCCCATTTTTTGGCAGCATGGGAAGAACGACGGCAATCCTCCTGTTCGAGTGAAATTAGCTACTCCAGTCACATACTGTCCTATTCATCTAATTATGTGAAACCTTTAACCTTGTAAGACCCGCACCCTCTACAGTACACACATTTGGCACATACTGCACAACTCTACACACTATTACAATGCATTTATGCACTACAGCACTTACAGTACAATCATACAGTGTACTACCTACAGTTGTGTCGGTGACAAAGAGGGGGGCGGGAGGCTTGAGCCTCCCCCAACAATGAGTCATACTCCCGCTGCTCCTCAGTATTGTAACCATGTAACCAACATACAATTACGCTTGTATTGAGCAGCCACTCCACATTTTACTACATCCCCCTCAGACTCCCTATGCAAAGTTTCTGGCGTCGTCACTCCCTACAGTGTAAGTGATACAATAATGTTATACAGTTACGCAAAGTCTGTTTGGGTTGACTTGTCCAGAATCTCAGCCAGGTGGGCCGGCCTCGCCAGTCTGAATCCTGAATCCTATTATAGGTGTTGGAAGCAAATCTACAGAAGTAAATGCTGGAGTATCAATTTTGGGTACCAAGACTGTGTTTTCGGAATTTTCCATGGTGATCGATTGAGGTTTAATATCTGAAAGTTGAAGATAGAGTGCCTGTTTGAAATACCAGATAAATCAAACCCTAAATATTTTAGATTAGATTAAATAGGCGGCTTTAGACGAACCAACAGACCCATTCTCAAAGAGGCACCGAACTTGCCCGGCCCTCTATGAGCTATTGCCATTATGTTAGTAGGATATAAAAGACTGGAGACAAGAGAAGGCAAAAAAAGAGGAAGGAGAAGAGTCTCAGCAAAGGAGACGATCATGAATGCACTCAATCGTGATCAATAGCCGCTGATATGCGGAGTTGAAGATGTTAGACAGTGCAATTGGAGCGGAAGAGAGAAGAAGACGGATTTAGGAAGCCTCAGAGGCTTTGTCCGTTAAGAGTGTGCGACTCCTGGAGGAGGAATCCTTAGCTGTGGGGGGTGTCTCTCCCAATGTATGTCAAGACGATTTTTAAACGCGTTGACTGATTCCGCACTAACAACGTCGGAAGGAAGTCTATTCCAAATGCTGACTATGAAATACGGAAAGAACTGCTGACTTACAGTCGTTCTTCGAGTTTTGTGCTTGAGTTTTTGACCATTGTTTCTCAAGCGATCATTGAGGTTTCTTTCAAAGAGTCCCGTTGTAGGTACATCGTTGAAGCCATTCAAATACTTGAATGTTTCTATTAGTTGCCCCCTGAGTCGTCTATGCTCTAGAGAGATCAGACCCAGTTCCTTTAGGCGACATTCATACGGCTTGTTTCGCAGCTTGTTGTTCTGCGTTGGACTCTTTCCATGTTATCGATATCTTTGCACAAATGTGGCCCTATTAGTGGCAGGTTTCTTCTTTACTTTCGATGAGCTTATAGACCAAGGAGCTTCAATAGAGAAGGAGGGAGCTCTGCGGCCCATTCACAGATTCGCCAGCGAGTCAACCAGATCTGTTATGGCTGTAAGACGTGTTCATGAATCTCATCGGTGGAAGTGACTGGTGACTAGTGAGTTTTAAGGCGGAGCAGCACACAAACCGATGTACTAATAAGCAATTGCTGTATACGGCGACTGGCTGCAGCCATACCCGACCTTTTATTGATATGCGATTGGTGCATTCGGTGACTGGCTGCGGCCATATCAGCGACTCTTGAGCTTCAGGGACGAGGCTCTTGGCTCCCTCTCAATCGAAGCACCTTGGACTATACGAACACGGCCTAATTGCAGCATACATCCATTATTAGCATTTCCGAATTGAACCCGGGGCGGCCGCACTAGTTTTCTACCCATTTCAATGTTATTAACTCATAATGCAACCTTTTAATTATCAGTTACGTCACTGAACATGTGCCCAGTAATATCGGATACATATTTTTTGTTCGTAATTATAGTTAGAGAGTTTAAGCCATCGTTTCCGAGCCAAACGATATCACAGAGGAAAGAGCAAAGGACACATAGTATATCGATAGAGATAGGGAACCCATGTACGGAGGCGTTCCCACACAGGATCAACACGCATGGGGACAGCAAGTCGGGAAAGAAGAGGTAGAATAGAATACAGAATGAGCAAGTAGGAGTATGAAATCGGGCAGGAAGCAAAGTGGGCAAGAAAGAGAGACGTCCCGCATGTTTGTCCGCGGTCACATGACGAGCTGCAAAGACCACAAGGTCTGCAGTAGTCATAATTATTACATTTAAATGTTAAAGTAATATAAATCAAGTACGACTTTGATGTTTCTAAAGGAACATGATACACGAATAAAATTGGTTGTCCATTATATGAAACTGAGTCACAGTCAGAGTATCAAGCTTACTTAGTAATGCGCACCTTATCTCTGTTCCTAATACGTCCATCTTAATTCTACATTGATTTATTTTTAGCATATCTCAACTAAACAATATTAAGCCAATACAAACAATACAAACAATATCTGTGCAAAATTACGTTACGTATGTTATGTCTTTATTAACGGGTAAAATTTGATTGTGCACTAGTAAAAATCTAGTGGCTAACTCTGTGAGTATTCTCCCAGGGTTTGCTCTAAATAAATACCTCGGGGTGCTTTGCCCCCTAATATGCTGGGCACTGCAGTTAGACGAGAAGCACTTCTATTATCTCATACCCATCATCCAATACATAATTAGAGCACTCTCAAAGCGCATACCTCCGCCAAGCGAGGCCACGGCAACGAAAAATACAAACTGTCTCTGAAACCACGATTCTTTTTTTTTTTTGCATTAACTTCAAAACTTAATCATTTATGCTTTTTGATACTAATAACAGTTTGTGTAAATTTCTTGCAGATCTGTTCTTAATTTTTGTCTCTTAATTTTTTGAGTTATGCTGCTAACAAACATTATGAGAAACATGAGTCAAACATACGAACGAACCAACCGATCTGCACCAAAATTTAATCAATTATGTCTTTTAACATCACTAACAACTCCTATATATTTCATTAAGATCCATTTTTTATTTTTTGAGTTATTGTACTAACAAGAATAAAATTGAAAACAGTGACAAACGAACGAATGGATCATTACAAAATTTGATTATTTCCTCGCGATTATATATAAATTTCATAAAAATCCGTCCATAACTTTTTTGAGTAATGGCAATAACAAAGATGAGGGAGATAAACAAACAAACAAACAAACGGATAGACGGATCTTCACCAAAAGCTAATTATCTGTTGCTCCTAACATACCTAACTATCCCTGTAAGTTTCGTCAAAATCCGTCCGTAACTTTTTGAGTTATCTTGGTGACAGATAGAAAAACAGACAAACAAACAGACAGACAGAGAAGCCCAACGAAAACATAACCTCCTTGGCGGAGGTAAACATACGGATGCACTATTTCACTAGGGCAATTTCCCCCCGGTGTTGGGTAACACTGATCCGTGGATCAGTGGGGCACCTTATGACGCAGTAGTCGTCTTCTTCGCTCCCGCGGGAACGTCCCTACGGACAAGACCGCGATACCCTGCAGTGGTATAGAGTCAGAAGTATTATCCCCTCAACTGGTATATCCTTGGGCGACAGGGCTTAACCTTGGAACGTTGCGTCATGCTAGGCACAAAAGTTGCAGCCTCCTAACTCTTGGGTACGTTACTGCAATGGGGTTATGGATCCGTTTCTTGGGGGGGGAGGGTTAGTCTCTACGAGTTGATGAAATCAATCAATTGAACTCAAGACAATTAACTATCCATAAATATATACAGTATGCTACATGTACTCGAGCATCTGAGATTGCCGCGCATATGTTCAATGAGGTATAGGTAATTGATAATCATGAAACTGTACTGTGGCGTAACTGCTTCGAAAAGGTTAGGAGATATTGCTTTAATGTATCATCTCATGCAAGTCTGGATACACCAAAGTCGCATCATATTACGCCAGGGCAACATATGCATTTCTACGCCCAACTGGTGGCAAGGATGAGCAGATCACGGGCCGATTTGATATATATTTGATATCGGTATCATGGATACCGTGGCCTAAATGACGTCCGACTCTCACATCCTTGCATCAAGTTGGCCGGGTAAATGTCTAGTGTGTCGCCGGCATAAGGCGTATAGCAGCTTCTGCTGCACCACCACACGCAAGGCTGGAGACACAAATGAAAATTAAGCGAAGTTAGCCTTAGCTCTCGTAGTTTCAGTTAAGAAAACAACTTAAGAACTTCGAATCAAGGAAATGGAAGAAACTTATTAACTTCTTGCCGTGATATTCACAGGCTCGTCTGCAACTCCGATGGGAAATTTCCATTGGCTTCAGCATGTTGAAGTGAAAATCTTTTTGTTCCGGGACTACACTTCGCATTCGCTGGCACAACTTGACACGAGGATGAGCAGCTCGCACGTCGTTTATGATACAGTATCTATGCTACCGACTTTATTGGGTCGACTGCACATGGTCGCATCAAGTTGTGTAAGCGAATTCAGAGTGTGTCCTGGGATTACAAGAACCTACAAAGTTTGTCGGAGAGTGCATAAAATTTTGCAGCAGAGGCCCGCCAAACAAAGAGGTGTTTTTTCTTGAGTCCAAGGGATTTCAAAGTATAGCGTCGGTCGGACATATCTTACTAACATACTTTTGAATTGAATATAATGACATTGTGTACAAAATCTGCGAGTCTTTTGAGTGCCATGGCCACTCGTCCTAATTAATACAAGAATCAGAAAGACTTGAGAGCAAACCGAGAAATAATTGCTGGTCAGTTCACTGTTTGTACGGCAAAGCTCGAGCAGTGAGCAAATCACTGAAGTAGTCTATGGTTGGACGCTCTTGGGGCTGTGCGTTTCCTCGCTTGTCTTCGACTTTCTTTCTCATCTACCCAGGCCCCCTCCTGAGCCTCCTCCCCGAGTTAGCATTGGCGGCCCCTGACGATGGTAACGAACAACAATAGTAGTAAATCATTGCAAAACGTGTGAACGGTACAAGTGGAAATGAAACTGAGTATTAAAGAAACCCTAATTGTAGGTCTTATTCAGAATATTTGGTATAATGGATAATATTTAAGGTGCATTTACAATATCTAAGGACCAATTCAGAGTCTCTGTAGTTTACTTCACATGGTCTCCCTTTTCAATTGAAGTATCTGTGGTTTCAGATTATGTACCTCAAGTTTATTTCAGTATGTCTGCGACTTAATATAAAACATGAGAGGTGATACAAACTATTGGTGTGGTTTTATTTAGAAAGTTTAGGGGTTTACTGACAATATTTTTGGGCCGTTTATGGGCTTGCTCAAAATAAGGAGTTTCATTCAGAATATCAGTGTTTTAATTCAGAGAATTTTATGTTTTGTTTTTAACTTCAGCATACTCCAGTCATCACGAAGCTCTCAAACACTTGAAGACAATATGCCATAAAGAAAACAAAGTTTACAGAGTAAAGCGCTGCAATATTTTTACAGCATTCAATTTAACACAAATTAATTTATTTTAACAAGATATTTAAGACGCACTCTTTTTGAGACATATTCTTCATAATTATATGTATAATGTATACCTTGAATGCTTTCTCATTGTGACGTAGCCAGATCGAGAGCCAAGGAGAGGATGCATTGTAACAAGCACAGCCATTAGCTGAGTTATGTAACTACTAACATGAACTTTACAGTATTTGACTAACCGCTTTTTAAAACAATTTAAATTTGTGCAACACAATATAGTTTGAAGCAAACCGCATGAATCCACGATACTTGGTATTTACTTTAAACCGGCATATTGCTTTCCAATTTCGGCGTGGTCTTGAAAACCATGAAGACAATGCGCTGTAAAACACAACACAATGCAGATTTCCCCGCCCTAAGACTCATGCAAATTGTCAGGGCCCAAAGTTTGCTTCTCATGGCGAGTAGGAAGGTGATGGTCATTAAGCGCAGCAGTTATCGTGCGGCCGCTAACTGCATCGTAAATGCTTAGGTGCTAATTGGGGACATGGGATTTTATTAGCATTTTCCCTTTGTTGTGTTGGCTCAGTTGATAAGGAATTTATACACTGTTCTTTACGGTCGGGATATTTTCCAGCAACTCGCAGGCTAAATAGCTTCATTAAATTTCATGTTGTACAGGAAAAGTTTAATAGTAAAAGAAAAGATCCTGAAGAATGACTGAACTATTGCGCAATACTGTTGCCTCCAATAGAGCTGCAATAGCCCTGTTGCGCATCACTGTTGCCTGGTGTGGAGTTACCGCAGCCCTGTTGCGTATCACTGTTGCCTGGTGTGGAGTTACCGCAGCCCTGTTGCGTATCACTGTTGCCTGGTGTGGAGTTACCGCAGCCCTGTTGCGCATCACTGTTGCCTGGTATTGAGTTGCAGCAGCCCTGCTGCGCAGCACTGTTGCCTGGTATTGAGTTGCAGCAGCCCTGCTGCGCAGCACTGTTGTCTGGTATGGAGCTACAGCATCTCTGCTGCGCAGCACTGTAGCCTCGTGTAATGCATTGCCTGCCAATTTCTTGATATTCCCTTTCAATATATATTAAGATCATGAACGCGTTTCGCATCTTTTTCAGGCACTCCTCTATCCTTCCGTCTTCTTCTTTCCCGACTCTCTGTCCAAGTTCTTTTGACTGAATATACTTCGTGAATATCTTCAGATGTCGCATGTCCCTTCATTTTCCTCTTGAGTCATGTCTGAATGTTATTTGTGATGCGTATTATAACGAATGAAGCCCTAACAGAAGGCCGTTGCACATTCATCTCGTACAAGGATTTCTACTCGTTAATTTAAATGCCCATTAACAGCAACATTTCCACAGACCATTGTTTAGTTGGTTGGCTTGTTCGTTGGTTGGTTGGTTGGCTGGTTAGTTGGTTGGCTGTGCATTATTTCATGAATAAAATGATGCAGAAACTCCTTCCAATCAACCAATCCTTGTACTTGACTTTTAAGAATACAGTCAGTTCCGTTCCAAGAATAAGTGGTGAAATCTAACTCATCTTGGCCATTACTCACCTCTATTTTGCGCACATCTTTGAGCTCCGAACGTACTAGACGGAAAGTACTGCGCACTCTCTCCTTCTCAACTCATAATTTGCAATTATTTTTCCGTCTTCAAGTTCCGGTCAGTGTAAATTCGTCGAAGGAAGCAAGATATAAAGAACAAATGAAGCTGAGCGTTGCGCTGGAATCTGGCTTATAAATTTTCCTCCTACACGCATCAGAGGTCAGCGGGATCCTCTCAGTGTGATGCTGATACGTGCGGTGGTCAGATCGTTTAGGTATATCTGTATAGATGGGAATAAGGGCAATCGAATGCCTTGCTACTCGAACAGTGTGATCTTTGGGCAACCGAGTTCTAGGACAATCCTACTTCTAGATGACTTAGCTTAGGAGCAATGTAAGTCTCTAGCGATTCAATTCTTCAAAAATTTTACACTTTAATTAGCTAACTTGCCAATTTACGGGACTTTCCTGCCATGTCCTGCCTGGGATATTACCCTTTTTTTTACTACAAATCCATACAGATAAGGATTACATTTTTGTTAGAACTGTAAGGATCCACCGTAAGCTAGCAAGAAAATTTTGGTGCAATTTCATGATGTATCCGAAATTTTACGGGACTCTTGGAGTTGTTTTTGTTGCGCTCTCTTCTCTCAATAAGCTCCGAGAACATGGTTTTT
>LQNS02278186.1:4975646-4989665 GCA_001587735.2 Parhyale hawaiensis | reverse complement strand
AGCAACCGGCCTCCGTGATACTGGTTTCTCTATGAGGTTGATGATATCCCACTTGACTTGGCTTGCGCCGAAAAGACAAGATACCTCAATTCTCTTTGCTTCCATTGTGACTTACATGCACTAAGCTTACGCCTATTTATTGCTGGTGTAAAGGCTCGTTCGGAAGCTCGTCAAAAACCTGTCAAACTAAGCCCACCCGACGTGACTTATCGAAAACTAAAGACAGGAACGTTGGCTGTGTCAGCCCAACCAGCTTGAGCCGACTCGGTAATTGGTCAAGCCTGAAATTTATTTTAAGTGTCGAATTCTGCGCATCTGTTTCAAGTTTTATACGGATCAAGCCTCTGGGGCTTAATTCCGTCGCCAAAATGAAAATGCAACGAAGTTGATACCACAACTGCGAAACAAGCCGTATGAATGTCGCCTAAAGGAACTGGGTCTGATCTCTTTCGAGCAAAGACGACTCAAGGGCAACTAATAGAAACATTCAAGTATTTGAATGGCTTCAACGTGGTACCTACAACGGGACTCTTTGAAAGAGACCTCAATGATCGCTTGCGAAACAACAGTCAAAACCTCAAGCATAAAGCTCGAAGAAGGACCCTAAGTCATCAGTTCTTTCCGTATGTCATAGTCAGCATTTGGAATAGACTCCTTTCCGACGTTGTTAGTGCGCAATCAGTCAACGCGTTTAAAAATCGTCTTGACATACATTGGGAGAGACATCCCCCACAGCTAAGGATTCCTCCTCCAAGAGTCGCACACTTTTAACGGCCAAAGCATCCAAGGCTTCCTTAATCTGTCTTCTTCTCTCTTTCTCTCCAACTACACTGTCTGACATCTTTAACTCCGCATATCAGCGGCTGTTGATCGTGATTGCGTGCATTCATAATCGTCTCTTATGCTGAGATTCTTCTCCCTCCTCTTTTTTCTTCTCTTTTCCCCAGTCTTTTATATCCTACTAACATAATGGCAATAGCTCATAGAGGGCCGGGGCATAAGTTTTGTTGTCTCTTTGAGAATGGGCCTGTTGGTTCGTCTACAGCCGCGTATCTAATTTAATACCTAATCTAATTCTAATTGCCTGAAGAGGATCAATGTGAAGGGGGTGTAACATGATTCACAAAAAAATCAATATAAGAAAATATGCGCAAGAAAAGTGTAAAAAAATAGATAGTTTTGCGATAAATGATGTGGAATTAAAACTTTAAAGAAGAAAAAGTGTCAACAGCAAGTTTACGTTTACACGGAGTCAAAGAACAATACCTTTTACGCGCCACTGCCACAGTGTTTTCGTGATTTGTTGCTGGGTAGCCTCGCAAGTGGGCGGGGCTTGAGCGCCCCTCTTTGACCGCATGAAGAAAGTGGCTGAGGTGTTCTTATCGCGAAATGTTGCGATCTCCGGTCCACGTGACCTCTGCAACTGGGGCCGCGCTTCAGGCTCACCAAAGTCCTGAAGCGCCAAATAGGGGAGGACATTAGTGGAGTGCAGTGGGCTTCACTGCCCCACTTCTTGCTGCATTTGAGGGCATTTTAGTAGCACCTCGGTGCTGGCAGTCAGTGCAGCAAGTTAGGTACCATTGCAGGTCAAATTCTCAGGGAAAGTGACCTTTCACAGCAACAAGTCACTCATGTTAGTTGTTATTGACCTGGGGAGGTGAGACTTCTAAATAAAATTACAGGTCAATCAAGTTCTCAGTTCTTGCTAGTTGCATGCAAATTCAGTAGTCATTTATGCGTATGAGCAACATAGCTGACTGAAGATGTGGATACACTATTATTTCCTCCGCCAAACAGGTTATATTTCATGAATAGATCTTTCTGAAACTTACAGTGATTGTCAGGAATGCTAGGAGGATCGTATGATTCGATTTTGGTGAAGATTCGTTAAATTTTTCGTTTGTCCACCTTTTTTTATCGTTAAAATAACAAAAAAGTTATGACAGGAGCTTAATTAACTTTGAAAAATTGTTAGAATACCACAAGGAATAAGCAAATTTTAGCGATAATCAGTTTGTGTGGTTGTCTGTTTTTGTTTGTTGTTTTGTTCGTCAGTGACATAATTTTAATGTTATGGATGGATTTCCATGGAATTTGCAAGAACTGTAATGAATGTTATGAGGTACATATGAGCAAATTTTGGTTATGAAGTGTTCTTCTGTTTTTGTGTATGACTGTGTCTTTCTGTTTTGACGGAACATTACTGAGAAAGTTAAGGACAGGGCGAGAAATTTGGAGAGATTGTTAGGAATATTCAAAGACACAAATAACCATATTTTGGCTATAATCAGAAAAAACTTCCTGGATTCAGGGCAAGTTTGAATTTTTTGTGAACACTGTGTTGCTTTGCGGCCGTATGCACGTCTCTAATTATTTATATGTGTATAAGAGATGTATTTAGGATCAGCTAAGTTTGTACTATTGCATGCATCTCCACACTGTACTTAGAGTAAAGATGTTACAGCTTGCCGCAGTTCCTGCTGACGAGGTTAGTTTTGTAGAGTTAGGTAAGCTTCCAATACTTCCCTTCTGTTTCGGGAGGTGGGCCGCTGATCGAGGTGGCCACCTTTTGCCGCTAGACTTCTTGTATTTCATTTGCTTCCCCGATACGGCGTAGCTGAGCAGAAACGTTCAGTCGTGCCCGGGGGTTGGAGATGCTCAACTTGCGCCTTTTTTCTGTCAGTAGCGCACTGACCACTCGGAGCCCTACCGGTATAAATGCCGAGACAAAAATCATTGACAATTTAAAACGCGCCCAAGCGGCGCACGAGCCTGTGTCAAACCGCAGGAATAGTTCGGCGCGATATAGACATTGTGTCCCTGATGCGCTAGTGAAATTGCTACTACTGTACTTGAGCAACGATCCCATAATAAGTTGTTCATGAAGTTATTTATAACATCGGTCTTATTTAATAAAATTGCGAAAAGAAGTTGATGCAATAACACTGTCTATATATCAAACAACAACTAAAATTACCATGATTACAGTTCTTTAAGTTAGTGTCACGGACAAAATATTTTTCTTTATTTTTGTTGACAACAAATCCATCAAATGAAATAGAAACAAGACTTTCGCAGCCGCAATAATTAATTAAAATTACTGCTATGAGAATTCTGCTGAATTCCTCAGGTGAATTGATATAAAATAGACACATGTAAAAATGTTCATAAATAATTTCGGCTTGTGCCTAAATGAATATGGAATTGACCCATTCCATCTCAATGTATCAGTGTAATACGTACTTATTAGTGTTTTGTAGGTATACTATACCTTTGCTATTTCAGCTTTATAAGTTACAGGTACAGTATAGCGTCCTGTATTTCAACCTTACATAAAACCTTTGTGCTTACAGCTAAACATGACGTAAAAAATGCATGTACTTTTTTGTGCACATGAGTAGTGTATAATGTACTGAAATGCTACTTTTTGAGGGTAACCTACCCTCGCGGCTCCCTCGCGCGTGAGCTTCCGGTTTATAGCGGCCAATGCACTACCGGTTTTTCGGAGGTCTGGAGGGGGATGGGGGGCGCAAACCGGTAGTGGGCGGGGCCTGGGAAACCGGAAGGGGCGGCGCGATGACCCGGCGGTGCGAGGGAACCTACCCTCAAAAATGCGTATTTCAGTACATTATACACTACTCACATGACACTTTATTGCACTTACTTCAATGGGTATGGAATAAATAAATGTAATTTTTGGTGCCCATGAGGTCTTCTCTTGTCCTGGAAAATTGGTGTGGTAAAGGTTCATGTAATTTTACTAAATATAATATCTTTCCGCTTCAAGAAAAATGTGCGCAGTAAAAGTAGGTATAATTTAATTTTACTCTATTTAATATCTTCTCACTTCTAGGAAAAAAAGGTGTGGTAAAAGTCCGTACTATTTTACGTCATATATGTTGTGTCATCTTCCTACCAAAACAATGGTTATGGTAAAAGTACGTACTGCATAGTATCCGATACTGACCCGTACACTTCCGTGCATGTTCTAAGCCGCCGGATCTAGGTAGCGTTTTTTAAATTTTTCAAGAGCGAACATAGTATACCGTTCCGTTATTCTCTAGTATGGCTTATATTATATATGGATAGTGTAAAAAATGAAAAACAATACAATTATTATTGTAACGTACCAACTTACCTATAATGAACTAAATGTAAAAGCAAATTAGCTAGTACATATCGTGTACCATTGCATCTGATACTACATAGCATAGGAAGAGTAGGAATGGCTTTCCGTTTCAGTTGGGTAAACATCTTCATTAGAACGATATCTGTATTTTTTATGGTAAGGTAAGCGGCTTAAGATAGTATCTTTGCTAGAGTCTATAACTGTATCAATAAATTATTTAGACATGACGGGGCTGGCAGATATTTTTTCTTTCGCTTCCGGAAGTATCGCAACCGATATCGCTAGCTTTTCTTGATATGAAACAGAGCCATCAATAATGGAAAACTGGAACGCCTCGTACGTACGTATACATGGCCATCACTCGCGATAGGGAGCAAGAGGACTGAATGCGTCGAGTCAGTACTTTTGACTTTTTTCACATCTAGGTCAACCCAACTCACAGGGAGAAAGATTGCGATGATAGTGCATCTGTTTTTGGCAGTTTTTGGGTTAAAATAGATATATACGAATATATCTATGATATAAATATATACAGAACGATATATTATCACCTGTCTCACTTTGCTCGTGGTTTATAATCACCTGTTTCACTTTGTTTTCGGGTGATAATCACCTCTCTCATTCGTTGCGGGTAATAATAAACTTTTGTCCTCAATGCGTTCGCCATCTCCTAGAAGCTTTCACTATAGGCCGTATAGGAACGGCACCATATTTTGCTCGCATCAAAGCTTACTCCGCAAAACAGCGAAGCGCTTTCGAAAAAAACAAGCATTATTGGGGTACGATTACAGGAGATCTGCCACTATTATTCTAGTGTGCATTATGTCTTCTCGCTACCAGGAAAATGAACACAAAACAATGAATGAGACTCTCTTGCGCCATGGCAACAACGCAGCAGGTGGATGACAGGCACAACAGCAGGATGCAGAGATCCAAAGATGGGGTGCGGGAGCTGATCCAGAAGATAGAGGAAGGGGGAGCAGAGTCGCAGGGGGCGGGGAGCATGTGGTAGAAGCGGCACCCTTGACCTGGAAACTTTTTCTACCGACAAAGGGGGCAGCGATAGGGTGAGTTTGGGGGTCTGGGGGCGTAAGTCCCCTATGGGCAGCGATGGGGAGACTACAGGCCGTGAGGGAGAAAGAGTCCCCCCCCCCAGCTAAAGTGCGTGGGATTTGGTGGGTAGAGGTCAAGATTCTCGTACGTACGATTTGTGGGGAAAGTCGGAAATCCGATTGGTGTGTGGAATTTTTGGTACAGGCGGAAATTCCAAGTTGTGCGTAGGATTTTTGGGCTACACATCAAGAGTCCATCTCGTGCGTAGGATTACTGGGGTACACGTTGGGAGTCCAACTGGTAGCTACGAAGGATTTATGGGGTACACGTCAAGAGTCCTACTGGTGCGTAGGATTTCTGGGGTATGCGATGATCTCGGCAAGTTGAGCCGAGTTTCAAACGTTGATCCTTATCTGGATATTATTATTATTACCTCCGCCGAGGAGGTTATATTTTTGTCGTGTTCGTCTGTTTGTTTGTGTGCCACTTTGTCTGTCACCAAGAAAACTCAAAAAGTTATGAACGGATCTTTACAAAATTTACAGGGAGTGCTGACATGCCAGCAGTAGCGGATGATTAACTTTTGGTGAAAATTCTTTTATCTGTTTGTTTGCCTGTCTGCCTATTTTTTCTTAGTACCATAACTCAAAAAGTTATGAACGGATGTTAGTGAAATTTATATGAGTTGTTAATATATTATGAAGAGTAAATATACAAATTTTTGTGATGATCTGTTGGTTCCTTCGTTTGTATTGGTTCTATGCTTGTTAGCTCACCAACTCAAAAAGTTACGGATGGATCTTGATGAAATTTTCAGGGCTTATTAGTAATGCTACGAGACATAAATTATTAAATTTTGGGGGTGAGCGGTTGATTCGTTTGTGTGTTTGACTTATATTTCTTGGCAGTATACTCAAAAAGCTATGAACGGAACTTCAAGAAAATTACAGAAACTGTTAAAATCATCGAAAGGCACAAATGACTGGATTGATGTTGATACAATAAAAATTATGGTTTCACAACTAATTTGAATATTTCGTTACCGTTGCCTTGCATCTCGGAGGTATTCGGTCTGAGAATGCTTTCTCGTCATTATTATTATTAAAGCTTCATTCTCGGGCCACTACAAAAGGGTAGTGCAACCCAAATGAAGCATTATGCAACACCGGGAAGCCCGAAACGTTGCCATAGATAATGCAAACAAAAAGCCATTAACAGCTGACTTAAGCGCGTGCAGGCCAATACAACCAAAAGCCGATGCCGGCACTGAATTCCAAACCCCAACAGACCAGGGCACAAAGCACCGACTCAACTGACGAGTTCGGCATCTAACAGTCTCCAAAAGTGATAGACTCCGCGTCAACCGCAACACGTGTAATCCTCCTAAAGACCATTGAGACTTCTAAAAAAAACTCAATCTAGTTCTGTAAACTGGAATTTTCAGCAAACTCTGCATAAAGTGTTGCTGCTAAATCTTGCATCACAACTGGAAATTGCGAAGCCAATGTTCCTGGCTGAAATCCCAGACAAGTTAAGCCTGTCAGTCTTAACTTTTAGAGTATTTCAGGGCCTATCGGATCTCCTGAAGCATAAACTTAAGGCCGACTTTTATGGTTATCTAACCTAAATGCAACCGAGCATAACTGGTGGTGAGAAATAAAGAAAGTCATCATATGAAGAGTAAAAACCTAAAATTAGCTATTCAGTACACCAAAGTAACTGAACAACAATCTTCTCGATTTCCAGGGCTATTAGATCCATAGTTGCTACGTGCGTCATTATGTTTGCCATATTTAGTACCTACTGTACTGTCCTTCCATGGTTTAAGCTTTCCAGGGCCTCAACCATCTATAATTTAACCTACTAACATAATGGCAATAGCTCATAGAGGGCCGGGGCGTATGTTCCGGCGGCTCTCTAGCAATGGGCTTGTGGGTCCGTGTACTGCCGGCTGTCTAATCTAATAAGTAGCGGTAAAGTAAATATTTGATCGCACACTCAACTAGGAAACTTTCACGCACTGGTTCGGGCTGCTGATAGAGGCCCATCGGCCCTAGTATAGTGCACGGCTGCAATAGCTCTTAAGTTAAATGAATGAGAAATAGTCCATGTAGTGACCGACACTTACCCAACCAACAACCAGACTTGTCCATCCAATGCGAGAAATTGCTCGTGTATATAGGCTAATTCATAAGTTACGCGTATGAAGTACAAATTATCATCCTTTTGTAGAGACTACTGTGACCTCTAGATGTGGCGAAAGCTCCGTTAATTTGCTGCAGGTGCAGCTACCGTAATAAAGAGAATGACATAAGCGCAGTCACTATAGCCTGAAACACATTAATGACAATTCTGTCACTTCCAGCATCTCCTTAATAACATGCAGACCCGCTACGTTACACTTACCGCGTTGTTCTAAAAACATTGCAAACTTTCCTATCGTTTACAAATTCACAATATGGCGCCCTAGTTTATTTTTTCCGCAAATTGTATTGCAAAGCGTCACTATACTTTTTCCGCACTATACTTTCACTGTACTTTTTTCGCATCAACTCTGTTTAACCGGTTTTGCTCTTATATACCAGATGCTCTCTGTTGTTATAATTATGTATTGTTCTTATGTTAGTATCATGAATGAAAACCTCTAGGTGATGTGCCCTAAACATGTTGGACGCAGCATTCATATGAGAAATACACGAGAGAGATTCTTTTTATTTGCATTATGCCAGTTCAACTCTACAGACCCTATGTTAATTCTCTCTCTTCATGCTAGTACTCAGGGCGCTGTACTGTTGATATGTTGACACAGCACTCATATGAGATAACAAATAAGATTTTTTTCATCTTCTTTCTTTTGCTGCACGAGCCATTTCCCACCCTGAGGAAATCCCTTAGCCAATCTTGAGGAAAAAGATTACATAAACTAACTACAGCACTCTGAGGGCGCATAACTCTGCAAAGCAAGTCAAAGGAAACGAAAATTTAAAATTAGCTCCCAAACCATGATTTGCTTTGTATCAACTCTAAAATCTAACGATTTGTCTCTCTTGATAGTAACAACAGTTTCTGCAATTTTCTTGAAGATCCGTTCGTAAGTTTCTGAGTTATGCTGCCAACAATCAGGATGACAAACATACGTCAAACACACAAACGGACCAACTGATCTGTTCGAATATTTAATCATTTAAGTCTTTGAACCTTACTAACAACTCCTGTAAGTTTCATGAAGATTCGTTCAGAAGTTTTTGAGTTATTGAGCTAATAAGTACAAAATTAAACACCGCAGCAAGCAAACGAACGAAACCAATAGATCACAAAAATTTGGCTATTTACTCTTCGGGTCAAACCTAAAAGCTCATGTAATTTTCATGAAAATTTGTCCATAGCTTTTTGAGTCATGGCATTGAGAAAAAATAGGCAAAGAAATAAACGAATGGGCGGAGATCCACCAAAAGAACAAAAGATAGAGGTAAAGTAAACTTTGACCGCACCCTCAACTGGGAAACCCACACACACTCGTTTGTGCTGTGGATATAGTCCCACTGCCTCCAGAGGAGTAAATGCGGCTGCAGCCGACCAAGGGTCATCAAGAACTATGGCGCCAATTGGACGGGAGGTTCCAATGACCCGTGACCTCCACCCCCATCATCTTTGAAGAAGGCAAATTCCATATTGGCGTCTGCACGCTCACAACTGCCGAGTCAGCACACCTAGATCAGCAGATGGCTCGCGGGCCTGGGTTGGCATCGAACCAGCGATACAAGGGTTGCGAGCTGCGAACGCAAACTTGTTGCTACCGTGGATTTAATCATCTGTTACTGTTAACATACCTAACAATCCCTGAAAATTTTGTAAAGATCCGTTCATAACTTTTTGAGTCATATGTCTTGGTGACAGACAAGCAAACACACAGAGAAAGAGAAACAGAGAGATGCAACAAATGCATGACCTCATTGGCGGAGGTAATAATTTCCCTGTGTGCTGCTTATGAATATCACACGCAACAGCTTCGTATGTGTCCTGAGCTTCATATTAATTGTGCCTATAAGTTCTTAAGCTTTGCGGTGAGTAACACCAAGAAACTTGGCTTTATTTTCACAGGTTGCGTTACTTTTCTACAATTGTTTGTTCACTTCATTGTATCTCGTTGAACATTTCGTCCAGGGTTTTGACTTCATAGCCAGTACAGCCACTAGGATTAAATTGGAAGATGGAGGGAGAGGGGGTAGCCAATTGGGTTTGCAGGCAAGTGCAAGTCTGCACAATTTTATTATGCATATAAACAGAAATAAATACACCCAAATTACAGGAAACTTAGGAAGGAAACTATCATAATTCTGCTTGTTCCTGCGTTCGTTAGGTACTTACTTAGTGCAACTGTGATGCTTTCTTCAGCATTCGATAGGGGATATTAGGGTATTCTTAATGTATCCATGATATTACCTGGGCAAGGACCTACAGCAGACGGAGTCAAGTTCAAATAAAATCAGCTCCTGCTCGCAGATCTCAAGTAGAAGATTCGCTGCCTGACTTGGAATATTTTTCAACCTTCATATGCATGATGCGGTTCCGAGAGCATCATAATTGAAGACCAATTCTTTTTGTTCTGCAGAATTTCCACAGGTTTCTTCAGTATTAGATAGGGGAAAATTAGAAGGATACGAGTCTGAGATATCACTGAAGAACATTGCTTCTGTTCTGTGGAATTTTCATAGGTTCCAGCGAGTTTAATTTAAAACCGATTTGTTGCTTGCTAATGTAGGATTTTTTTTCTGCATGCCATCTAGAGAGGGGGGACGATAGTACTGCTTAGAGAACACTCAAGTTGGCGGTTGTAGCGTATCCTCCAGAAGCATATTAGTAACAAAAGTATGTTAAATGAGGTCGGGTCTTCGCAAATTCCTCGATATCATTTTTGACAGCACATGTACTCCAGTAACAATAACAATACACACAGGTATGCCGCACATCCGTTGCAGTATGACCTGAGCAGCAGATGTCGGGGGGGTGAAGGGGTCAGGGGGGAAAGAGGAGAGGGGGCGGGGGCTTCAGGCCCCCAGGAAGTGGCCTGCCCAGACACCCTGCCGCCATCGCTTGTTTGTTTTTTCTCGGGGTCGACGCAGCGAAAGTTTTCGAAGAAAAGGACGTCGGAAAATGCAGTGAAAAGGCGCTGTTTATTACCAAAGTAACTGCAAGTTACGCCAAACTTGTTAGCTTTAACCGGCATCTGTCTCGGTAAAAACTGTTTCCTGCAGCACGTACCCTCAATAGCACGTAGATATTGTCCGCATATATAAATCTACAAGCGAAATATTTACTAAAGGCATACACATCAAGGCGCCAAATTTTAGCTGAGGCTAGTCTTATTTGAAACTTTAGAAAGATGCTACGGATTTGTTTCTTTGAAACGTGTTATAAATGTTAACAAACAATGCGATTACGGTACCGGTACCTTAAACCAGGTCAAAACGAGCCGAAGACAGCGCACCTGCGTGAAGTGCCAAACAAGTCGACTCTCGAGGGCTTAGGGTTGGCGCACAATCGAAGACACCCTTAGATTTAGGCCTTGCCTGCAAGTGTGAGGGCGTGGTAGACTTCGAGGCTTGTTTCGTCCTCTGCTTTAGGCAGGTGCTCTCGCTTCGAGATGTTTAATTGATTTTCGGGCATTGGCCCTTAATAAACTTCCAGAAATCCAATCTTGCTCACGGAAATGGAGTTCTTAACCGGCGGAATTGAATTGCGGTAGCTTCACTTTCAGCAAAATTCAGTGCTGCAAAGCCTGAGCTTCTGTCTGAAGTTTCGGATAAGTCAAGCCTTGGAGGCTCAGTTTCGGATTCAGTAGAACGTGCCCTGATTCATCTATATGAACAGGTCAACTGCTGGTTATTGCTCCCCATGCTGACATTCACCAAGACTCTGAGGTTGAAATGTTTTTAATATGTCGGCCACACTACCCAGATGAGTTTCTTCTTTAGTTTCGTTCTTTCTTTACTTCGAACAGAATTTAAAGTTTTTGCGGCAGCTCTGGTCACGCCAGTTTGGATTGAGACGTTAGTTGCAATCCGGTTACGCTTGACATAGCGCACAACTCCAGCTGTCCGAACCAGAATTAATTAGGCTTTCGGCCGTCTCAACGGTGATAGCCTTGGGTTTCAAATCCTTGACCTTGATTCAAAACGGCGACAGAAAGTTTATGCTTAAAATTCAAGCCAAACTAAAGCTAGCAAGCTCATCTCAACTTGCCCTCCCAGCACTAGCCCTCACGCTCGCATCAAGAGTAATTACATGAAGTTTAATTAGGTAGTAATTAGTGCCGTAATTTTTAATACTAGTAATTTGTTATAACGATGGGATTTTTTATAAGCTTCAAGACAAAACACCGCAGGGTACCTCAACTAGGAAATTCATATGCACTGGTTCGTGCAGCAGGTAAATGAACACTAGGGCCCAGAGGAGTGTACGGACGGCTTCGGTCGACCACAAATTCTCCTGGCAATAGAATTTCCGTAAAAAGGACATTTTCTGCAAAATAAAATCGCAGAAAACATTCGCGCTATAAGAGTCGCGTTATGTGGGACTTTACTGTATACTAAATAGATCTGTCCGACTAGCCACCGAAAAATCTAAGATGGCAGCCATTTTGTCAATATGGCGGCCAACTTTTTAATTTTTGAGCCAATTTGAATGAAACTTGGTACAGATATGTAAATTTGAAAATAAATGTGTGTTAGACTGCTGTTTTTTTTTCATTTTCCTCATAGAAAAAGAGTTATTCTAAGAAAACGGAAAAAGGGGGTTCTGGGGTGAAAACTATGTCCCCCTACAGTTTTGGAGTTACTACAGTCTACAGAGATGATTTTGGTATCAAAAGAAGCGGAATTTAATTTTTTACCAAATAGACTCTTTCTTAATTTTCGACATAGTTTTTGAGAAAATTACAAAACATTTTTATTCAGGTTTTTGCCTAAATGTGCGCTGTCACTGGTTTCCCAAATCAAAAATTAACAAAAAGCCTAGGCTATGTTGTAGAGAATTAAATGCCGCTTCATTAGATACCAAAATCACTATCTATTGCTAATTTTGGTTCTTGCATCATCAAATGCACGTTCATGTTACACAATTCCATTTATCTCCCCCGCCAGCCGTGCGACTTCTAACGAGGTCGTTACCCCAAAATGTTGAGTGACGCCGCAACTGGGAGCACAAGTCAGTCAGACGTTAACTTATCTTCCTCTCCTAATCGTAAAAATACAGCACGATTGAAAAAAATATGGATCTAACGTTCGCCTGTTTTAACATCGTTCTGTAAGACAGTTTAGGTGCGACACATACGGTTAGGTATTTTTTTGAAAGTTAGGCTAGTTATAACGCGAATCAGATGCGACACTACTGCCAAGGTTGTGTTGCAATCACGCTAAAACCGTGCTACTGAGCCCTGAAAAAAGGTTACTGTAACCGGAAAGTGGTTGCGAGAGTGCCATATAGCGACGATCGGTGAAAGCTACGTAACAAAATTCAGCTTCAAGTGAAATTTTGTACATAAAAGTTTCAAGTAATTGATCTTATTTACTTATTCTGGGTTAAGAACTTTATTTGTCGCGTATTTGGATGAATTTAGTGCTCCTTTTATTCAACCCGTGTCGTAGTCGTCGTTTGAGCTATGATTGCGACACAAGTTGCGACTGGCTGGGTCACCGGTGTAGCACCGGTAACCCAGAAATGCTGATTGCAACACAACCCATTTGTTTTGCAATCAGTCACGGTCACGTGACCGAGTACAGAGATCTGTGTTCGTTTGGTCAATGCTGAAACTGGCCAAATTCTAAGCGAAAACTGGTTTTCGCTAATTTTGTTAGTGGGCCCAAACGATGACGCCCTTAATCATACGCATCTGAGCCAATTTTTGTTGCTACGGTTTGAAATCATAAAAGATAGCACGTCATTGGTACTCGGTAGAAGACGAAAATAAATCGAAAACATTGAGGTATTCGCTCTTATGATTCGATCTTTAGAATGCTATATTACTCTCGATAAAACTCAACTGATATATTGCATTTTGGGGAAGATAAACTTGACTCTGAAGCCCGCTGCACACGTAAGTCTTTTGTCCCGTGTTTCCACTTCACAGCGTTCGGATGCATTACTATATCTGTGTAAACAATAAAACAGGGCATTTGTTTCGGAGACGACATGCGCTAAAACTTTCAAGGACACGAGACACTGCACTAGTGACACTATCTAAGCCAGCGGATATGACGGTAAACATTTTATCGAAACTTTTGCTAGACTCGCAGTTGGGTTTGCAAGGACAGTACGGAGCAGGAAGCAAAGAGCGCAACGGGAGGACTCACGAAAAATTAGCAAGAAAAAATTACGTCATTATCGATGAATCTATGGCTGAGAAGCCTAGGACTATATTAACTAATTTCACCAGAAAAATAGTCTTAAATTGCAAAATTAATCTCTAGTGTATAAATAATTGAAAATAAAATACCTATACTAATTTAGCAATTAACTATAGAAAATTGCATTGCGTGTTGGTGGAAACTTTCACAACACTAGCGCCGCATTTGTTCCCTTTCGGCGACTCAATTTAACTTCTTTTTCTTGATTGAAGCCTTAGTTACACTTCATATTCACTTCACAGTACTCTTCACAGAATATATCTATTTTTTACCAACAAATATAAGCACCATTATAGAAAATTCTGTACGCTACAGAAACCACAGTAACAGTTAGCCTATTGCCCGAACTTTCTGTACTTGGCGACAACATTTTTCGATATTTTGCAGCTCAAGTAGCTGGCCAGTCTTGAGCGGGAGACTGAATGAAATAAA
>LQNS02278186.1:4940778-4959633 GCA_001587735.2 Parhyale hawaiensis | reverse complement strand
AATCAATTATGTCTTTTAACATCACTAACAACTCCTATATATTTCATTAAGATCCATTTTTTATTTTTTGAGTTATTGTACTAACAAGAATAAAATTGAAAACAGTGACAAACGAACGAATGGATCATTACAAAATTTGGTTTTCTCGTGATTATATATAAATTTCATAAAAATCCGTCCATAACTTTTTTGAGTAATGGCAATAACAAAGATGAGGGAGATAAACAAACAAACAAACAAACAAACAAACAAACAAACAAACAAACAAACGGATAGACGGATCTTCACCAAAAGCTAATTATCTGTTGCTCCTAACATACCTAACTATCCCTGTAAGTTTCGTCAAAATCCGTCCGTAACTTTTTTAGTTATCTTGGTGACAGATAGAAAAACAGACAAGCAAACAGACAGACAGAGAAGCCCGACGAAAACATAACCTCCTTGGCGGAGGTAAACATACGGATGCACTATTTCACTAGGGCAATTTCCTCCCGGTGTTGGGTAACACTGATCCGTGGATCAGTGGGGCACCGTATGACGCAGTAGTCGTCTTCTTCGCTCCCGCGGGAACGTCCCTACGGACAAGACCGCGATACCCTGCAGTGGTGTAGAGTCAGAAGTATTATCCCCCAACTGGTATATCCTTGGGCAACAGGGCTTAACCTTGGAATGTTGCGTCATGCTAGGCACAAAAGTTGCAGCCTCCTAACCCTTGGGTACGTTACTGCAATGGGGTTATGGATTCATTTCTTGGGGGCGAGGGTTAGTCTCTATGAGTTGATGAAATCAATTAATTGAACTCAAGATAATTAACTATCCATAAGTGTATACAATATGCTACATATACGCGAGCATCTGAGATTGCCGCGTGTATGTTCAATGAGGTAGGTCATTGATAATTATGAAACTGTACTGTGGCGTAACTGCTTCGAAAAGGTTAGGAAACAGTGCTGTAATGTATCATCTCATGCAAGTCTGGATACACCAAAGTCGCATCATATTATACCGGGGCCACATATGTATTTCTACGCCCAAGGATGAGCAGCTCGCGTGCCGATTTGATATATATTTGAAATCGGTATCATGGATACTATGGCATAAATGACGTCCGAGTCTCAGATCCTAGCATCAAGTTGTCTGGGTAAATGCCTAGTGTGGCCCAAGGAGCTTCAATAGAGAAGGAGGGAGCCTTGTGGCCCAGTTACAGACTTGCCAGCGAATCAACCAGATCTCTTATAGCTGTGAGACGCTCATTGGTGGAAAAGACAGGGGAGGACTGAGTTTCACTGGGGAGCAGCAGACGAACAGAGTTACTGATATGCGATTGGTGCTTACACGACTGGCTGCAGCCATAAGAGACTCTTTACAGATATGCGATTGGTGCATACGACAACTGCCTGACAGCCATAAGAGACTCTTGAGCTTCAACATGCTAGGCTACTGGCTCCCTCCTTCTCTATACAAGCTCCTTGGTGTGGCCCCGGCATTAGGCGTATAGCAGCTTCTGTTGCACCACCACACGCAAGTCTGGAGGCACAAATGAAAATTGAGCGAAGTTAGCCCTATCTCTCGTTGTTTCAGTTAAGAAAACAACTTAAGAAATTCGAATCAAGAAAATGGAAGAAACTTATTAACTTCTTACTGTGAGATTTACCGAAGACTCGTCCGCAACTCCGCTGTGAATGTTCCATTGGCTTCAGCATGTTGAAGTGAAAATCCTTTTGCTCCGGGACTACACTTCGCATTCGCTGGCACAACTTGACACGTGGATGAGCAGCTAGCACGTCGTTTATGATACCGTATCTATGCTACCGACTTTATTGGGTAGACTGCACATGGTCGCATCAAGTTGTGTAAGCGAATTCAGAGTGTGTCCTGGGATCACAAGAACGTACAAAGTTTGTCGGAGAGTGCTTAAAATTTTGCGGCAGAGGCCCGCCAAACAGAGAGGCGTTTTCTCTTGAGTCCAAGGGATTTCAAAATATAGCGTCGGTCGGACATATCTTACTAACATACTTTTGAATTGAATATAATGACATTGGGTACAAAATCTGCGAGTCTTTTGAGTGCCATGGCTACTAGTCTTAATTAATGCAAGAATCACAAAGACTTGAAGAACCCAAGAAATAATTGTTGGTCAGTTCGTCGTTTGCACGGCAAAGCTCGAGCAGTGAGCAAATCACTGAAGTAGTCTTTGATTGGACCCTCTTGGGGCTGCGCGTTTCCTCGCTTCTCTTCTTCTCTTCGACTTTCTTTCTCCTCTACCCAGGCCCCCTCCAGAGCCTCCTCCCTGAGTTAGCATTGGCGGCCCCTGACGATGGTAACGAACAACAATAGCAGTAAATTCTTGCAAGACCTGTGAACAATACAAGTGGAAATGCAACTGAGTATTAACGAAACCCTAATTGTAGGTCTTATTCAGAATATTTTATATAATGGATAATATTTGAGGTGCATTTAGAATATCTAAGGACTAATTCAGAGTCTCTGTAGTGCACTTCACATGGTCTCCTTTTTCAATTGAAGCATCTATGGTGCTTTCAGATTACCTCAAGTTTATTACAGTATGTCTGCGCCTTAATACAAAACATGAGAGGTGATACAAACTATGGGTGTGGTTTTATTTAGAAAATTTAGGGGCTTACTGACAATATTTTTTGTCGTTTATAAGCTTGCTCAAAATCAGGAGTTTGATTCAGAATAACAGTGTTTTAATTCAGAGAATTTTATGTTTGTTTTTAACTTCAGTATATTTCAGTCATCACGAAGCTCTCAAACACTTAAAGACAATATGCCATAAAGAAAAGAAAGTTTACACAGCAAAGCGCTGCAATATTTTTAAAGCATTCAATTTAACACAAATTCATTTATTTTAACAAGATATACATGACGAACTCATTTTGAGACATATTCTTTATAATTATATGTATAATGTATACCTGCAATGCTTTCTCATTGTAACGTGGGAATCATCGAGAGCCAAGGAGAGAATGTAGTGTAACAAGCACAGCTATTAGCTGAGTTATGTAAATACTAAAGTGAACTTTACAATATTTGACTAATCGCTTTTTAAAACAATTTAAATTAGTGCGACACAATAGTTTGAAGCCAACCGCCTGAATCCACGATACTTGGTACTTACTTTTAACCGACATATTGCTTCCCAATTTCAGCGTGGGCTGGAAAACCATGAAGACAATGCGCTGTAAAACACGACACAATGCAGATTTTCCCCGCCCTAGGGCTCATGCAAATTGTCAGGGCCCAAAGTTTGCATCTCATGGAGACTAGGAAGTCGATGGTCATTAAGCGCAGCAGTTATCGTGCGGCCGCTAACTGCATCGTAAATGCTTAGGTGCTAATTGGGGACATGGGATTTTATTAGCATTTTCCCTTTGTTGTGTTGGGTTAGTTGATAAGAAATTTCTACACTGTTCTTTATATACGGTCGGGATATTTTCCAGCAACTTGCAGGCCAAATAGCCTCATTGAATTTCAAGATGTACAGGAAAAGTTTGAAAGTAAAAAAAAAAAAAGATCCTGAAGAATGACTGCAGTATTGCGCAATACTGTTGCCTCCAGTAGAGCTGCAATAGCTCTGTTGCGCAGCACTGTTGCCTGGTATGGAGTAACAGCAGCCCTGTTGCGCATCACTGTTGCCTGGTATGGAGTTACAGCAGCCCTGTTGCGCATCACTGTTGCCTGGTGTGGAGTTACAGCAGCCCTGCTTCTCATCACTGTTGCCTGGTGTGGAGTTACAGCAGCCCTGCTGCGCATCACTGTTGCCTGGTGTGGAGTTACAGCAGCCCTGTTGCGCATCACTGTTGCCTGGTGTGGAGTTACAGCAGCCCTGCTGCGCATCACTGTTGCCTGGTGTGGAGTTACAGCATCTCTGCTGCGCAGCACTGTTGCCTGGTATGGAGCTACAGCATCTCTGCTGCGCAGCACTGTAGCCTCGTGTAATGCATTGCCTGCTAATTTCTTGATATTCCCTTTCAATATATATTAAGATCATGAACGCGTTTCGCATCTTTTTCAAGCACTCCTTTATCCTTCCGTCTTCTTCTTTCCCGACTCTCTGTCCAAGTTCTTTCGACTGTGAATATTCTCCGTGAATGTCTTCAGATGTCGCATGCCCCATCATTCCCCTCTTGGGTCCAGCCTGAATGTTATTTGTGATGTGTATTGTAACGAATGAAGCCCTAACAGAAGGCCGTTGCACATTCATCTCGGACAAGGATTTCTACTTGTTAATTTAAATACCCATTAACAGCAACATTTGCACAGACCATTGTTTAATTGGCTGGCTTGTTCGTTGGATGGTTGGTTGGCTGGTTAGTTAGTGGGCTGAACATTATTTCATGAATAAAATGATGCAGATACTCCTTCTTCCAATCAACCAATCCTTGTACTTGACTTTTAAGTATAAAGGCAGTTCCGTTCCAAGAATAAGTGGTGAAATCTAGCTCCTCTTGGCCATTACTCACCTCTATTTTGCGCACATCTCTGAGCTCCGAACGTACTAGACGGAAAGTACTGCGCACTTTCTCCTTCTCCACTCATAATTTGCAATTCTTTTTCCGTCTTCAAGTTCCGGTCAGTGTAAATTCGTCGAAGGAAGCAAGATATAAAGAACAAATAAAGCTGAGCGTTGCGCTGGAATCTGGCTTAGAAATTTTCCTCCTACACGCATCAGAGGTCAGCGGGATCCTCGCAGTGTGATGCTGATACGTGCGGTGGTCAGATCGTTCAGGAATATAGAGATGGGAATAAGGGCATTCGAATGCCTTGCTACTCGAACAGTTTGATCTTTGGGCAACTGAGTTCTAGTACAATCCTACTTTCAGATTACTTAGTTCAGGAGCAATGTAAGTCTTGAACGATTCGATTCTTCCAAAATTTTACACTTCAATTAGCTAACTTGCCAATTTACGGGACTTTCCTCCTAACCTAACCTAACCTAACCTTGTCCTGCCTGGGATATTACCTTTTTTTTACTACAAATCCATACAGATAAGGTTACATTTTACAATCTTGACATTCCTAGGTGGCATTCGATCGTTCTTTTAAAACCACGTTAAAGTACTACATAGGCTTTAAAATGCCCTGAGAACCTCAACAAAAACAACGCGAGAGAAGAGAGTTATTCGAGGCTCTTGTACCTTTTTACATTGTGTTTTTAGCAATTGATTTTTTTAGGCGACCGAATGCCTCTACAGTGGAGCATCGTGGCGATTAAAATGGGAGTTGGTGCACACTACTATATCCGGACATTTCTCAGTCTTTCTCGATAGAGGACGGCTTTTGATATTAGAGTTTAGTTATGTGAGCAGCATTCCTCTAGATTACTATTTCCCATCATGGACTTATCGTCCAGCACCCTTAGAGCACTTATCGTCCATGATGGCTTTTTGGGTATAGTCCACAGGATTTCCATTCTATTGGTCAACAACAAAAGGGTTATATATGTACTGTTATTCTGACTTCAGTGGGTCTTTACAATATTGTTCTATGTAAAAATGTACCGACAATCTCTAAGCCAAAACGCATCTTGTGTATACTTCTTTATCTTGGTCAAATATGAAGTGGTCCACGATATTTTTTCAGTTGATGGTCTTTGGGCGAGTTGGGAACCACAAAAAACCGTCTCGATTGTTCGACTAATGCAAGGGTTTCCAGCCAGGAGTCCTCGCACTCCCTATAGGGGTGTGAGATGATCTTCTATAGGGTAGTGATTCCAAACCTATTCTAGGTATGTCCAGCACCCCTAGAGCACCAATACTATCATCTCACACCCCTTAACAAACTTCATAGTTCCTATGATGATAACGAATGAAGCCAACAGAAATTTGTGCATTAAATTTATCTACGTTAATTACCTCCGCCAAGGAGGTAATGTTTTCGTCAGGTTTGTTCGTTTGTTTGTTTGTTTGTCTGTCTGTCACCAAGATAACTCAAAAAGTTATGGACGGATTTTGACGAAATTTACAGGGATTGTTATGTATGTTAGGAGGAATAGATGATTAACTTTTGGTGAAGATCCGTCCATCCGTTTGTTTGTTTGATTGTCTGCCTCATTTTTCTCAATGCCATTACTCATAAAGTTATGGACGGATTTTCATGAAAATCGCATGAATTGTTGGGTATATAACGAAAAGCACAATAACTCAAAAAGCAATGAATGGATCTTTATGAAATTTATAGGGGTTGTTAGTAATGTTAAAAGACATAAATGATCAAATTTTGGTGCAGATCGCTTGGTTCGTTTGTATGTTTGATTCATGCATAACTCAAAAAGTTATGAACAGATCATCAAGAAAATTGCACAAGCTGTTATTGCTATCAAAAGGCACAAATGATTAGATTTTGGAATTGATACCAATAAAATGATGGTTTCAGAGCCAATTTGAATTTTTTGCTACCGTTGCCTTGCTTGGCGGAGGTATGCGCTCTCAGAGTGCTCTTGTTTGTCAATCAATCGTATAATATAAAATTTCACATTTCTTTACAAGGTCATTTAGTATATCCTAGCTCCTAGGGATGCGAGCCAGGAATAAGGTGAATAAGAACTGCTGTTCGATGGGGTGTTAAATCTTGAATTACTTTCATACGTCAAACTTAATTTGTTGCAGAAATGCAGTATAAATTTCATTCTTTAGCTTCCTATGAGGGATTGTATTTGTAGGGGATACAAGCATAGGCATTGGAAGTTTTCCTGGACTGCGGAACCGCTTTATGGCAATAGCTCATAAAGGAATGGCAATAGCTCATAGAGGACCGGGGTGTAAGTCCCGGTGTCTTTTTGGGAATGGGCCTTTTGGTTCGTCTACTGCCGCCTATCTAATCTAATCTAATACAGTATACCTATTGCAGGGAAGCTTGCGCCACACTATAGGGTAACATGTTCAGTACCCGTCCACCATGCTAGTAGCCGTCCACTTGGCTTTAAATACTTCCTGTGTGAAAACAAGCAGTGCTAGAAAGCCGTACATATTCTTAACTGTAGCCTAAATAATACCCTACAGTTTAAGATGATGTACAGCTCTCTAGCACTGCTAGTTTACACTAAAGCCAGGTGGACGGCTACTAGCATGGTGGACGGGTACTAGACATGTCACCCTACTCGACGGCCAATTCAAGCTGCCAACTACATAGAACACTTACCTCCACCAAGCAAGGCAACAGTAATGAGAAAAAGCAATTTGGTTCTGAAACAATTTTTTCGTTTGTATCAGCACCAAATCTAATTATTTGTGTCTTTTGGCAAAATAACAACTTCTGCGATTATTTGAAGATGCATCCATAAATTTTTGAGTTATCTTGGTGACAAACAGACAGACAAAGAGACATACAAACAACCAAACTCGACGAAAATATAACCTCTGTGGCGGAGGAGGCTGCGACGTTGGACCATATAGGGCACATATGCAATCAAATAACATTTATTTCTCATATGGATGTTGTGTCGAAGAAGGTTGCTGCACAGCACCCTGAGGTTTTCTTACTTAATGCTAACCTAGGAAAAATATTAAACATAAACAAAAAAGAGAATTAGCATTCGGCTTGTGGAGAGTGACTGGTACAATGGCTGCATTTTATAAGGATGATGATAGTAACACTATATTCCGTCAAGAGAAACGTCGGCTACACAGGGTTAGCGCGAAACAAGACGAACGTGTGATCCAGCCTTAATTAAGACGGGAAAGTGCTCACAACTGATGAGGTCTACAGGGTGCACGTAGGGAAGGAGACGAGCACTTACCAATTCTTGAAATGCGTAATCGCTCGCCGTGGGCATGCGAATAATCTTTTTTCTAAAGTTGAACCTGGTCCTCACGTTTGCCAAATGACAGTTTTCATAACCACGCTGGTCACGGACTACAGCATCTCCTCTACACAACATGGGCGGCGTGTGTAACGTCGGTTGGACCTCGTCCGAAGTATCATCAAAGGTATCAAAGGTATCCGCATCAGAGATCACTGCGCTCCACTGAATGTCCCGTAAAAAGCAAAACTGAGTTCCCATTCCTAACGAATTTGATGAGATATACGAAACTTTATCGCTCATTCTTGCCGACCAAACCGGCTAGACGGCTAACATTTTAGTAACTAAATTGTTGGTAGACTCGCAGCAGGCTTACGAGATTTCAGCCGAACGTTCGGGCCACTAGGTGAATTACTTGTTCATTTCACTAACGTGTGAAGCCGCCATAACGCACAAAAGGATACGAACGTGCCACTGGGTTCTCCGTTTGCTCTCTACAGAGTGCATGCGGCCAAGGAGGCATGCAGGCGGTCATCTCTTACTAGAAGATCATTTAAAGCTGTAGACGTAGAAACTATTCTTGGTTATAATGCTGATAACGCAGTGTAAGCGGGCAACAATTCTCCAACCGCTCTGTTTGCAGAATTCTTTAGGATAGGGGGGCGACGCTTATCAAAACAAACAAATGTCATTTATTATCTCGTATACGGGTACAATGGATACACCTATCGAGGTTTTTTTATTGCCTTAATTCTAGAATTTCGAAGATCCAGTAGCGTGCAGAGCAGGAGAGGCCGTCCGTGATGAGTCAATTTAGGATCCCTCATCATGCATCGCCTGGCCTCTGGATGCTGGAGTGCTCCACGCAGAGTAAAGTTGTAGCGTGCCGTCCGGGGAATCGAACCCGGGCCTCCGTTGATGCGATGCCGAGCCGTTGTCACTTCAACACCCAGACTACTAGCCCTGGGCATGTGGATCTTTTTTTTTTATCCAGTAATGAAATGCAGTTAGGTACCAACATTTCCTGAACTTTCCAGCACAAGTTCAGCAGATTGCATGAGAATTATAAAGCATGCACTTATCACTTCTCAAACGACCACTTAAGTGCTGTTGGCTGTTGACTTATTGTCATCTAATACTGAATAAAATAACGCACAAACTCCTACCATTCCACGACATTTTTATAGGCTCCACTCTACAGATTACTTGAGGATGAGGTGGAACACGTTGAAAAACGATTAGAGTGCCAGCTGTAGCAGGTGAATATTCTTTTCTCTAATACTGAATGGAATTACGCGCAAAACGCCCACCTTCCATGACCTTTCCAGCTCCCGCTCTCCAGATTGCATGATGATAGTCAGGCCGGTGCTTATCTGATCCGAGAAGACCAGTTGCCAGGGGCTGCAACAGGTCCTGTGACCGCTGGTTGATCTTAGGTGTCCCTGCGTGTGGAGGTGGTGAGGAAGGGAGGGAGGGAATGGATGAGGGGAAGAGGGTGTGAAACTGGAAACAATTTATGAGTGTAAGCGGAACCTGGTAGGCCCTGGAGCACTCCATGACACCCCCTGTGGAGCGCTGCACGACTGGTGCAGGTATCTTCTTCCATATTATTCACCCACAGTATTATCACACGTTGGCCCTAAGTTTATGTTATGCTGTGACGATTTTTAGAGAAGAAATTATGAAAACTGTGAAATATATCAAAAATACATCAATACAACTTATATACATTATGTTTGTATAACTTTTTAACGGTTGGAAGAGCCATGGGCATCGCATTACCATTCCATGTGGTGGAAGACAGTCACGTGGCTCCGTTGTTGAACAAGCAGAACGATCGCAGAGTCAGCGTCAGAGAGAACGTCCAAGAGTTCCGCTGCATGTCTACAAGCGAGCAACCGGCCTCCGTGATACTGGTTTCTCTATGAGGTTGATGATATCCCACTTGACTTGGCTTGCGCCGAAAAGACAAGATACCTCAATTCTCTTTGCTTCCATTGTGACTTACATGCACTAAGCTTACGCCTATTTATTGCTGGAGTAAAGGCTCGTTCGGAAGCTCGTCAAAAACCTGTCAAACTAAGCCCACCCGACTTGACTTATCGAAAACTAAAGACAGGAACGTTGGCTGTGTCAGCCCAACTAGCTTAAGCCGACTCAGTAATAGGTCAAGCCCTGAAATTTATTTATAGTGTCGAATTCTGCGCATCTGTTTCAACTTTTATGCGGATCAAGCCTCTGGGGCTTAATTCCGTCGCCAGAATAAAAGTGCAAAAAAATTGATACCTAAGCTGCGAAACAAGCCGTATGAATGTCGCCTAAAGGAACTGGGTCTGATCTCTTTCGAGCAAAGACGACTCAGGGGCAACTAATAGAAACATTCAAGTATTCGAATGGCTTCAACGTCGTACCTACAACGGGACTCTATGAAAGAGACCTCAATGATCGCTTGTGAAACAACGGTCAAAAACTCAAGTATAAAGCTCGAAGAACGACCTTAAGTCAGCAGTTCTTTTTCTATTTCATAGTCACCATTTGGAATAGACTCCCTTCCGACGTTCTTAGTGCGGAATCAGTCAACGCGTTTAAAAATCGTCTTGACATACATTGTGAGAGACATCCCCAACATATAAGGATTCCTCCTCCAGGAGTCGCACACTCTTAACGGCTGAAGCCTCCGAGGCTTCCTTAATCTGTCTTCTTCTCTCTTCCTCTCCAACTACACTGTCTGACATCTTTAACTACGCATATCAGCGGCTATTGATCATGATTGAGTGCATTCATGATCGTCTCTTTTAATGACATTCTTCTCCCTACTCTTTTTTTTTCTTCTTTTTTCCCCAGTCTTTTATATATCCTACTAACATAATGGCAATAGCTCATAGAAGCCGGGGCGTAAGTTTCGGTGTCTCTTTGAAAATGGACCTGTTGGTTCGTCTACTGCCGCCTATCTAATTTAATGCCTAATCTAATTCTAATTGCCTGAAGAGGATCAATGTGAAGGGGGTGTAACATGGTTCACAAAAACTATCAATATTAGAAAATATGCACAAGAAAAGGGTAAAAAATAGATAGTTTTGCGATAAATGATGTGGAATGAAATTTTAAACTAGAAAAAGTGTCAACAGCAAGTTTATATTCACATGGATTCAAGGAACAATACCTTTTACGCGTCACTGCCACAGTGTTTTCGTGATTTGTTGCTGGGTAGCCTCGCAAGTGGGCGGGGCTTGAGCGCCCCTCTTTGACCGCATGAAGAAAGAGGCTGAGGTGTTCTTATCGCAAAATGTTGCGATCTCCGGTCCACGTAACCTCTGCAAAGTGGGGCCGCGCTTCAGGCGCACCAAAGTCCTGAAGCGCCAAATAGGGGAGGACATTAGTGGAGAGCAGTGGGCTTCACTGCACCACTTCTTGCTGCATTTGAGGGCATTTTAGAAGCACCTCGGTGCTGGCAGTCAGTGCAGCAAGTTAGGTACCATTGCAGGTCAAATTCTCTGGGAAAGTGACCTTTCACAGCAACTAGTCACGCATGTTAGTTGTTATTGACCTGGGGAGGTGAGACTTCAAAATAAAATTACTGGTCCATCAAGTTCTCAGACAGTGTTCTTGCTGGTTGCATGCAAATTCAGTAGTCATTTATGCGTAAGAGCAACATGGCTGACTGAAGATGTGGATACATTATTTCTACCTCCGCCAAACAGGTTATATTTTATGGATGGATTTTTCTGAAACTTACAGTGATTGTCAGGAATGCTAGGAGGATCGTATGATTCTATTTTGGTGAAGATTCGTTAAATTTTTCGTTTATCCACCTTTTTTTATCGTTAAAAGAATAAAAAAGTTATGACAGGAGCTTAATTAACTTTGAAAAATTGTTAGAATACCACAAGGAATAAACAAATTTTAGTGATAATCAGTTAGTGTGGTTGTCTGTTTTTGTTTGTTGTTTTGTTCGTCAGTGACATAATTTTAATGTTATGGATGGATTTCCATGGATTTTGCAAGAACTGTAATGAATGTTATGAGGTACATATGAGCAAATTTTGGTTACGAGCTGTTCTTCTGTTTTTGTGTATGACTGTTTGTCTTTCTGTTTTGACGGAACATTACTGAGAAAGTTAAGGACAGGGCGAGAAATTTAGAGAGATTGTTAGGAATATTAAAAGACACAAATAACCATATTTTGGCTATAATCAGAAAAAACTTCATGGATTCAGGGCAAGTTTGAATTTTTTGTGAACACTGTGTTGCTTTGCGGCCGTATGCACTTCTCTAATTATTTATATGTGTATAAGAGATGTATTTAAGATCAGCTAAGTATGTACTATTGCATACATCTCCACACTGTACTTGAGTAAAGATGTTACAGCTTGCCGCAGTTCCTGCTGACGAGGTTAGTTTTGTAAATTTAGGTAGGCTTCCAATACTTCCCTTCTGTTTCGGGAGGTGGACCGCTGATCGAGGTGGCCACCTTTTGCCGCTAGACTTTTTGTATTTCATTTGCTTCCCCGGTACGGCGTAGCTGAGCAGAAACGTTCAGCCGTGCCCGGGGGTTGGAGATGCTCAACTTGCGCCTTTTTCCTGTCAGTAGCGCACTGACCACTCGGAGACCTACCGGTATAAATGCCGAGACAAAAATCATTGACAATTTAAAACGCGCCCTAGTGGCGCACGAGCCTGTGTCAAACCGCAGATGCGCTAGTGAAATTACTACTACTGTACTTGAGCAACGATTCCTTTATAAGTTGCGCTTGATGTTATTTATAACATCGGTCTTATTTCATAAAATTGCGAAAAGAAGTTGATGTAATAACACTGTCTATATATCAAATGATAACTCAAATTACCATGATTGCAGCTCTTTAAGTTAGTTAGTGTCATGGACAAATATTTTTCTTTATTTTTGTTGACGACAAAACCACCAAATGAAATAGAAACAAGACTTGCAGCCCTAATAAGTACGTAATTAAAATTACTGCTATGAGAAGTCTGCTGAATTCCTCAGGTGAATGGATACAAAATAGACACATGTAAAAATGTTCATAAATAATTTTGGCTCGTGGGTAAATGAATATGGAATTATGTAGTACTTTTGTGGTCTCAGGTAGATAGATCTGACATACGTAATTGTGTTTTGTAGGTATACTGTACCTTTGCCATTTCAGCTTTATAGGTACAGTGTAGCGTCCTGTAATTCTAGCTTACTTAACACGTTTGTGCTTACAGCTCAATATGACTTGGAAAATGCATGTATTTTTGTGTACATAACACTTTATTGCACTCTGTTGAATGGGTATGGAATACATTAATGTAATTTTTGGTGCCTATGAGGTCTTCTCTCCTCCTGGAAAATTGGTGTGGTAAAAGTTCATGCAATTTTACTAAATATAATATCTTCCCGCTTCAAGAAAAATGTGCGCAGCAAAAGCACGCGTAATTGAATTTTACTCTCTTTAATATCTTCTCACTTCTAGGAAGAAAAGATGTGGTAAGAGTCCGCTCCATTTTACTTCATACATATAGTGTATTCTTCCTACCAAAAGAATGGGTGTGGTAAAAATACGTACTGGCATTGTATCCAACACTGACCCGTACACTCCCGTGAATGTTCTGAGCCGTTCTATCTAGGTAGCGTTTTTTACATTTTTTCAAAAGAGAACATAGTATATCGTTTCGTTATTGCCTGATATATGGCTTGCATCATATAAGGATTATGAAAAATGAAAAACAATAAAATTATTATTGTAACGTACCAACTTACCTATAATGAAGTAAATAAATATATATATATATATATATATAGACAGACTAACTGGTACATATCGTGTACCGTTGCATCTGTACTACAATGTCTATGAAGAGTGGGAATGGCTCTCCGTTTCAGTTCGGTGAGTATCTTAATTATAACGATGCCTTCATATCTCTATGGTAAAGTAAATGGCTCAAATATGTTCCTTTGCGAGAGTCCACCACTGTATCAATGAATTATTTCGTCATGATTATGTAGACGGGGCTAGCAGATTTATGTATATATTGCTCACCTCCGGAAGTATCAAGGATTGCAACCAGCTTTGCTAGCTTTTCTTGATGAGAAACAGACCCAGTAATTATGGAAAACTGTAACGCCTCGTACCGATGCGTCAGACCATCACCCGCGATGGGGAGAAAAGAGAATGAATTTGCTGAGTCCGCAGTTCTTACATTTTTCTTATCTAGGTCATCCCAACTGACTGTATGCAAGAGATTGTGATGATAGTGCATTTGTTTCTGCCAGTTTTGGGTGGAAAGACGTATATACAAATATATCTATGATATAAATAAATACAGAATGAACATATCACCTGTCTCACTTTGTTCGTGGTTTATAATCACCTGTTTCACTTTGTTTTCGGGTGATAATCACCTCTCTCATTCGTTGCGGGTAATAATAAACTTTTGTCCTCAATGAGTTCGCTATCTCCTAGAAGCTTTCACTATAGGCAGTATAGGTACGGCACCACATTTTGCTTCTGTCAAAGCTTACTCCTCAAAACAGTGAAGCGCTTTCGAAAAAACAAGCATTATTGGGATATGATTACGGGAGATTTGCCACCATAATTCTAGTGTGCATTATGTCTTCTCGCTACCAGGAAAATGAACACAAATCAATGAATGAGACTCTCTTGCGCCATGGCAACAACGCAGCAGGTGGACGACGGCGCAACAGCAAGACGCAGAGGTCCAAAGATGGGGTGTAGGAGCTAATCCAGAAGATAGGGGAAGGGGGGAGCAGAGTCGCAGGGGGCGGGGAGCATGTGGTAGAAGCGGCACCCTTGACCTGGAAACTTTTTCTACCGACAAAGGGGGCAGCGATAGGGTGAGTTTGGGGGTGTGGGGGCGTAAGTCCCCTATGGGCAGCGATGGGGAGACTACAGGCCGTGGGGGAGAAAGAGTCCCCCCCCCCAGCTAAAGTGCGTGGGATTTGGTGGGTAGAGGTCAAGATTCTCGTACGTACGATTTGTGGGGAAAGTCGGAAATCCGATTGGTGTGTGGAATTTTTTGTACAGGCTGGGATTCCAAGTTGTGCGTAGGATTTTTGGGCTACACATCAAGAGTCCATCTCGTGCGTAGGATTACTGGGGAACACGTTAGGAGTTCAACTGGTAGCTACGAAGGATTTATGGGGTACACGTCGGCCTTCAGGCAGGTGCGCTGATCTCGGCAAGTTGAGTCGAGTTTCAAATGTCGATCCTTATCTGGATGTTATTATGGTTACTTCTGCCAAGGAGTTTATATTTTTGTCGTGTATGTCTGTTAGTTTGTGTGCCACTTTGTCGGTCACCAAGAAAACTAAAAAAAATTATGAACGGATCTTTACGAAATTTACAGGGATTGCTGGCATACCAACAGTAACGGATGATTAACTTATGGTGAAAATTCATTTATCTGTTTGTTTGTTTGCCTGTCTGCCTATTTTTTCTTAGCACCTTAGCTCAAAAAGTTAAGGACGAATTTTCGTGAAATTTATATGTGTTACTAGGTACATTATCAAAAGTAAACATCCAGATTTTTGTGATAATCTGTTCGTTAGTTTGTTTTGGTTTTATGCTTGTAGGCTCACTAACTCAAAAAGTTATGGATGGATCTTGATGAAATTTTCAGGGCTTATTAGTAATGCTACAGGACATAAATTATTAAATTTTAAGGGATCGGGTAATTCGTTTGTGTGTTTGACTTGTATTTCTTAGCAGCATAACTCAAAAAGTTTTGAACGGATTTTTAAGTAAATCACAGAAACTGCTAAAACCAGCGAAAGGCACAAATGACTAGATTGGTGTTAATACAATGAAAATTATGGTTTCAGAACCAATTTGAATATTTCTTTACCGTTGTCTTGCATCTCGGAGATATTCGGTCTGAGAATGCTCTCTAGTCATCATTATTGCCCCCGCCAAGGAGGTTATGTTTTTGTCGTGTTTGTCTGTTACGAAGATAACTCAAAAAGTTCTGAACAAATTTGGACGAAATTTACAGGGATTGTAAGGTATGTTAGGAGAAACAGATGATTAACTTTTGGTGAAGATATGTTTATCCATTTCTTCGTTTGTCTTCCTCATTTTTCTCAATGCCATAACTCAAAAAGTTACTGATGGATTTTATGAAATTAACACGAGTTGTTACGTAGCTATATAAGAAAGAGTAAATGACCAAATTTTGGTAATGATCCATTTGTTCGTTCGTTCGTTTGTCACTGTTTTTAATTTTAAGCTTGTTAGCACAATAACTCAGAAAATAATGAATGGATCTTTATGAAATTTATAGGAGTTGTTAGTAATGTTGGAAGACGTAAATGGTTAAATTTTGGTGCAGATCGGTTTGTTCGTTTGTATGTTTGACTCATATTTGTCATAACGTTTGTTAGCAGCATAACTCAAAAAGTTACAAACGGATCTTCAAGAAAATTGCACAAGCTATTATTACTATTAAAGACACAAGTTTTTAGATTTTAGAGTTTATACAACGAAAATTATGGTTTCAGAGCCAATTTGAATTTTTTGCTACCGTTGCCACGCTTGCGGAGGTATGCGCTCTCAGAGTGCTCTAGTTATTATTAAAACTTCACGCACGGGCCGCCACGGACAGGTAGCACAACCCAAATGAAGCATTATGCAACACCGGGAAGCCCGAAACGCTGCTAAAGAAAATGCAACAAAAAACCATAACTGTTGACTTGAACGTCCGCAGGCAAACACGACCAAAAGCCAATGCCGGCAACGAATTCCATCCAAACCCCAACAGACCAGGGCATAAAGCACTGACTGAACTGACGAGTTCTGCATCTAACAGTCTCCAAAGTGAAAGAGTGCGCGTCAACCGTTGCACGTGTAATCCTCCTAAAGACCATTGAGAATTCTAAAAACTGAATCCAGTTCAGTAAAATGGAGTTTTCTGCAAACTCTGCATTATCGTGTTGCTGCTAAATCTTGCATCAGAACTGAAAATTCCGAAGCCAATGTACCTGGCTGAAATCCCAGACAAGTTAAGCCTATCAGTCTTAATTTTTAGAGCATTTCAAGGCCCATCGGATCTCTTCAAACATAAACTTAACGCTGACTTATATGGTTATCTAACCTAAATGCTGCAACCGAGCATAACTGGTGGTGAGAAATAAAGAAAGTCATCATATGTAGAGTAAAAACCTAAAATTAGCTATTCAGAACACCAAAGTAACTTAACGACAATCTTCTCGATTTTCAGGGCTATTAGATCTATAGTTGCTACGTGCGTCATTATGCTTGCCATATTTAGTAACTACTATTGTACTACTATTGTATAGTACTATTGTACTATCCTTCTATGGTTCAAGCTTTCCAGAGCCTCAGCCATCTATAATTTAACCTACTAACATAATGGCAATAGCTCATGGAGGGCCGGGACGTATGTTCCGGCGGCTCTCTGGCAATGGGCCTGTGGGTCCGTGTACTGCCGGCTGTCTAATCTAATAAGTATCGGTAAAAGTAAATAGTTAATCGCACACTGAACTAGGAAACGCACACGCACTGGTCCGGGCTGTTGATAGAGGCCCATTAGCCCTAGTATATTACACGGCTTGAATAGCTCTAATCGTAAAATGAATGACCAATAGCCCATGTAGTGACCGACACTTACCCAACCAACAACCAGATCTTGTCCGTCCAATGGGAGAAATTGCTCCTGAATATAGGCTAATTCATAAGTTTCGCGTATGAAGTACAAATTATCATCCCTTTGTAGAGACTACATGTGACCTCTATAATAGATGTGCCGAAAGCTCCGTTAATTTGCTGCAGATGCAGCTACCGTAATAAAGAGAATGAAATAAGTGCAGTCATTGTAGCCTGTAACATATTAATCACAATTCTGTCACTTCCAGCATCTCCTTAATAACATGCAGACTAGCTACGTTCCACTAATCGCACGGCTCTGAAAAACCTTGCAAACTCACCTATCGTTTACAAATTCACAACATGGCGCCCTAATTTATTTTTTCCGCAAATTGTATTGCAAAGCGTCACTATACTTTTTTCGAACTATACTTTCACTATACTTTTTTCGAACTATACTTTCACATCAACTCTACTTAACCGGCTTTGCTCTTATATGTCAGATGCTCTCTGTTGTTAGTATGTTAGATAACCTGAGGTCGATGTGCCCTACGCATGTTGGACGCAGCATCCATATGATAAATACACGAGATTGATTCACTTTATTTGCATTATGCCAGTTCAACTCTATAAACCCTGTGTTAATTCTCTGTCCCTCTTCATGCTAGTACTCAGGGCGCTGTGCCCTTGATACTTTGGCACAGCACTCAAATGAGATAACAAATAAGATTTCTTTCATCTTCTTTCTTTTGCTGCACTAGCGATTTCCCACCCTGAGGAAATCCCTTAGCCACTCTAAAAAGAAGATTACATAAACTAACTAGAGCACTCTGAGGGCGCATGCCTCTGCCAAACAGGTCAGAGGTAACGAAAAATTTAAATTGGCTCCCAAACCATGATTTGATTTGTATCAACTCCAAATTTCACCATTTGTGTCTCTTGATAGTAACAACAGTTTCTGCAATTTTCTTGAAGATCCGTTCGTAGGTTTCTGAGCTATGCTGCCAACACACAAAATGACAAACATACGTCAAACACGCAAACGGACAAACTGATGTGTTCGAAAATTTAATCATTTAAGTCTCTTAACATAACTACCATCTGCTGTAAATTTCATAAAGATTCGTTCAGAAATTTTTGAGTTATTGAGCTAACAAGCAAAAAATTAAACACCGCAGCAAACAAACGAACGAAACCAATAGATCATAAAATTTTGGCCATTTACTCTTCGGAACAAACCTAAAAACACAAGTAATTTTCATGAAAATCCCTCCATCGCGTTTTGAGTCAAGGCATTGAGAAAAAATAGGCAAACAAATGTTACGGTTTGTTGAGCGTTACCTCTGACATTTAAATAATGCGTGGCATTAGGTGGGGTATAGGGAATTTTAGTACTACACAATCTATCCAATTTCAACAAATCAACATTCACTAACTACGCACGGCAACGCTCATTACCGAATTTTT
>LQNS02278186.1:4902832-4915428 GCA_001587735.2 Parhyale hawaiensis | reverse complement strand
CGGAACGGACGCATCGCCTACGGAACGGAACGGACGCATCGCCTACGGAACGGAACGGACGCCACGCAATAGACACATGGACACTGTAAGGACGTAACTAATACCAGAACCACAGACAGAGCAAGGACGTAACTAATACCAGAACCACAGACAGAGCAAGGACGTAACTAATGCCAGAACCACAGACAGAGCAAGTACGTAGCTAATACCAGAACCACAGACAAAGTAAGGACGAAGGACGTAACTAATACCAGAACCACAGACAGAGCAAGGACGTAACTAATACCAGAACCACAGACAGAGCAAGGACGTAACTAATATCGGAACCACGGACCGATACCGCACGGCAGTTAGGAGTGCAACATAGGGCAAGAAATGTATGAACAAAACGCATCTCGTAGGAGCCGATCAGCAGGAACTCAGGAGATGTACCTTGTCATTAGAGTTTTCTGCTTAGATACAAGCACAGAGTAAAACAAATTTACATCCTGGGATACTATGTACCAAAAAACCCCACATATTCTGAAAAAGAAACTAACTATTTCCAAAGCGGGCCGTGTTTGAAAAGATTCCAATTTCATCATCTAATAAGGGACTTGAGGCACGGCCTAGCAGCGCGAGCATACAATTGGTTGGTCCCTGGCTGTCAGGTTTCGGGGTGCCGCTAGGATCGCAGCGCCCCTTCAAGCTCTAAAACCGAAGTTGCACATTACGGCATATAGGTAAGGAATAAAGGCGGTCCAATCCTGCCTGTGAAAGGGAAGAGTATCGCCCGTACGTTCGCCTTGCATCATTATAATCAGAAGTTAAAGTCTCAGTTTGCACAAGGAAGGAATATCACAGAGGAAGAGAGAAATGGCTTATAGCACGACTAGATTCACACGTGGATCTCATACGTGGGTGTTCCCACACAGGGTCAACGTGCATGGGAACAGCAAATTAGGAAACAAGAGGGAGAGCAAAAGAAAGCATCATGAAGGAAAGAAGGAAAAAAGAAGGCGCAAGACAGTCGCTGCCAAGGCTTAGCTAATGGCAAAGTTAACCTACAGAATCTTCTCTGGGGGCACTGCTCTCCACAACCTATAGGTAGGATTGGCGATCCTATACGAATCTAACCTTAGGGGGTTAGCCCCACTCCATGTTTCCTGAGTTTCATTAGTCTTTCAGCTCGCAGCCGAATTTTCAGTATGGAAAAGTTAACAGTGAAAATAAACCCTAACCATGGTAAGGACAAATCTCGAATAAGGCTTGATCTCAGAGCTGTCACTGATTCGACCATAGCGTATAGCTCGTCAGTTCAATCCTAACCAAAATCCCTTACAACTTCAATACAGAAAAAGAACAAGTGTGTGGAAGTTCAAGAAAGCATGAAGGGACACTACAAAATACTAAAAAGAGCCGAGATGTGAATCAATGTCCACAGGATAAAAAGAAAAAAAAAGAACTAAACAACGCACCAGGCGGTCTATAGAAAAGAGAGAAGGGCCTTATACTGTATACAAAAAAGAGCCGAGGTAACAAATGCATGAAGGGACACTAACAAATCCTGAAGGGGCCCATGCACTACGCATGCTGCCAACTCGAGCACTTACCAGGTGGGAGGTGCGACTTGTGAAAACTTAATTGCTTTCCCACACACTGCGCAAGCTTAATCTCTCAGTTCCGCTGCAAAAATCCGTCACTCGGCATCGCCTAAGAGGTTGAATAGAGATATTAAACCTCCAGGTGCAGTACAAACTGAAGCTCCGCCCACAAATATCAGGAGAATTTGAACAGCTCCAACTCCACTTCATGCCTAGAAATTCGACTTTAGTTGGGAGCACGAGCGTACCCACACACTACACAAATTGTCACGAGTTGGGGTTTGTGCACTGAGTTTGGAGTTGGCGGCATGTGTAGCGTGTGGGACCTGTAGAAATTCGACATAACAAAATAATTGTTTCTCAATTATGGTGCCTTAAGGCCCGTATCATGCACACGCAGGGTGAAAAATGTTTCAAGTTAGGCAGTGAATCTTCTACTTAAGACCTGGGAGCAGTATTAAAATTGAACTTTATTTACCCCATACCCTATTAATCCCTTCCTATACCGTATCAAGGATACCTCAAAAATGCCCTAATTTTTTCCTACCAAATACTGATGAAAACGTCACTGTCGTACAAAGTAGCGTAGAAACAACCTAAATAACTAACGGAGGGACAAGCAGACTTACAACATAGGCCTAGATGTATTGTAAGCAGACAATGCCATGAGAATCCTATATGAAACTGAATTCAACGAGCTGAAAGTGTTGATAGCCATTCGTCATCACAGCAATATTATAAATTCTGGAGATTCAAAGAGGACCGATATTCAACCAGCATGCAACTATAAAAACGAGGTAACTTCAGAAATTCTAAAAATGAGAAAACAATACCACAAATGCAATATACCTATAACATACCTAAACAGAATGAAAATAGATTTATTTTCTCAGTTACAATTATGAAAATTTACTGCACTTTTAAAGAAAATATATACAAAGGGATATGATTTAATGTCCACAGGATTAAAGAACAAAAAGAAGAAAATTTGACAGTGCAGCAGGCGGTCACTAGGAAAGAGAAAGGATATATACAGTATACATAAAAGAGCCAAGGTAATGGAAGCAAACGTAGCTTGATCGACATATAAATAGGAGAAAGAAGGGATATGCAGAAAGGCGGACGAGAAATTAAAAACTTTTGTCGACAGCTCAAATACGGTAAACTTGGAAGCAACTAGTAGAATATGAAAGTTTTATCCTCGCTGGCGACAACACTTTATGAGACATGAAATAAGGGGCACGTAAGGTCAACTAAATCCGGAGCCTGTACAAGCAACGACCCTCAGGAGAAACAGTTGAGAAAGAGTAGAAAAAGCAAGCGAAGCAGGAAAAATCAGAAAGCAAAGAGAGGAACGGAAGGACTTAGTGAAACTAAAATAAAACTTCGCCGTGACCGCATGTCGGTGAATGACGTCACACCGACGAGTCCAAGTATTTGAGGGTAAGACCTCAGGCCTTCGTACCTAGGTTGAGCTCTTAACCCTAACCAAGAATATAAGCTGTGTTATATTCTTGACGCGAGAGAAATCACAAGAACATTTACAGAGTTTTCTGGAACTTTCTGCACTTAGCGGCAACCATTTTACCTCGTGTGTAGGAAGCAGCTCAGGTAGCTGGCCAGTCAGCAGCGGGAGACTGAATGAATCCAGAAAAAAAAAAAAACAAATACGCTGACATGCTTCAATATGTTTTGTGAAGAACAATGAACTAAATATGAAGTGTAAAAAAGGCTTCAGTTCAAAAAATTAAATCAGGGCGCTATACCGACCCAGATCTTAGCCTACCGCTAGTGCTGTGAAAGTTGGCACCAGTCCCACTTCAATTTTGAATTGATAATTATATTTGTAGTTTGTTCACTACGCATATGTTCTTCTTATTTATTTACATGATTAAGCAATGAAATTAGCGTCTGGCGATGATTTTCCTGGCAAAATTAATTAAAGGACTCTTTGACTTCGTCGATGCCGGCGTTATTCATTTCACTTTTCGATGCTAGTTTCTCGTTAATCCTCCCGTTAAGCTCTTTGCTTCTTGGGGACAATAGTTCATAGGCATTGTTCGCACTTGGGGTAGTATTTAGTCAAGTGGTAAGTAGTTGAGTGCCGAACAGTAAGATTTTAGTCAAAGTTGTTCAGTCTGTTCCTAATCTACTGGAGTAAATGTTCAATTCATCTGCTCTATTCTTCAAGCAAGTCAGCAGGGAGTAGCCCCTCATTATTAGGGAGTAGCCACTAATGCACTGCACACACTTCAAATATATAGTGTGAACGAGTGGTGATAAGTAGTTAGTCAAGTGACAAGTAGCTAATTACCACTTGACTAAATACTATCCCAAGTGCGAACAAGGCTTCAGGGAAAGGAGAACAGTGGTTACACGAAAGATGTACCGAAACTGGAGAAGTTATGTACAATGGGACTATTATTTTATCGAATAGTTTAAGCCTCAGTTTCCACAACAACGGCGATCCAACAGAGGGAAAAACAAGGGACATGTAGCATGAAGACAGAAACTGGCAATCCATGCACGAAAGTGTTACCGCAGAGGATCAGCCCGTAAGACAACAGCAAAAAGGGAAAGAAGAGTAAGAACAGACTATAACCTGAGCAAGTAGGAGTATGAAAATGGAAGGAAGTGGGCACGAAAGACACGTCCCGAAGGCCTAGCTAATGGCTCAGGTACAATGGGAAAGCAAGTCTTCAATCACTGTTGGGGGGTTTCGTGTTGGAGAGTTTCATCAAAGGTCTCGAAGGCCAGCAACCATGGTGATCTACTCCAGTCAAATTCTACTTTGGTAGGTGCAGTCTCAAATGTTACCATAAAACCTCCTCCCTCTCAATATGTACTTACCTGGTGCACTACCTACCCCAATACTTACCTGGTGCACTACCTACCCCAATACTTACCTGGTGCACTACCTACCCCAATACTTACCTGGTGCACTACCTACCCCAATACTTACCTGGTGCACTACCTACCCCAATACTTACCTAGTGGACAATTGCTATCATGATAACAGACTAGCTGTGTCACCAAAACAGAATTTGACTGGATGATCACGATGGCGCAATGAACAGCAGTATGAATGGAACCGCACGCAAGAAGAAGAGAGAGACTCTAAACAAGCAGAAAAGCGAGTAGGCCATGCACGAGGGTGTTGACCCACAGGTGGTCCATGTGCATTGGAGCAGCAGTTCAAGAAAGAAAACAAGAAAGCATAACAGGAGTAGAAAAGCAGAGCAAAGTGGAAGCATAGGAAAATGGTACAAGAGAAAGATATCCTGAACAGCTAACAAGATAACACATTACAGAGTGATATATTTCAACACTTCAACCTCCGTAGCCACCGTGATATATGAAGAGATTTGAATATAGGCAAAACTTCAAAACTAACCGTAACAATTCAATCTTCTGCACTGTAAAGAATAACTTCGTTTTTCACCAAAGTTAACAGTTCTCGCACTAATAGTGACTATGTCGTTGGTCTATGGTACAAACTAGAGTAGTTTCAGCGTAGGTGGACGAGTTTTATCCGTCTTTCGACACGTCGCTTCTGGGCGAACGCAGCAGGTGTGTGGACCACTGATCAACTATGCCGATATGGCTCCATTTTGATAGAGAGCCCCAGCATGCGTGACGCTGTCGCCCAGTCCCCTGAATAGGGATTTGTCACGCGTCGCATCAGTGCAAGGTGCTCTGCCCGAAGTATGAAGCTGAATGAGGGCAAGTCCAGATCGATGTTTGTCAGTCGGTCTCGAACACCTTTACCGCCGCATCCACCTCTGCAGATGAGTAGCACTGTGCGTAAGGAGGGTCTACCTCTGAAGATCTTCGGTGTCTTCATTCATGAGAAGCTTCCGCTTGAACTGGAAGCGCACATTAGAAGTCTAGTCGCGTGCTTCGAGTAGGATTGGGCTCGCGCGGTAGGTAAAAGCTGTGTTGATGACAGACTGGCTTCGCTGCTGCGGATCAACTACTTATTCTGGACCAGCTTGTTAGCTCCGTCATTAGGCTGTGTGCCCAGAATAACCGTTTCTCTCCGACAAAAGGAAAGTCTTTTCTTGTCTTACGAGGGACTTGCAATGACTGGTGACAGTTTCATTCCTCTGTCCCTGTCTTTACCCTCTTCACAAGTAAGGTTTCAAACTTCAGAGAGTTCAGGTCGTGATGTCTTGAAAATCGCTGCCCAGACTTGTTCGGCCGTAAGGATCTGTAGGCGTTCACATCAGCCTCGAATGTCTTTGATCAGACGCGTAACAGATTACCGGGAGGATTCTGGGCGCTGTCCTACGAATACCATATGAACGCCCAACTAGCACTTTATCTCCTGCGAACAAAACAGCACACTGATCCCATGAAAGAAAATAGGAACCTGGTTATGAATGGTAATGTGCGTGAAAATGCAAGACACTAGAGAAGGGAGAACAGAAATACTGATTAGTTTGTCTCAAACAGTGATTCCCCAAGTTCTGTTTTCTACGGACCCCCTGAGAAATCGCCCTGATGCACACGGACCCCCGCCATCAAAATGGCATCAGCTTAGTATATTACGTACTGAATGAGTATTTTTGATCTCTATGGCTTCCAGGCTATTGCGTCTCAGTTAATACAGAACAGCAGATACATAGCATTCGCCAAGCATGTAATTACTCCCTGCCACAGTCACATGACATCCCAGCCCATTATTCACATACAGCGAGTTTTTATTTTTAACTCTTGAATTTATTTCAACTCTTCCTAAAAGAGTATTTGCATTGAATTGATAACATATGCTGTTCTCGCCGTTTTTGAAAAAGAAAATACTAAGTTTTGTGACCAAGCAAAAGCGTTTAGGGGTAAATATATCTTTGATGAAAATTTCAAACTTCAATAAATTGATGTAAAATATTATTATGTATATAAACTTCTATTTCTCCTCCCATGACCTTAAAATGTTCGGTGATTTTCATCATTATCACCCGCGAGAAGTGATCATCTTTTCGTTGAAGATTTAAGGGCATTTGTATTATACATGAGTTTTCTTGAGATGGCCTAATCGTAAATTTCGTTTAGAAGCAGTTAAAAAAACTGGATTCCCAACTACGTGCGTTTCGCTGTTCTCCAGCTCATCAGGTGGGAAGGTCAAAGTTGGTAAATTTAGTTCCTAAAATTTTGCGAAATTCAGAGAGGTTACCATAGGAAGGTGTAACCATGATACCGATATTCCGGAAGTATAATAGTCTGAATATTCCAATGAACAATTTTGCAGTGGTAAGCGAAAGGCAGAGTACCTCTGTCGGATAGCACCACGACTCGCGTCATCGCGGGTTTCTTCACGTCGGGAGGACTGTTCTAGTCGTCACACTATTGTTAATTGACAGGTAAGTACTCTTGCAGTTTTTTTTTTTTTTTTTTACTTAGCCAAATTTGCAATGTATGCTCTTGTGTAAGTCTAAGAGCTATCTTGTCAGTAATTGTTCTGTACTTAGTCTAGTATCTGGTATAGACTGTAGTACTAACACTCAATATGTGCACTTTTTTGTGCCCCTCTCCCCTCCCCCACCATCCAGGGGCTATATAGGTAGGCACCCGACCTCCCAGCCTCATTCCGGACGACGAGCGAAATATCTCTCTACTAAAGAGCCCAGAACTACGGGCTTTGGGAAGGTTCTACCTCCAGAGGTACTCTGCCTTTCGCTTACCATTGCAAAATTGTTCATTGGAACATCCAGACTATTTGCAGTGGCTCGCTTCCGGCTGAGTACCTCTGTCGGATAGCACTGATTTACCAACAGCGTAGCTTTGCGGAGCAGGGAGGGTTCTGTGGCGACTTTTTATGTGGAGGGTGCCTTTAAAGTGCTTAAGCTTATGCTTGCCCTGATCTGAGTTGGTTTTTCCTGCCTGTGGCGGTCTTATAATTTATCTGCCACAGGAGATTTCAAACTTCTGTGAGAGTTACTTTGCAGGAGCGGTCTGCTGTCTGTGTCTCCCTCTGGGCGAGCGACTTTACTCTTTCAGATCAGGGCAAGATATTATAAATTCAAGGTTCTTCAAAGCTTTCCCCGAATCTTAAATTCTCGAATTAATCCGAGTATCCACAGGCACTGAGCAATAAAGGACTAAGTCCCTATGCCACAAAACCACCGTTAAAACTTCTAAATCACTTTCAGTATTTCGAGGAGAATGCTCTTTGGGCTTCTCAAAAATATTCCCAGTCCCCACGATGGGACCCGAATTTTTCAAGTATAACCGTTTCCATACTTCTGAGGCTAAGTCTCCAAGGACTGCTTCCCCCCCCCCCCATCTTTCAAAGTGTCGACCGTAGGAAGTCCAAATTTTCTAGGTCCTTCCAGCGAGACCCAGAAAATTTTTTAGTATCTATCTACATACACATATATATATATATTTTTCTCATTTGGAATATTTAATAGCCCTCGCTAGACTCTTGTCTGTTTTCTGATAGCTGAAGGCAGCATATCAGAAAAGAAGACTAAGCCCCCTGAGTGGAGGGGATTGCCGAAGGGAATACCGCATTCACTAACTTCAAAAAACTCCAAAGTTGCGAAGTTTTCCATATTTCCAAAAGGTGAATTTAATTGGAGAAATGGATTCTCAAAACCTAGAAAAGATTTCCAAGTTATTTTCCACACTGCAACAGCCAGTAGAGCCAAAAAAACTCCCAAAATTTTCAGTGTTTTGGCCGAAGTTTAGGCATTTACAAAGTTCAATTTAAAACTTTTCAATTTCTGAAATTCAATCAAAGTATCAACTGGCCCTGGGCCCTAATGGAACTAAGTCCCTATCAGTGAATTTGCAGTATAACAACGTATAAGTAGCTTCACTGTATGAAAGGCAATGCTCCATGGACCTCTCAAAATTATTTTAAGTCCGGACGCCGGGATCCCAAGGTTTCACAGTATAACTGCTTCCAGGTAACTGAGGCTAAGTCTAAAGGGACTACCTCAGACATTTCCAAGGGTCCATCGCGGGAGCTCAAAATATTTCTAAGTCCCGAAAGGGAGCGAAGAAAATATTTCAAGTCTAAAAAACCTTCCTAGGTACATGGGCTAAGTGTCAAAAGACAAGTTCCATAATTTTCCTAAGTTCCAACTGGAAACCCAAAAAAATATTCTAAGATTCAAATTTCAAATTCATCTTGTGTATCTGAGGCAAAGTGCCTAAGGGTATGACCAAAAAAATTTTTAAAGTACCAAAGGAGGAAATCAGAAAATCTTCTAAGTCTAAAATGCATTGCTTTATTTAGAGAGAGTCCACACGGCAATTCTCAGTAAAAGTACCAGTTCTGGAACTGGTATCTTGAACATTTTCAAAGTTCCAGTAGAAGTTAAAGTTTCTCTTATAAGTAATCTCTCGTGCAATTCCATTCATCTCTCTAAGCGAGAGTCAACACTTCACGTCCCTAAGCGCATATCCACCGCTTTTCTCCGCCATGCTAAGCCTGATTCGAGGCCGGAGGCGTACTTTAGTTTGAATAAGGAGGCCCAAGGCTTAGGAGAGATAACTCTGTGTCGGGGTATAACTAGGAATGCTTTTTGAAATTACCAGAGGATCTGTGTAGACGTGTACTTTTAACTCTCTCAAACATCTCGAGGTCTTTACTGTGTGACCCCGAGAATTCATGAAATTTCAAACCTCAATTCAGACTCTGAGGTCCTGTCGGTCTGCCTTTTCTAAACCTTTCAAAGTGCCTAAGGGGTGCCGAGAAGAAATTCCAATTATAAACTCTTATTGGGTATCAGGGGCTGGTGTCGAAGGCCAGTTCTCATTTGAAGGACCAAGTGAGACTCATTCCAAGTCCCGAGGAGGCACGCAGAGTTTCTTTCTAAGTCTAAAAGGCCCTGCTTCAATAGAGTTAGAGGTCAATTGGATTCTCAGCCACAGTTCAAATTCTGAACTGGTGCCCTGAACATTTTCAGAGTTCTGGTAGCTGAGGAGAGGAGGCCCGCTGTTGGGAGGGTTGACTCTGTCCTGACGAATGCGTCTGGCGTCAGAGCCAGTAAGACCGTAGCGGGAAGAACCTTATATCCTTTCCTTTAGTAAAAGGTACTAACGGGCCCGGAACCTATACCGCACGGATGCGACGCCCTTCGCTGAGAAGAGACTAAGTCTTCACGAGTGCAGTTTGGGAAATTTCTCAAAATTTCTTCTCTCCAAGAACGAATATTGACCCGTCTTCTAATGTCAAAAAGTAATTTTCTCCTTAGTTTATGGGTCCTTTCCCTTTCTCAATTCCTGTAGTTAACCATGCCCGCACGTGACTGTAGCCGCGGCTTGTATAACCTCTGGCTGTCAGTAGCTTTCCGACACCCCCAGAACTATCGACCAGCTGGGAGTACGAGCAAGACCTCTAGTTAGCATTTGCTCTCTTCTCAGCTATTGGGTGAACTGCTAACAATGTTCCAGTCTCCACTTTCGGGTAGTGAATCTGATGTGCGAGTGTAAACTCAAAGATTCAGCTCTTTCTTTTTCCAGTTTAAATTTTTCTGTGGTTTTAAGGGGGAAAAGCAAATTAGAAATTTCCCCAACGTTTCAAGTGTTTCGGGGAAGTTCGGCCTTTAATTCGAATTGACGGTAAATTACCGCCGTTTTTCGACTGTACGTCATAGAAGATTTCGAATTTTAGACGAAATCAACTAGCATAAATGCCCTCAGTCTCTGGTCGTGTTGGAACCCAGACCATCTGAAGTACTACATGTACACTTCAAGACTCCAAAGGCTTTCGGGAACTTAGAGAATTCTGCCAAACCTGAGTCCCGACCAGGGTTAGGTAGAGTGTAGCGTTCATTCTGCAGTTAGTTGCCCACCGGGCCATACGTGCTGACGCTTCTTGTTAGCAGGACCTTTCGTTCTGAGGTGAAAAGTTAGTTTTCCCGATCTTGCGCTTTATGTTCTACACTCCCGCGTAACTCTTCATAATAGCGGAGAATAAGGCAAACAAGCTCTGTAAGGAACTTTCCTTCACGCACACAATTATACGGCTTTCACCCAAAAACCTGATCCAGAGCCTCTAAAGCAGTTTGTCTAACGGCCGAGGTATTAGACCGTTAAGTCCAAAGACTAAGGGAGCATTCTACTTCCGAGACCTGACTTATCTGGGACCTCAGGCAGGTGCGTTGAACTCTGCTTGTCGAATTGAGTTTGATCTGATTGGGAACGGATATCTTAGTCTTTGCTGGAATCCAGGATCTCTATCGACCGATCCTCTTGATTCTGACGGATCATTGTTTCAGCATCCCTTACTTTGGATCTGAAATATCTTTAGATCTGATTCGTAACTCTTAAGAGTTGTTGGTTTCCTCAGAATGTTGCCCTTCATATCCGAGATCCTAGAATCGTAATGATAACTAGCCAGGTCCTGACCAGTTCTAGGATTCATTTTCGTGGATACAAGCATCTATAAGGGGAGATCAGATCGAGCAGGTCTTACTGAAGAACCTTAGAACTTTACATATGTGACTGATAATCCCGACCTCGGGACGCATCACCGCCTCTGAATGGGGTCCTGATCGTAATCGCAGCTAGATGATTAATCTCAGCCGTCTGCTGCACACGACCCTCATCAAAATGCCTTATCTTCCTGTACACACCCTTTCTGATCTGTAATATTATAAAGGGTATCTTGCTTCTTGCAAACATCTTCAGACTGTCTGTTCGAGCCGTTTGCAGCGTATTAGCGAAGCTTTCATCGTCTTCCGTCAAGGTGAAGTACCTCCTGCTTGAGTATTCTGCTTTTGACTGTTCTGATCGTACGAGAAAAGACCCTTATCTCTCCTCTTTAACTAGGGGCAAGGAGGATCAAAAAGGACCCCTTGATTTAGTCCAAGGCAAAATAATTTTCTTTTGACTATCTCGGCCTTACGATGAGATCAAGGTTCCCTCCTATCTAAATTTAGTAAATCGCTACAGAGACAGGCGAAGTAAAAGTAAAACTCTTACTGCCATGAGATTAAATTAGCTCGGACCTGTTCCGGGGCTTCTGGTCATCTCGCGTAATTCTTGTTCTAGCGTTCATTTGTACCTCTTACTCTATGCTGATAGCGGGGTAACAAGTCTTAGCTCGTCTGTAGACCAGTCGCCAGAAAAGACTACCTGCCTCTTGGGTCTACCTTTGGGCCTCAAAACTTCTCAGCCGCTTCGGTACCAGACGTAACGAGAGAAGTTATCCTAACCTGGGTTCTGTGACCTTGAGGGTTAAGCCAGAACTTTCTCGTTTGCTACGGTTTGTAAGACAAAGCTGCGAGTAACTGCGGATCTCAGTCTCGACTGACGTAGGTCGGAAAAGTTCCCTTTCGATTAGTTGCCCACTCCTGGAGGTTAATCGATTCCGTGTCTAGGTCGACGAACCAAAGAAGACTATGGGTCTTTAGGCCTCTCGGGAGCTTCGTTCTCGAGGGATAAAAGTAAAAAATGGAGAATTTTCCCTTCACTACAGAACTTTTCCCGATTACTCTGCAAGGGCCCTGCGTCTCGTTGAGTTCTCGGTAACCTTGTATCATTTGAAAAGTCTGAAATTTTCATGTAGCCAAGTGGTCATGAACCGCCGAACTCCGGAAGGCTTAACCGTGATTATCTAATACTAAGAATAACCTTCGTGTGTTTATAAATAAATATATATATATATATATATTTATACTAGTGACCCATGCCGTCATTATAAATGACGGCAAAAAATCAACACTTCACCAAAACCCCCACCGTCTTCTAATACTGAAGAAAAAGATTCCAAGGTATCCAACTTTTTTTTTTACATTTTGAAATCTGAATTTACTCCTATGTTATTCCCATAGAACGTGACAGGAAAGATATAAATATATAAATAAATAAAAACACGACGTGAATTATTATATAGTAGATGTTTGGTGTCACGCTTTTAACGAAATAGATAGGCGGAAATTAGCCCAGGTTGGAGGCTCTGGTGCTCCTCTCAAGGTCCATTGAAAGTGATAGGCAGAAAATAGGCCGGGTTGGAGAAGATGGCAAACGTATCTTAAGCAGGGACAGTTGAAATTCCAA
>LQNS02278186.1:4852359-4863039 GCA_001587735.2 Parhyale hawaiensis | reverse complement strand
TACTGCCATGGGTGACTCACCCTCCGTCTAAATGCACGTGGGGAAGCCTGAGCGGGGGCGAGGGGTAGGGTAGGGGCGTCACCCTGGGGAACGCACCCTCCGTGTAAACGCAGCTTAAGCGTCATGAACCAGCAGGGGGTCCGTGCGTGAACCACAGGGGGTCCGTAGGTTCATATGCACCCCTAATGGGAAACACTGGTCTGAGTATCAGAAGAAAATATTCGTCAGCACGGTGGAAGGTCAAGGTTAGTAAGAAGGTTTGCTAGCGCAGCGATTCTAAACCGCATCGCGCTGAAGGTCAAATATTTTATCTCAACATTTCTGCCGGAATGTTGTGAGTGCCGACAAACTCTCAAGTGAGTTCTCCGTCTAAAAATTCATGAAGCACGTGCATCTCCAACCCTACACGGCTGGGCTGAAAGAATTCGCTCAGCCGTGCTGCACTGGGCAAGAGACGAAAACGAAAAGAGAAGACATAAGAAAGAAATGCCCATGCGGCTGGCCCCTTCCGTGGCCGTCAGCAGCGGCGAAAGTAGGAGCCCCGCGGGAAAAGTTCGGCCATTTCGATCGATGGCCCACCTCGCGGAACAGTTGAAGACAATTAAGAGAACCTTAACTCAACAAATTTACCTTCTCAGCAGGGACTGCGGCCAGTTGCAGCCTCCCCTGCGGAGAAGGCACTCGGGACCCTTCATTTCGTAAGGACCAAATATATTGTTGCAGGGCTAGGGCCCACCAGAATATACCCGCGAGGCTCAGCACGGTGGAAAGACTTGCAGATAGCCAGAAGGTGAAGCTACAGTAGCCTATGGAGTCCATTAGGAGCGAGAGTCCTTGCCTAATTTTACCTTTCGACATAGCTACACATTTTTTGCGAAACTGCTTAGTTAATGAATCTAATGGAACGAACACTAGACTTTGGGTGGAAGTATTTTCGCTGTAAAATTACTCCAAGTATCCGAACAAATGGTTTTCACATTGCAACAGCGTAGAGTGGAAGTATCGAATGCCTCTGCGTCAGGCGTAGTCTACAGACGAGTTCACTTGAAATACTTCCGGTAGTAAGTACGTGGAAAGGGGCCCAATGTGTTAAAAACAGATTTGATCTGATTCGAAGGGGTTAACGCCGTGGTGTGTCTTATTTCCGCTGCAATCAGAGTTATAAGCCCGTACTTTCAATCACTGTATCTTGTGAGACTTACCTGTCTCTAAAAACTAACGTCATTTGCAAATATTATGGCCAGATGCTTCCTCATATTAGGTTGGCCAAAAAGTTTTTTTCTCGTATCAACTTTCCGCGTCTAATAACCATTCAAGTTCAGTAGGAAATAAGCCCCGAAGGAGGGAGGTTCTAACTTTTTTTTTGCATTTCCGCCCTTGAAATCAAGAATCAGGAGCACTATCGGCATATTTTCTTTTATTACCGGAAAAGAAGAAAGCAGCGGAAATTGACCTAAAGACGTGCAGCGTGTATGGAGTGGATGCAGTTTCAGAACGGGGGCCTATCGAGAGATTGACAACTCCCAGCTGATTGCTCTAGTCGAACAAAACTGCAGCCTGACGACTAAACAAACCCCGATATTTTCCATCTAAAAATAAGCCTATCGAGAGATTGACAACTCCCAGCTGATTGCTATAGTCGAACAAAACTGCAGCCTGACGACTAAACAAACCCCGATATTTTCCATCTAAAAATAAGCCTATCGAGAGATTGACAACTCCTAGCTGATTGCTATAGTCGAACAAAACTGCAGCCTGACGACTAAACAAACCAGATATTTTCCATCTAAAAATAAGCTAGCAAACTTTTTGGCCGACCCAATAGATAAAAAATCAGTTCCAAACTACTGATATAAACACTAGTTTATCGACATATCTTGGCCGCCGCAGCTGCTAAAATCTTAAAAGAAAACTCAGGGCGGTCAAAAATTTTGGCAGAGAAATGGCTGCTACTCACACTCCACGGAAGGATATCAGGGCTCGGCTCCCCAGCAGCACGGAACCCGTTTTGTAGTCCCGTTTCTAGAATGAAAGAAAAAAGTAAACAATTTACACAATCTGCAACCATGAAGCGTACTTTTAGTGTATAAAAAAGAAGGACGTGAAACCTAAGCCTGAGGGTGTTCTCAGACAGAATCCACGCGCATAGGAGCAGCATTTCCGTATTTTTATACGATACCCAGGTCGCCACACTTTCCTACTTGCAGAAGAATGTGATAACACAATGCGTACTTCCAATTTCCGAGTGGCAAAACCAACGTCTTTTCACTCAAACTTGATACCAGCAATTTCATTGGCTTTTATTGATACAGAAAGCGAAACTTTCACCGTTAACGGCTTGTGTCGACTTATGCCGATCTCCCGTTTTGTTCCTTCATGGCTTTGGATCGCGCTAGTCATGGGTAGGGACATTGTAAACCCGAAATAATCAACAATAGGCAATATTATATCAAGGCAGTTCGGTCGTGGTAAAATTCCTTCACAGCGTTGGCAATTCTATGGGTATTTTTGAGATTTTCTTCGGCCCATATCTTAGCCCTGCCCACTACCTGCATATGAAAAATCTCAGAAATACCCATAGAATTGGCACCGCAATAGAGGACTGACCACGACCGCACTGCCTTGAGAAAATGGCTGCACTTAATAGTCTCCAAATTATGAAAAGAAAAGACAAATTAGTTCAAAATAATCTTTAAATTATCTGAGATTTTTGGCAATAAACCCTTCCCCTAGGGAAAGTTAAGGTTTCGTCGCAACTTCCCGTTAACAGGTTAGAAGGTATCCGTCGGCACGAAAAAAAAAAAAAGACTCACCAGCAGCTCCGGGGAAGACGCTTAACAAGCTTCAGGCAAGTAGTAAGTCCATCTTCCGTGCATAGCTTCTGCAGAGCCCTCCATAGACGGCGTCTTTAGGGGGAGTGCCTTGGTCTGGCACCCTGGGCTGTATCTATGGGGCCCTAGTCCACCCCCGCACTGGCTGGACGGGCGTTGCCTATTTCCTGCTGGAAGAAAAGAGAACCCTTCTACCCTAGATATCTTCTACTCCCCCCTTCACACGGTCGCACACAACCGACACCACGGCCACACAACCGACACCACGGCCACACAACCGACACCACGGCCACACAACCGACACCACGGCCACACAACCGACACCACGGCCACACAACCGACACCACGGCCACACAATATATATTCACACATATCGACGTATAATATTCATTTCTATATCACATTTCATGTCAGAACGATACCTTCCGAAGCGCTGGGCGACGTCCAGTAGGCCGGCAGCGACTGCATCTGAGAATAAAATAATTACCCGCCCCCTGCCCTCCCTCCCCCTCCTTGCCCCGCAAGCAATATATTCCCCCTGCAATGGCGACGCAGGCCCACCATATACAAGCAATGACCTGAATATTGACATCAGTGTTGGGGGCCCTCTGGTGGCCCATATTCAATTCTGACACCATACACAAATGTATGCAGCCACTAGCATCGTAGGAGTATAAATTGCTTGCATATTAAATCTTTATATAAAAAGAAGGCGCATTTTTTAGCAATGCTACCTCTGACCCTTCTGGCCTCCCTACACCACCGCTGCACCAGGGCCCTGATGTCTTAGTGCTACCTCTGACCCTTCTGGCCTCCCTACACCACCGCTGCACCAGGGCCCTGATGTCTTAGTGCTACCTCTGACCCTTCTGGCTTCCCTTCACCACCGCTGCACCAGGGCCCTGAAGACGCTGTCATGGACATCGCCGGACGCCCCTGCAGACCTGCAACAAGAGAACCATAAAACGTTGCAACAAGCGTTGAAAATCCCACGCGCGCACAGCGACACTTCATCACTGTTGAATACAAAATGAATATTTAACGACGACGATCTAACAGACCAAGAAATGAACATCCAGTATGTCAATAGCAACGTGGAACCTATATGCAAGGGTACACTTCCGCTTCGAATCAACGCGCATGCGAACAGACAATCGGGAAATAAGAGTAAGAATAGAAAAGATTTTCAAGAGAAGGAAACCGAAAGGAAGCAAAGTGGGCACGACAGACTGTTTCGAAGGGCTAGCTAATAGCTAAAGGAACCTACACTATTCCCCAGGAAACGCCGCTCCCACATAACATTGAATGGGTGAACTCAACTAGGGCTTATCCTATGCCCCTTGAATGAACTGAGCGATGAGCTCTATGCTGCAACTGCGCAACACTAGCGCAGCGGTAAACCGAAGAAACCAACCGGAACAGAGATGGTCTATTACAAGGGAAGCAAAGAGTGCAAGGAAAGAAGCAAGTCCCTGAGGCTTATAACTTTATAACTTGGGTTGTTGCTAATTATGGAATCTACCTCGGTTGTACCTCGATAAGAAATAGTGTGGGTGCATCATCCAAGTCCCTCTCACCGACCTACGGACCATCTGATTTCCGATGAAGAGTTACTGCATTAAATGGATATGGGGTTAAGTTGTGTTTGATTTGAACTTTATTAGCATAATCAAAATTAAACTTTTTTTGTAATATCGCAGGGATAAAACTCAGACGTCAAAAAAAATTTCAGCATGCCGAAACACTAAAAAAAAGAAAATGACGTGCGATTCAAGAAACTTTCGTCAAAACTGTAAATAGAAACTAACATCGAAACTTACGATTTTTTTTCTTACCGTTAGTTGTAAACTTTGTTTAACCTCCGTGGCCGCAACTCAGGCGTTCCATCAGAGATGAGTGTGTAACATTCAAATAACACAAAATTTGTCGCGTGGCCTACGTGCGCTACTACGGGCAGGAAAAAAAGGCGCAAAGCATAGGAGACACTCGAGTGGTTGGCCTTCCACACGAGAGAGATGAGAGAAGTCCCGCAGAGTAGCTGCGCTATCTCGATCGACAGCCCACCTCGCGGAACAGAAAAGGAAATAGAGAACCTACCTAACTCTACAAAACTAACCTCGTCAGCAGGAACTGCTGCCAGATGCTACATCCCCTGCGGAGAAGGCACTCGGGACCCTTGGGTGCGTGATGCCCAAACATTGTGGCAGGGAAAGGGCCCGCCATTTCTTACCGTTATCCCAAGGATCGACGTTCTTTCTGTCGAGTTTGTCTGGCTCTTCGTCACCAAGATAACTCGAAACGTTATGGACGGATCTTTACGAAATTCACAGGAATTGTTAGTAATGTTGAAAAAGACAAAAGGATCAAGTTTTCGTAATGATCGGTTGGACCGATATAGTCTGACCATTTTAAGAAGGCGGTTCGGTCGTGGTTATATTCCTCCATGGCGGTGCCAATTCTATGAGTATATCTTAGCCCCGCCCACTAACTGCATGTAGAGAAATCTCAGAAATATTCAAAGAATTGGCCCCGCTGTAGAGGAATTTAACCACGACCGAACCGCCTTCATAAAATGGTCGACTATAGCATGTTAGACTGTAAGCAACATAACTCGATAATTTTTAACGGATTTTCAGCAAAATTACTAAGCTGTTTCTCTCAAAAGGCACGATTGATCAGATCCTGGTGCTGGTAAAAACTAAATTTTGGGCTCAAAAACAAATTTTAATTTTTCGTTAACGTTGTCTTGCCTGACTGAGGCATACGCTCTCTGGATGCTCATGTTCAATACAAACTTCTACATTCAGGCATGCTCTCCGAGTGCTTCTGTTCAATAGAAACTTATCATTCGCTAAAAAAAAACTGTAGATACAAAGTACGATGCATCTGCCCACGCACGGCTACGACAAGAAGCCGGAGATCGCCTGGAGCACCACACCGTATGTCATAGCAGGTCTGCTGTATTTTTTCACTTCTACTATTCTGAGAAGAACGGACGGTAACGATCGAGTTCAACTTCGACCGCACCCTACACTGGTAAACCACACGCACCGACTCGTGCAGCAAATATAGGCCAACTGGCCCCAGAGGATTAAGTACAACTGCAGCCGACCACGAGTCGCTACGAACTATGGCGCATTAAAGGAAGGTTCAACTAGCCACGCCCTCTCCCTACCCTAAGGTAAGTACCCCCACAGTAGCTATGCACTCGCAACAAATTTGCTGATGCGGCGCGCCGAGAAGGAACTACTATAAGAAAACTTCAACACATACGATTTTACGCAACACAACCAACGGTTTCCTAATCAGCACAATAAGTTTCTATTATATTCAGAAAATTAAGTCTCCGTTTCCGCAACAGAGGCGATACCATAGAAGAAAGAAGGGGCATATAGAATGACTAACGATACGTAAAACCCATGCACGGGGGTGTTCCTTTAGAGGATCAACGCGCATAGGAACAGTAAGTCGGGAAAGAAGAGGAAGAACACCCGAAAGCAAGATCAGTAGGAGTATGATATAGGAAAGAAGCAAAGTGTGTACGAAAGTGAAAGCTTAGCCAACGGCTAAGGTAACCTACTGGGTACTCATAGGGTCGCTGCTTCTTATATCTTCAGACCGTTACACTTCATACAGAGTTATCCCTATGAGAGAAGAGAGGTAACTTACATCCTCAACGAAAGGGTTCAATTTTTTATATACACTGCAGTGACTGCACTATTCAGAAAGATTAGAAACTTTTAATGCTGCAAGAAAAAATGGCCATGTATGTTCACTGTATTTAGTGCTTACGGCTCTCAGTTATCCATCGAAGCTCGTAGGTCCGCGCCGGCACTAGGCATCTCGTGTGGTTGTCGTGGCCGGTTATTGAGGTGCCCGACAGGCCCCCACTGTCTGCGGGCCGATAGGATTAGGTGGTGGTTCGTCGGTCCACTTGCTGCAAGACAAATAGTTCACTTGTAGAATTTCTACTTTAACAGATTTTTTGCTTCCTCAAGTCCAATGCAGACGAGAACCAAAAATTGTCTAAAGTGGCACTTCGCCCACAAATGCTTCACCAGGCCCGGCGAAGACGTTGCCTGAGTAGCGAGTTCGGCAGGATGCGTCTAGGCGAATGACTACTATGGTATGAAACGCTTCCGTTTTTCTTAAAACTTTACGTTAAATGGCGGAGTTTGTAATAGCAATGGCAAAAGTATACAATGAATTGGTTACAACGATGATAGCCGTAGAAAAGTTAGACCTTCAAATTTTTTTGACAGTCACAGATAGCACAAAACATTCAGTTGCTCAGTTCTATGCACGTTGACTAAAAACTGGCTGGTAAACAAGTAATAAAATTTATTACAATGTTTACAATCTGTTCTCCATGTAACTTCAAAAAAATTATCATAGGACATTGCCGCTGCAAAAACTTTTCCCCCACTACGTGTGAAATGCCGTGCCAAACTTTACGATCACGCAATTTTGTCTGGTCGAAAACAGCGCAAATGTCGCTCGTCCGCACACGGCTTCAGAAGCTATATCAGTTAATCGGCTTTTGGGCCAGTCAAAACCCTACGACCCGATTAGCTGTCTAAAAAAGATTGATTAGCGACGAAAAAGCAGGACGTTGACATTATATTGTGCTATATGCGCAAGTTTGGACGTCCCTAATCCAACACAAATTTGAAGTTTCAAGAAAAAATGAACATCGTATACTAAGGTACGAGGATGTCCTTTAACAGGAGTAGCTCGTATGGGCACAGCAAGTAGGGGAAATTTATGTAGACGAAAATACCAGTAGAAGACAGACACTGGGAGATAGCAAAGTGAGCACGAAGGAGTTATGTTCCGAAGGTCTAGCTATCATGAAGGTATGGGGTCCCGCTGGAGTCTCTGCTCCCCACAGTACAAGATGGGCGAACCCAACCCTGGGAAATTCGACAGAACGGACCAGACATCGGCAGCAGGAAATAATGTCCAAAGCTGAGTGAGCACCTGAAATTATATTCCTGGTTTTATCACCACACGACTTGATCCGAACGGGGAGACTCAGTTTGTGATGTCGCAACAGTATAAGAATATTTTATCTTGGCATTGCTGCCTTTACGCAAGTCTCAGTCGGCCGAGTGCGCTACTTCTGGCTGGAAAGAGCGTGTATAAAGAAAAAGACGAGAGAGTAGAAGTGTCTCGCCGATCAGGTCTGCTATCTCGAATGACTGCTCACCTTACGGAACTGAAGGGGAAATATAGAGAACCTACCTAACTTTACAAATCTATCAACACTAGCTGCGGCGAGCTGCAACAACCCCTGCGAAAAAGGCACTTGGGACCCTTTGATTCGTGAGGCCCAAATATATTGTGGCAGGGAAAGGGCCCGCCAGAATACACCCCTGAAGGGGACAGCACCAGGAATTTTTCGAATGGTCCGCGGCTTAAGACTAGTTCCTCTGACGTTCCTGTGCGACGCAGAATAGTTAGGGATGTCAAGTTCACAAGCTCCTACTTACCCCTACAAAGGTGATCCATGCCCGATCTACCGGTAGCACCGGGACCTCCTAGGTAACATCCCATCTCCGAAAAAAAAATACGGTTAGTACTAGAACGATTTATGCCGTCGTCAGTCTCGAGAGATGATCTTTATCTGAAATTAACTTCTCAAAGATTTCTTGTTCAATCTATCGTCGAAAGCCTTGGATAGTGGCCTCGGTAAAATACTGGCTTCATGCATCTGCTTCCAACTATCAAATTATTACCTTCAAGTACAATTAGGAATCAATTAAGCAACAGCATATGTTATCCTAATGTCATGTGCACTGAAAAGCATTATAAGCGCAGCATCAAACCTCGAATTGCCGATTGATAGGGCAATATATAGAGAGCCTAGCTTACATTCAACAATTTGCTACTTTTTGAACCTTCCTCGCCGATACGCAAGTACCTGTAAGTTTAATCAAGTTTGAGTTACTCACTGCTTGGCTCCCGAGGCAGCGACGGTTAAAAACGTTTCCAAGGCGCTCTAAACGATGTCTTCGAGGGCCTTGGTTCGGCCCCTGGTCCTCCCTCTCCGTGTTCTTGATATCTGGGAACAAAGAATAGCAGATCTCCCCTTTCCCAACGACTCGCTGCACTCGCATTCAGACACCTGACTCGCAACCATACCGCTGCTCGCAGAAACCTAACTGATCTGCTTCGACGCACCCTACCGCGCTTCCCCGCCCGCCGACGGATCCAATATCATCGGGATTGTGACGCGTCCGAAGGTACACAAACTCTCGCGCGCTGCGCTCGCAGGCACCCCACGTACGCACACAAACAGCTGCAACACGTCCATACAACAAATATTTGCTCTTAACAGTAACACCGCATTCATTCAACGTATGAAAATTTGTATTATATTTTACAAAAAAAAAAAAACGATGTATATTTTACAGTTCATATGCCACTCGTAGCGCTGTGGAAAGAGGGCTGGTGTAGGCCGCCCGACACCACCTGTGTCTGGAAAGATGAAAATTACTCCCACCCTCCCCCGAAACCCCCTTCTGTCCCTTTCACTCCAACACGGAACAAGTTTCCCGAAGCATGCAAGTTACGTAGAACAAAGTTATTAAAAATTTATAATGCTAGTCTAGGGTTAGTGAAGCGGGCGGCCGCCAGATGCTCATGCACATGCAGGAAGTACATCAAACATACAAAAACAATTTTCTGTTTACACGTTTATATATTCCAAGTTTTGTGGCACGCACATAACGAAATAAAATGGGCCAGGCTACAGGTTCTGGCAGAAGATGGAAAAATAGGATCCGCATCCATTCATTTGAATGCACTTATTGCTTGAAACAGTTCTTAAAGTTTAAACAAAATATTGGCAGCTCCTCTTAGCGTACCACAAGCGACTTTTACAATTTTCTCCATACATCAGAACATATTTCCTCAGTTCACGACGTATAAATTCAGAAGATGATCAACGCAGCACAGACGAAGCGACGATTTTTCACAGGGTAGTAGAAGCGATGATTTTTCACGGGGCTGTAGACAATTATTTCTCCCAGCCTGTCTTCTTATAGGACGGAGCAGTTACCTTTTTCAACAGAAAACTTACCAAGCCTAGACCGCATGGAATTTACATACCATAACCTATTAGAATATAGGGTAATGTCTCAATTACCGAATGCGTTTCTATTATCGAACGCAATAAGATTCCTACCTATATTCGGTAATAGATGGGCATTCGGTAATTGAGACATTACCCTAGCTTAACCTGCAGGAACACTGCTTAACTGTACCTTACATAACGTACCTTAGCGTAACATCAATTTCAAACTAAATCTGTTCTAGTATAACCTAGCAATCTGATATAACCTCGCAGACCTTATAAAATTATGACAACACTAATGAAAAATGGCAAAAAATATGACTAACAATGACTTTGCAACGTGTACATGGGAAGTTGAAATGTGCTAGAGTACTGATACAAAGCCAAGAATAACAAGTCAGCATCTCAAGCATCTCAAAAACAACTTTCCGACGGCTGTAACCTATAAATTTGTGTTCAGAGCACCAATATCTATTAGATTAATTGTTTAAAATTTCTTGGTTCGAGTGGGGGTAATGGTAAAAAAATAGCTTTCCCGTATTGGATTTATATGAGTTAACGCAAAATAAAGCTTCAAGATAATCAAAGTAAGCAAAATGTCATTCGTGTGAACAGTCTTAATATGTATCCTGTTATCTAGGGGAATTATCCAATTGCCGGATTAACTCTTTCCTAAAAAAGTTACTATTAAATGGGATTATTATTTTCACCAATCAAATATAACTGCTTGCTCGGAAGTAGAGCTAGTTCGGCAATTGGATGAACGCCATA
>LQNS02278186.1:4789395-4813827 GCA_001587735.2 Parhyale hawaiensis | reverse complement strand
TTTTTGTGTCTTGTTTTTTGTGGAGTGACTTCGGACATCTGTCTGTACTAATCAGTTCACACGTACTCAATAGTCTTTAAACTGTTCGTGTGAGGGCAAAATTTTATGTAAATAATAGGCTCGGCATTGTTCCTTAATTAACAGAATTTGTAGACAAATGCGATTGTCTTTAAACTGTTCGCAGAGGGGGGGGGGTAAATTTTTGATTCAAGCGGTGAGTTTGACCCATCTAGATGATGCAGTCAACTACCTCTAGCTTAACCAAAATACTGCTTGAGTTAATAATCTATGGGAATCATGAGACATTACCTAAACATGAAAAAGTAGGTACACCTAAAAAATTAAAAATTGTCACTCTCATTATTTACTACCCTTCCCCCTCCCTATAGCAATGAAATGCATCTTAAATAGCCTAATTTGATCCTTAGTAACTTCTCTACCACTAGACACTTCCAGTTTTCCTGTATGTCTGTTTCATTTTGAGATATAGGCTCTATAATGAAAAAAAAAAACACCCGCGGCGAATTCACCCCGCAATGAAATCACCCCGTTCTACCCTATGTCAATTTCCCCTTATGTATATGTCAATTTCCTCTTATGTAGTACTAGGTATATGTCATATTTCGTATCATGTATATTTGGGGTATGATAGGTATATTTCCATTCCCGCTGTGCTGGCACTGAAACTGCCTCCAACATCTGCACAGTGCAGATAGCCGAATACTGCACTGGTGTGAAAATAACATATTTTGTAGCTATCTTGTTCATTTTTTGTCTCAGACGAGGCCTGGCACCTCCTCACCGAGTCAAGTCCATCACGATGGCAAGCTTCACAACAGAGGAGATAGAGCAGCTCAAGCATCGTGGCAACCAGGTTAGTTAGTGTGTGCACCTATACACCTACCAAGTAACCAGGGTAGCTACTAGAGCAGACCTGTGTAATTTTGGGTGACCAAAAGTTTTTATTGGAAATTGGCTAGAACTAGGAGTTAGGGTTATATTTTTTGAGGCTCCAAGAAATCAGAGCTGATTAGACTTTTCAAGCTGACTCCATAACGCTGGCAGAACTATACCTAGCTATATTGTAGTGCAATGGATCATAGTCACATTTTGTAACTGGTAGCCATGCCTCTGTTGTTCTAGCTGATTCCAATCATTTGCACATAGCTAAGTTGTCATCTAGCTTACAAGTGTTATTACTTGCTAGTTTAGATCTAGCAAAGCTCTAGAACTTTGGAGTGAATAAAAGTCAGAAAGCTGTGCACAAGGTAGCTACTCTGTTGTTGACGGTGAAAGAAGAGAATAGTTGGGTTCTTGATGAGCTCCCATGGCATCAATAGCCTTTTGTGTGAACCTGGCTAAAGGATAGATCCACTTAATGTATTAGTGTGAAACACTAGGTATCTACTAGGGCCTATTCTGTATACCTAATTGGGAGATGCCTATTGTGGAAGGTTTCTCTTGGTCTAGTCTCAAACACTTCACCCATCTTATGTTATTGCCAGTCACAGTCACATGAGAAGTTTATGGTCTGAACTCTGAATCACTTAACCACATCAATCCTATGATTTGGGAGCCATGTAGGTACATAGCCTGTGTGACGTTCAGATCTGGATCATTTAGCTAGCTAATGGCTGAGTGATAACTATAACTACTGCTACATATGTACAGGGTGTTTTTTAGGTGGACAAATTCCAACCATAGGTAGAAAAACTCGAAATAAATCGATTTTCATGAATGATTAAATGCTCAAAACTCTTTAGTTTTCGAGTTCTAATGACTTGAAGAAATTTAAAGCTTTATGTAGGATACCACGTGCGCGCCAATATTGGGGCTAAATTTGATCGTTCAGCGCATTTTCCGACCACATTCCTGCCCACGCGTTTACATTCTATCGATGTTGATGATTATTTGGGCGAATGACATGAGGATTATTAAGCTTGAGCCCAATGATTATTGTGAATGTTAAAACCCCCTTCGTGAGTTATATACGCTATTTCTGTGGAAAAGAATCAGTTTGGAGAAGTTGGGATCCCTGGTTCTCTGCTGCATGAGCCACTCTGAATATTGTATGTACATAAGGTCAAAAATCTGGTGGCAGCAACCCTTGCATTTTTTTTTTTCGAAACTACACGGATGTAAACTCTGCAGACGTGTGTCTGCCGTACAGTAGTGTGACTATGTTACCAAGTTTGAAACTGCAGTTATCTTTTCCTAACCATGAAATATTTGCAGTTTTTATTGCAAAAATAATGTAAACTGCTTTGGTGGGTCAGAAACGTGCTGAACTATCAAAACTAGTGCTAAATTCGGCGCGCACGTAGGCAGTATCCGACTTGCATCTTTAAATATCTCTAGGTCATTATAACTCAAAACTAAGGAATTCTGGGCATTTTATTGCTCATGAAAATTGATTTGTCTCGACTTTTTCTACCTATGATGGAAAAATTTCCACCTAGAAAAAACACATTGTATTTATATATGCATTTTTCTTGTGTCAAGGGTAGTGCTATCAGGAGGCATAGGGTTAGCCTGCAGTACGTACTAAGGGAATCACACTCCACTTGGGTACGGTACTCTTTAGGGTACCCCTGCCTTTTTAGGGCTTCAAATCATCTTTGTTTTGCACCCAGTGCACTTTCTCCCAATTAGCCTATGTAGTTCCTCATAGTATGACGTGTTCTAGGTATTTTCCCAACCTGCTCCTAGCTATGTACTGTGATTATTGTTTTTGTCACGTGATTACAGTCAAATTAATGATATTAAGTTCTATGTTATTGTCACGTGATGGTATAATATCATTGTAGTTATTTGTACTATAGTTACCTATTTAAACCTTCTGGTACAAATGCAAAGATAAATATGTTTAGATTAGATTAGATTAGATAGGTGGCAGTAGACGAACTAAGAGACCCATTCCCAAAGAGACATCGGGACTAACACCCCGGCCTCTTTGAGCTATTGCCATTATGTTGGTAGGATATAGATGATTGGGGAAACGAGAGGAGAAAAAACGGAAGACGAAAGAGAAAAAAGAGAAAGAAAAAAAAAATAAAATAAAAAATAGAGGGGGAGAAGAATCTCCGCCATGGATGCCCCCAAGCATGATCGATTGCCCGCTGATATACGGAGCATAAATATATAGATGGAGTGGAAGTGAGAAGAAGTCAGCATAAACCGTCCTGGGAAGCTTTGGGCGTTAAGTGTAACGTAGGCTCTGTATAGGCATAGCTACTGCAGCGCTAGTAGCCTATTTGTATCTTACTACTTCTGCTACTGTAACAGTTTTTAATTTATTTCTTTGGCAGTACTGTCGGGCGGTGTGGCTTGGGCTGGTCGGCCATGGTAACCCTCTCAAGACCCTGTCCTGGCCTCCTGACGAAGCCAAGCTCCGGGACCTGCTCATAGACAAATACGAGCGCAAGAGGTGAGTATTATGCCTGCTCGGAGATTCTTTGGATCGTTCAATCTTGTAGTACTTATCTCATATTGAGGCCCTGCTACGAGCACTAGGGGTGAGTTAACTACAACTATTTGCAGTTTACTTGGGACTAGTTAGCTTTGTAAAAAATCCTCTCATACCAGGACCTGCTCATTGTCAAATACGACTGCTGGAGGTGAGTTTACTACAACTGTTCGGAATTTATTTGGGTCTGGTGAAGAATTGCCAGTGGACAAACATGTTTAACCAAGTCTAATAGCTAACCCAAATCATTCGATCGTAGCGTAGCCTTCCCAGCCAGTTACAGTGTCGCAACTTGAATGTATTAATTACTCTTGTAGCTAGCTGCATGGCAAGATTACCTATTGCAACTGTTGAATTTTTAAGATTAACCTAGTAGTTAATACACACAGTCCAGTTTTTTGGACGTTAGTAATACATATCCGTATTCCCACGAGAGGGATGTGTTTCCTTGTTTGTTAATTGGTTGATATTCCCGGTAACAATATCACAACGTTTACCTTGTTCAGAAAAGTTGCACTTGGTAAGGTTATTACTGTAGTATGTATTTGAGTTACTGTAGGATGAATGTACTTACTCCTTAGCATTTCCGTGACTTCAATTTTGTTTATTACTAGCATAGGGTACGGTGTAAGGGCAATGCAGCCTGCAAATTTGCTCATGACTACATACGGTGCCCGTTTTTGTCTTAGCGCCTTACTGCGATCTTCGTCTTTTCGAGGTTCCGTGGGGGTGGGGAAGTGGAAGGAGATAGTCAAAGAAGCAAAGGATGAGAATAGAGAGATTGATGGAGACGCCGAGGGTTCCTGCCAGACATGCAAGGGAGTGAGGGTCGCCGGAAGCGAATTGCGGGAAAACAGACGAGTGGCAGTTTGCTTTTCCTCCGAGAATGCTGAGCTTCTGACACTAGACATTGCAGGTTCGACTGCCAACCCAGAGAAGTATGCTCTTACGGCGCTTGATGCGCTGACTCAGCACATGGCAGCTGCCGTAGAGTACTTGCCATTCCCACTAATGGGGCGGGTAGTGGGACACGGGTCATTGCAGAAGAGCCTTTCATTGATGGCGTCATAGCTCTTGATGATCCGTTGTCGATTGCAGCCGTACACTTTTCTGGTGCCAGTTGGTCTAGATATGCAGCGCGAATCGGTACGTGTGGGTTTCCCAGTAGTGATTGTGGTCAAATTTACTTCGCTTTTTTGTGGTTGTCAGTGCTGACGGCAAGCCATCTGCTGTGCCTGTAGTTTGTTCCTTCTAATGGTCATGCATGGTTCTGTTGTGAATAATGCAATGCACCTGCCAGTTAAGTGGAATCAAAACATGCCTTCGTGCTACGCGTGTAGTTAAGAACACATATATGCAGCCACTGATAATCAATCGTTTTATGTAGCTAGTCCATTATTTGGTTGGCTAGGCTAATATGACAATAAGTACTCTGTCCATTTTATTAAGGTAGTTTGAGCATGGTCAAATTCCTCTACAGCGTTGCCAGTTCTTTGACCATCTCTGAGATTTCACTATATGTAAATGTTGGCTAAGTTCTGTGCAGAACAAAATCTCAGAAATGCGCATGAAATTGACATCGCTGTAGAGGAATTTGCCCCCGCCCAAACTGCTTGATAAAATGGACCGAGTATAGTACAATAACGCCTTAGGTTATTTTTAAAGAGTCTCTGTAGCAGTCATATTATTCCTTCCTTTGTTCGTTTGGTGAACTGTAGGTAACTATCAGCTTCAGGCCACCTACTACCTGTCCCTCTTCTTCACCCACCCGCTGCTGTGAAGCAAAGGCAGTGCTGTCCCGACCAATAATTAGGGTCGTCGCAAAAGCGAAAACCGCAATTCGACTTGTGGGCGGCGCCGCGGCTGCCCCAAACGTTTCTAGGGGTGTGGGTGACTGTGTGAGGCACCACACCGCGCCTTCCGAACCGTGTCTGTTCGGGGCTCCGTGACTCTCACGCCAGGGTCACACTTGTGTTTGCACGCACAATTCAATGCGAGGACGTGCAGTTCGCGCGTCGTTCAATGTAGCTAGGTAACTTTAAAGACAGTGACATGGATATGGTAACATGAACGATGTGCGAGCTGTACATCCTCGCATGAAGTTGTGAGTGTGAGTGCAAGTGTGAACGTAGAACTGTTGCCCTAGGGGCAGTGTTATTGTGCGGGCTGTGAGTTTCTGCGAGGAGTTCCCTTAAGGACCATAAGCTGTGCCGTCGTGTAACCCTAGTTTAGGTTATCCCATCCTATGTTATGGGGAGCAGCGCCCCCGAGGGAGACCTTCTATTCACTTTAGGCGAACAGGGCGTTTAGCTTCCGAAGCTGGTCCGCATTTTCTTTCTTATTCTCTTATACCAATTGGTGTTTTTTTCTGTTTTCCCCCAACTTGCCGTTCCCATACAGTACAAACATGTTGGTTGTAGATTAGATTAGATAGGCGGCAGTAGACGAACCAACAGGCCCATTCTCAAAAAGACAACGACACATGCGCCCCGGTCCTCTATGAGCTATTGCCATTATGTCAGAAGGAAATTGAGTACTCAGAAAGAAAGAAGAAGAAAAAAAAGGAAAGAATCTTAGTCAAACAGTCGATCGTGCAAGCACGTGAGCATGATCAGAAGCCGCTAAAAAACGAGTTGAAAGACGTCTATGTAGTCGGAGCATGAAAGAGAAGATGGATTAAGGTATCGACTTCGTTGGTCTGCGTTGGACTCTTCGCATATTATCGATATCTTTACACAGATGTGGCGACCAAAATTGAACAGCAAATTCTAAGTGTGGCCGCACTAACGCCTGGTACAACCGAATGATGATATCATTGGACTTGTATTCAAAATTTCTGGTGATGAATCCCAGTACTCTGCTTGCCATTTTCACACTCTTGTCAACTTGCTGACTGTGTTGGAGTTTGTTTAATAGTAATTCCCAAGTCACGTTGTTGGGTGACAGCAGCCAATACCGTCCCGTTCAATTCCAATGGAGTTATAGGGTTCACCAGCTCTAAGTGCATTACTGAGCATTTGTCGACATTAAAGCTCATCTGCCACGTTGTGCTCCATTCCACGAGGTGGTCAAGGTCTTGCTGGAGCTCAACTCTTTTCGTATTAGGATGACATAGTTTAGTATCATCAGCAAATTTACTGTTTTGACTACGGATGTTAAGATCGAGATCATTGGTGTAAATTGAGAACAGAAGTGGACCAAGCACGCTTCCTTGTGGAACCCCTGATGATATCTGCGTCCACTGGCTCGTCTCGCCTTCAAGCTTCACTCGCTGCTGCCGACCCGTAAGTCATCCCCGGATCCAACGTAAATAGTCTCCTTGGATGCCATGGGCTTCCAATTTTTTCCTGAGCCGTTGATGGGGAACTTTGTCAAATGCCTTTTGGAAATCTAGATACAGGACAGGAGGTCCACACCCTTTTTTCTCATCTTTAATTTCGGTAAGTTTCGAAAAGAAGTCCAATAGGCTTGCTAAGCAGCTTCTACCATTTCGGAAGTCGTGCTGGGTGTCGGATATTAGCTAATTCATCCTCAGGTGATCAGTGATGCGCTTCAAGAGGCGTTCGATGGTTTTGTTGACGACCGAAGTAAGACTGATTGGTCGATAGTTGCTGGGGCTTTTCCTATCCCTCTTCTTATATTTCTGTATCACGTTAGCTAGTCTCCATTCTTGCGGAACTTCTCCCGTTCTTAGAGACCGATTAAATATTTCGAGCAGTGGCTTCACGATGACTGGAGTCATTTCCCGTAGTACACGGGGAGTAAGATTATGTGGGCCAGTTGATTTATTTACATTTAGGTGGTTCAGTTCTTGAAGGATCTCGATCTCCGTGAAAACACATGTGGTTATGGGAGCAACTAGCATCGGTGCTGGTTCAGGAATATTCGTGACATTTTCAATAGTAAATACATAGGTGAAATAAACGTTTAAGATAGTGGTTTTGTCTCTTAGATCATTGGTGATTCCACCGTCAGGTCTGTTGAGAGGCCCTATGGTTTCTTTTTCGCGACGTCTCATTTACATATTTATAGAATACTTTTGAGTTGTGTTTTGCTTTAGCGGCTACGGAAAGTTTTTTTTTTCCCTCTTAGTAGTCATGATTATTCTCTTCACATCTCAACAAGCCCTTATGTGACTGGACCTGTTACATTCTGTTGCATTACGCTTCCAGGCTTTGTAACGCACTTGTCGCCTTGCGATGCAGCTTTTGACTGCCGGATTCATCCAGAGGAGATCATTACTGATACGAACTCGTTTATTTGGGACGTATCGTTCAGCTGCTCTCAGGATGCTCGTTTTCAAAATATGAAAGCATTCACGTTTCCCTAGATATACCAGTGTCCATTTTCTTTCACGAGGCGGTGTAGCCCTTGTTGGCCAGTGCGTCGTGCCAAGAAACTCATGGCCAAAGATACACTCCTAAAGGATAGACCCCTGCCATACAACGCAATGCTTACAAACGGAATGGTAGCCAGACACGCGGGAGAACGGATAATCTCCAAAATTTAATTACCTGCTAATCCTTACACCCCCAACAGTTCTTGTAAATTTCGCGAAGATCCTCCCGCAACTGTTAAGTTATATTGTGGTAACAAGCAGACGAAGCAGAACCTTCTTGGCGGAGGGAATCCTGATGATTTGGCAGGCAAGGATCCTAATTGGCCCCTGCTTAATGGGCACATTAATGCGGCGGCTGGCTAGTTCAAACAATCTGACGTATTTGTAGTAGCTTCTGTATATAGGTAAAGCTGCTACGACGGCAGGGACGCGTGCGCTTGAAACAGCCGTTATCGTAGCCGAAAGCGGTCACATACAAGGACGTCAGTCTCCTTTAACGGCTGTTTTGAGCGCCCGCGTCCATGTCGTTGTACCATGCTTGTATAGGTAGCAGGAGTGGTTAGGGGAAGCAGTAGCGTTGATACATTATTTTAAAAGGCGTGTGGCCCATGGAAACGAGAGAAACAGTGCTCACAAATAATTAAATCTGTATAACTTTCATTGTAACTTTGATGATATCTTCTACAATAAAGTTCCAACGGTATTGCTCCCTCTATCCGCGCGCCCCTGTTAGGTAGACGTAATAGTGCCGTACTGATAATAGCATGTTGCCTACTGCTCATGGTTGCTGCATCTGGCAATTGGGGGGGGGGCAGGAGTCGGGGACTGGCTAGAACCAGGAGTCAGAGAAAAGGACTTATTTTGTTGGGAAAAGACTTGGGAGTTTTTTTTTTTCGAGCTTAAAAATATCGTTTCCAAAGAGTCGGTAAACTGACTCAAGACAAGAGTCTGACTTCTCCCATTCTGCTCCATAACCCTTGTTGTATTACGACACTTTACGTTCCTTAGTCACCAGGGGCTGCCAATTGTTCAAGTCTTCACTGCGTGACTTAGTTTTGCTTCTCCCACAACAATAACGCGATTAGAATTGCATCATATGTGACACAGCACGCGGTGTTGAAGGCGATGATATGCTGGCATGCTGGACCGAGTACGGTGCCTAGATAGATCTGAGTTGGTGAAAACGCCAAGGTTGCGGAGTGGGACAAAATCCCAATCTAACCTCTAGGATCAGCTTAGTTCCGGCTCGTGGACCCTGAAAGAAAAAGCCGATTCTGATTCGTATTCTTGACGTAATAGATACCTACGTATTTGCCGATTCCAGCCCCTGGTCTCCCAAGAAGAACCGATTCCGAGTCGGCAACCCTGTTTTCTACTTGGCTCTTACTTAGCTACTAGAGATCTTTGTCTTATTGTATTGCTACGCGAAACTGCCTCTGTAACGAGGAGTGCTGCCTGGTGCTGATAGGGTTAAGTGCCAAATAATCCCTTACGTTCAGGGTTAATACTTGTATAATATTGGCGTAAGAGTTGTCATTACGTGTAAAGGAGTACGTGCCCAAACTAGGGCGTAAATAGCTAGGTAGATGGTAAATAATTTTGGGCTTGTAAAGGGATAAGTACCATAATAAGTCCGGGCGTGTATATTTATATCGGGCTAATTTCTTAAATAGCTTATAGTGTGTTGCTTGAATAATTTCTGGCGTAAAGCCCGGGATGCTGAAATAACTCCGGGCGTAAAGAGTTAAGTACGGTACCTTGATAATTGCGAACGTAAACGGCTAAGTACCAAAGTAATTCCTTGCGTAAAGGGTTTAATACCTTTATAATTTCGGGCTTAAAGGGTATTGTAACTTGGAGCAGGTAACATGTCTAGTACCCGTCCACCATGCTAGTAGCCGTCCTCTTGGCACTAAAAAACTTCCTGTGTGAAAACTAGCGGTGCTATAGAAAACCGTACATAGGCTTAAACTGTAGGCTAAGTAGTGCCGCACCATCCCTGAAAAAGACGAGTGAAAAAATAAAACAATAAAATATGGTGGTGGTTTTCACATTTTTTCACTAAAAATGGAAAAAATAACTTGAAAAACCAACACCATTTTTCTCGTTTTATTTTTTCACCCGTCATTTTCAGGGATGGTGCGGCACAACTTAGCCTACAGTTTAAGCCTATGTACGGCTTTCTAGCACGGCTAGTTTTCACACAGGAAGTTTTTTAGTGCCAAGTGAACGGCTTCTAGCATGGTGAACGGGTACTTTACATGTTGCCATAATATTTCCCAGCGTAAAGGGTCAGATGCGTAAGTAATTCCTTGCGTAAAGGGTTACGTGTCTCCTAACTGCTTGGTCTAAACGATTTATTGCCTAAATAATTGCGAACGTAAAGAGCATCAACAACCGCGTCGCAGCGGTTGTACGAGGTGCTTGGAGCATCCGGCTCTTACAGATTTGGCACAGCGCACGGCTCTCGGCGGCGGTGCCACGTGCCCGTCGCATGAATGGCGCGTGCGTACCGAGTATGTGAGTACGGCTGCCTGTGTGTTTGTTTTTTGCGCTTGTGTGCCGAACCGCCATGAAATTGTGCGACAAAAACATTACTCAGCAAATCCCCGCGTTTCTTTGTGGTGCTGCGCGGTTTAATTAGGGCCCCTTTAGGTTTTAGATAAGATAGACTGCAGTAGACAGACCAAGAGGCCCATTGATTCCTAGAGAGCCGCCGGAACTTACGCCCCGGCCCTCCATGAGCTATTGTTATTAGACTACGGCATGTCAGTAGCATTTAGACGCCTGAAACAAAAAAAAATTAGCCTCAGCTAAAGAGACCATCTGGGTACGGCTAAGGCTTGTTCTTAACGAATTGTAATTGGGTGTTAACCATATTTTTCGCTCAGTTACGTTTTGTTCCATTCTGGGGAGTCAGCGTTTCCGGCATTCACGCTTCACTGCTAAGCTACTGAGCTAACTAGACATGAAGACGGGCATGAGGGTCGCATTTTTTATGTAAGCCTTTCGTCTCTGAGCACAGATTTAGCAAGGCAGGCCCAAGCTCGCCAAGCCCGGCCCGTATTGTATCTCACAGTTACCACTTGTAAGTTCATTTACGAGCTCAAGCGCCCCTTGGTGTGTGAGAGCCTAAGTAGCATGCAACGAGCTCTCCCATTGGTCGGGCGCACAGGGGCGCGTGCGTAGCGTTTCACAGCCATAATTACAAGCGTTGAAGCCACAGATCGTTATCTTCTTGGGATGTGGTACTCTGTTGTAACGTTAATAAGGCTGAGCTCTGTGCAATATCAGGGGCAGCCATTGGTCGACTGCAGCCGTGCAATTCTCTGGAACATGCTCGAACCAGTCTCCGCACGTGGATATTCCCGAATGGGTGTGCAATCAGTGAGAAGTAGTCTGTACTTTTTACAGTCACCCCCAAACCGCCCATAAATTTAGTCTCCAGCTAACTCATCGCTGCATTTGAAAACACAGATGTTCGCTCCCGCGTCCGTTAAAATTACAACGTGCTCTCATTTTTTGTAGCCTTCGTCGTCTCTAGCTCTATGATAGTGTTTCATTTGTATCCTGGTTGCCGCAGTAGTCAGTGGCAACGTTTTTTTTAGACTTGTAAGGACCGCGGTCCTTCCTAAAGTATGTTTCCTGTAATGCTATTGCTACGAGACGCTTACATTTTGGTTAGTCCTTGTATAGGATTGAAGACGCACGTGTGAACCTTGCTTTGTTTTTCTGACTACTTGACCGATCAACCAATGAGAATTGAATGTAATTTGACTCCCGGTGCTGGTTTCAGCATATAACTTCAGTCACTGATTTGCCTACCTGTATTATTTTTGTGACAACAGCAGTACTCTCCGCCTGTTTCAAATTTCTGAATCTATTTACACAGAAAGTGATCCCTAGCATTTCATAAAAATAGTAGCTACCTTCAACTAATTCAAATTGAAAATATGGACAGAAGGTTTTAATTGGCTAATGTCTACTGTTTGAAATCAACCGGTGGGCCTCGAGCAATATTTTGAGAGGAATTATATCGAGTGTTTTGACCGACATTGGGAGCAACACCTTCAACAGTTACGAATTCTCAACGTCCAAAAAAAAAAGCTTCAAAGGCAAACGCAATTCGTTACCTATTCTTCCGAACGCCGCGGATCCACAGCAATTATTCATGCTGGCACCCTCAACTCCTGGCCTGAGCTCATTCTCTTCCTCTTCTTTCCTATTCTAATTGTCGTATTAATTTTGAGGCAATGGCAATAGCTCATAGAGGGCCGGGGCGTAAGTTCCGGCAGCTCTCCGGGAATGGGTCTCTGGGTCCCGCTACTGCCAGCTATCTAATCTAATCGAGTTGGCCTTTAAAATTGCAAAGCTATGAAAACCTGTCTATGTCGGATTTATATATAGTGCATTCGCCCATTTAGTTTTTTTTTCTTCTCAAGCAAACGAGAGTTATTGCTTTGTTTCAGAGGGTTGCGGATTCGGCGCAGGGGAATTTTTCTTACCGGGAATCGGCGTCGTTAAATTTTGTTTTATTTTATTGAGAATAAATTGTCAGTCTGACGCTTTTGGGATCCAAGGAGTCGCAATATTTTTATCTTCATCAAGAAGTCGGGTTCAGAAACTAGCAAAATTCGGAGTCGGACTTCATCCGTCCGACTCCTTGATGTGATGGCACCAGCTTTGTGTATTCGTCTCTCAATATAGAATTTCAGTACCGTGATATTGGGCGTATCTTAACGACAGTCAATAATAAATGATATAGAACATTTGCCGAAGCCAGGATGCGCCTCAGGAAAGACTACAACCGAGGCAGAGCAGCCATTGAAGAAGAGTTGAAATTTCAGTTGCATCAAAATGTGGACGATTTCTATGTTCTGTTCGACATCATAAAGAAGCTTCGAACAGGGCTGCGGCGCGGCTGCCGCGGTTTTACTTTGTTCCGATTGGTGGCACAGTTGTTCTTGTCTCCTTGCTTTTGCTTATGTAACACGTGTTCAGAACTATCATTTCGGTCTCCCAAGTTGGGATCCAGCAAATGTAGTCAATCGGTCGAAGATCTTCAGGATGTCATATAAGTGCAAGGCTTTGTAGATATAACTGACGATCACTGGGTTTATAAGGCATGCTGCTCATCTCCGTTTCGCTGCAGTGTCTCAACTATTAGCAGTTCTTTGCGGCATCGCATTGACTTTACAGTTGTTCTCTCATTACTCGTCAATAATTTGACAGTTTGGGTAAACGCAACAAGTTTATGAAACGCCTAACGTACTTCTCAACTCTGAGAAGCTCTCCTCAGAGAGAAATAAACGAACTCTTTTTCTTTTTATTTCCGCTAAATATCTAATGCTCCGCTCAAGCTTCATTACGAAATTTATAAGCATTTATCCGATGTTACTTTTCCCATAGACAGCCGAAAAATGCCTATAAATTTCCTATTGGGAAGGAGCGGCTACACCTCGTGCTGTTTGTTGAATTAAATCCAGTGGATTCTTTCCTAGTTATGAGCAAGCGTTAATTTTAACCAGTCCTTGAACAAATGGGAAGAAAATTTGAAGTAGCTAATTTCTTGGCCCCAAATTTCGGCACATCGCACTACCGGCGTCGCAGTAGCGGCCGTTATCGTCCTGCGTAATTGGGCCACCCCGTTACATCATGCGACCCCCACGGGGCCGCGCAGCTTCCGGCGCCACTGCGCAGGGCGCTCCGCCCCCCACAGGGTGAATGAACGTCACAATGGGTACGTCGTGGCCGTCTCGCGGTCATGTCAACGTAATGAACGTTGTGGTGGCGTCATCCTAAGCATTGACTCCATGACTCCTGGGGAAGAAGGAAAGGGCGTGCGTTTCTTTCCACGAATAGCAACGTGACGTGAAGTCATCATGTCGCGATCGAGTTCGCGAATAATACATAAAGAGACCTTCACTAACTATGCGAAACGGCGTTGCGTGTTTCTACCTCTGCGAAGTTGCGAATTGAGACGTAAAATGACGTAGACCTTCGTTATCCGTGTAACTGCGTCGCGTTCCGATGTACACGAATGTAACTTTAAATAAGACTAATAATAATAACAACTATTCCGTTTCCCAGGCTTAGCCTACTAATAGAAATGTATGTAACCGTAACAAAATTTTAGATCACCGCACAGGAGCGGTATTACTGTATTAGCTTCTGCGACCGCCCTGATTCTTGGAAGGGAAAGGTTCTCCTGGGGCGAATTTCGCTTCTGCCCGCCATTGAGTAGGGAAATAATGAGGACAGCCATCTTACTTTGAGAGATGTTGCGACTCTGTGCACGTTATTTAACCCTGTACCTGCTTGGCAAGTAACCCGTAATGCTATTCCTGCCGAAGGACTTTTCAGTATCTCCCCAAAGAGCCAAGGTTTAACCCGCGCACCCGCGGTGTCATCTTGTGGGAAAAGCGGGAACCCGCAGCTGTCCTCTTGTGGGAAAACCGCGAACCCGCAGTTGTCCTCTTGTGGGAAAACCGCGAACCCGCAGTGTCCTCTTGTGGGAAAACCGCGAACCCGCAGCTGTCCTCTTGTGGGAAAACCGGGAACCCGCAGCTGCCCTCTTGTGGGAAAACCGCGAACCCGCAGCCGTCCTCTTGGAAGGACACCCAGCAGCCGCAGCCCATTTACGGACTCGTACGCCTTATATCACGAAAACTGAAAACTCGAACGCAAAAATGAACGCGATTTTGGAAAGGACAAATGTCTGCCTATCGACCGTGTAAGTCTAATGTCTGTGCTTGCAATAGTACTTTTACGCTAGGTTGCTAAAGATGCTTGTTTCGGAAGCAAATTTCTGGCCGACACTGCGAGTGCGCGGGGGTCTGTCGGGTGTTCTCGCACGAGGACAGTGCGGGTGCACGGGTTAAGGTACACACTACCTATATCAACGTACCACGAGTACCATAAGTGCGTCCGAATGAGAGAAAGTTGCTGGACCGCTCGTGCAAATTACGTCGGGCTAAGTGACAGGAAACACTGAGAATATGTTTCTGAGTTTATGTATTAGAATCGTAATCCGTGGGAATATGCGCCAGAGTTTGTGAATTATAATCGTAATGAGTGAGAATATGTGCCAGAGTTTGTGAATTATAATCGTAATGAGTGAGAATATGCGCCAGAGTTGACGAATTGAGATCGTTGTGAGAATATGCCCTCGAATTAACGAATTATTATCGTAATAAGTGACAATACGCGCCAAAGTATACGAATTATAATCGTAAGGGAGACCTGAAAGAACACTGCTGTTATCTTGCCTCTTCGTCTCAAGACGTGAGCGTGATACGAAGGCGCGCTGGGTTCTTGCGCCTACTCCCTTTTCAAAATTTTCGGTGAAACTACGGTGGCGTAGGGTAACGGTCATCCTAACCAAAAAATGGCACGTACCCAATGACCCCACCTTTTGAGCTGTATTGTCGGAAAACCCGAACTAATTTCGGGTAAGTTGGAAAAGCATAACTTCGGGTAGGTTAGGTGAGGGTAGGTCTGGTTTTCCTAACCACCTATTTTTTCAATTTCGGGTGTGTCAAATTTAGGCTCTTGGATAAGACTTGGTTAGGTCTTCACATGACCGCCGTATTGGTGACGATTTTGAGCGGGGTGTTGTGCGCGTTTGGTGGATCGTTCAAATTTTTAAATGGAAAACAAAAAAAAAACAGTCCTTGCCTCCCCTAACCTACCCGACATTAAACCCGAATATAGTCCAACTTACCCGAAATTACGGCCTAATACCTNTGTGGGAAAACCGCGAACCCGCAGCTGTCCTCTTGTGGGAAAACCGCGAACCCGCAGCTGTCCTCTTGTGGGAAAACCGCGAACCCGCAGTGTCCTCTTGTGGGAAAACCGCGAACCCGCAGCTGTCCTCTTGTGGGAAAACCGCGAACCAGCAGCTGTCCTCTTGGAAGGACACCCAGCAGCCGCAGCCCATTTACGGACTCGTACGCCTTATATCACGAAAACTGAAAACTCGAACGCAAAAGTGAACGCGGTTTTGGAAAGGCCAAATATGTGTCTATCGACCGGGTAAGTTTCATTTCTATGCTTGCGGTAGTACTCGTACGCTAGGTTGCTAAAGATGCCTTGTTTCGGAAGCAAATTTCTGGCCGACACTGCGAGTGCGCGGAGGTCTGCTGGGTGTTCTCGCACGAGGACAGTGCGGGTGCACGGGTTAAGGTAGCTAGCTAGGTACACTACCTATATCAACGTACCACGAGTACCATACACACAGAAGAATAGCTGTTTGCCATTACGCAAAATTAGTTTTAGAAACCAGGTGTTTTTTATCGTAAAGAACATACTTTTCTGCGTGTAAGTGCGTCCGAACGAGAGAAAGTTGCTGGACCGCTCGTGCAAATTACGTCGGGCTAAGTAACAGGAAACACTGAGAATATGTTCCTGAGTTTATGAATTAAAATCGTAATCCGTGAGAATATGCGCCAGAGTTTGTTAATTATAATCGTAATGATTGAGTATATGCGCCAGAGTTTGTGAATTATAATCGCAACAAGTGACAATACGCGCCAAAGTTTACGAATTATAATCGTAAGGGAGACCTGACAGAACACTGCTGCTCTCTTGCCTCTTCGTCTCAAGACGTAAGCGTGCTACGAGGGTGCGCTGTGGTCTTTCTCCTACTCCCAATTCAACTAAATTTTTGGTGATACTGCGGTGGCGTGGGGTCCTCACATGGCCGCCGTATTGGTGACGGTTTTGAGCGGGGCATCCTTGAGGCTCGGGTGCTGTTCGGTCGCTAGGCCCGTTTTGGGGCTGGCACGGGCGACCTCGTTCCGAACATAAAAAACCCATACAGGGAGCGCTTGCCCGACCGTTTTGATGTTGATACAAAGAAAATTATGATTTTAGAGCTAACTTGAATATTTCGTTACCGTTGCCTTGCTTGGCGGAGGTATGCGCTCTCAGAGTACTCTAGTTATGATAATGAATTGGTCTATATAAACGGACGATGTCCACAATAAAAGAGTATATTTTGTAGCTATATTATACGCAGTGTTTAATTCCGCGTTGACAGAACTTGTCATTTTAACCGGAGGTCCTATTACGCGAGCTCGACATATATATATTAATACTGAACGCTTATATCAATACCTACATTGTGTATTATTAGTTCACTAATTAGTATCTACTAGTAATAATGGATACTTCTTACGTAACATGGCCCACTTCGCCGTCACGGGTCCGGTGCCGCGCGCAAACGTATATACGCACCTCCATTGCAACTGGTGCCGTGCGCAGAGGACGCGTCTGCTTCGTGTGTACCCTCAGCGTACCATTGCAGACAGGGCGCGTCTTCCGTAGTACCACCAGTACCTACCGGCTCTGTTGTACACAGAGATAAGTGCTGTGTCGAGTCCAGCCCGGTCTGCTGTGCACCGACTGTTCTTGCTTTCTTTTTGTCCGACTTACTGCGTCTGTGATTTTTTATCCTGTGTGGGAACACCTTCGTGCATGGGTTCCCCGTTTCTGTGTGGCTATTTCCCTTATTTTTTCCATCGTTAGATCGTCTTGTGGAGACGAAGGCTTTAAACTATCCTGTACAGTACCAGTTAACACTGCTGAAACCCTTTTATCACTTTTGTCATAGGCTATATAAGTAATGAAAACTAATTAATACTAATTGTTAAACTCCTTGACTATATCCAATAAATGTTTTTGCATAATTACTGATTATATGGCACCAGAAATTATGTAGTTTTTGGTACTTAGTAGTTTATACCAAATGAACAATTTATACTTCCTTGCCTTTAACGTGCAATTACCCGTTGTTTACCGATATTGGTAATGAGTTGCATCGAATAGTATCATATAAATGCCTTAACATTTCCTATTGGCAGGGGCTGCTGGATTTTCGAGCACCTCTTAACGTAAAGTCAGGTGCACACGTAAACTTTTCTCTGATAATAGCCCCAATCTCTTGGGTGCTACAGCTTGTGAGGTGCACGGCGATGCTCCGCAGCACTTCACTTGATTAGCGTAAGCATATCCTCGCGCTACCCTCGGAGAGAGGCTGTGAAGACACGCCCTTAATTAGGGAGCGTAAAAGAAACTGTTCCTTCAACCGATGTGTTAAATTCTATCTCTACCTCCTCTTCTGATCCTCTAATGCCGAAACGACCCACACGAAGCAATTGCACGTACAGCGGACCTTCTAGCGCTCCTGTCCTCCGATCCACTGTGAAAATCGGTAGCCAAGATAGGGATATACCCGTGGATAGTACTTGAGTTAAACCACGTGCGAGCTCATAACTTGAGCGTGCGATAGTGTGGTGTGCTCCCGGCATAACAGAAATGTACAACACAAGCGTACTAACCTAACTACACCGCAGACAAAGAATGACACAGATGCGCAACTTCTGAGCGGACCTCAGAGTGTCAGCTATGACGTCATATTGTTTCTTGGCGCGGCTCAAGATAACTAAATAGCTCTGGTATCATGGATACGACCGTGCGATTTAATGCAATATGTTGTGACGTCATTGTTGTCTCTAATTTTCCCGCGAAAATACTGAAGGAAGTCCCGTCTGCGTTCATTTGTCTTTGTAGTGGTGACCTTAAAACGATGAATCATTTGGTATGTGAGACTAAATTGTTCAATGCAGGAGAAAATGTATAAAATTTGAGCTTTGTGTCACCGCTTTCATGGCCGTACCGTTACGACCCCTTTCAACTTCACAAGATGTTTGTGGAATCGATAAGGCAAGTCTCAAATATATCGTCTAAGCATCAACCAAACGACCTTTGTGAGTCCGGTGTGGTGTACCGATTTAGCTTCGCACTTCTGTGCAGTGTGACGGTGGGCATATGGGGGGGGGGGTGCGAGGTCACTTAAGTCCTTTAACGTACTTACCCGACTATATTCGTCCAGAACTTTTTAATTCTTGTTCCTACCAAAGTGTGAAAATTTCGTAGAAAATTATTGCGTTAAGGTGTAAAGTATTGTATTTTACTTAAAAATTCAACAGTTTTACCTACCTCCTCGGCTACCGTTAGCAATACGTTACCTACATTTGTTCGATCATACTTTTGTGACGATCAGGACAAAGAAGTGCCTCTTGGCGTTGGTATTTCTTTATAGTATACTGGGCATTGCACGCTGCCGTAGCCTGACGATTTGCTTTGAGAATTTGGCCCGACTTAGCCCTTCAGTGCTTCCTGTTCACAGCTGTACTTGGACGATGCTAATAATAGCGTTAATGTTACAGACAGTCATGTGTAACTTTGTGGCGGGGGTGCGCGCAGAAATGTCTATTGCTATGGCATTGTATTCACCTTTTCTATAAAGGTAAACCTAATTAGGCTCCTGTTCAAATTTATTGCTCTAAAATTAAACGTGAACGCAGTTATTGACGAATGTCTAAGCGAGTTATAGGATAATAATATTGAAATGACCCAATGTCGTATTAACCCTGTCTCGCACAGCGTGGTGTATGCACCTTTCCAGTAGAGCTATTCCCGTGAGACAAGAAGATTAATTCCTGAGAGAACGGGTTAATCATGAAACTTAATAATATCCGTGACTGCATGACTGGTAGAGTATAGGGTAAGGTTTACCAAAGTTTAGTTTTCGCGGGCTGAGCTCGTTTAGAAGTATGGTCCGGCGCGGTAGGGGGTGGAAGTCCAAGTGACGGAATCAGCAGAGTCGTGTTGTAATCACGTCCCAACCAGGCTACCGAAACCTGAAAAAAGTTACCGTAGCCCGGAAACCGGTTGTGAGAGCGCCATCTAGCGACGATTGGTGTAACCCAATCGGAAATTTATTGGCACTTGGTGTTCAAAGAACCAGAGTGGGGGGAAACTGGCTGAAGCTAGGGTATGTCCCAGTGTGACCAGAGTTTACCTGCGTCTTTGTAAAAAGTCTATGTCAACCAATTGAGTAAGTAAAAATGATAGCCATCAATTCAGTTAGCTCAGCAATGCCCAATCGGAAATTTATCGGCATTTATCGGCTGCCTATGAGTTCGGATATTTATAGGCATTTATCGGCTGCCTATGAGTTCGGATATTTATAGGCATTTATCGGCTGCCTATGAGCAAATTGTGAAAGGTATCCGAAAACATCCGATAAATGCTTATAAATTTCCGATTGGGTACTGGCTTGTAAACTAGGCCTGTAAGCTGGGTATCTTTTTAAATATGCAGGGCGGAAAATTGAACTCAAAAAGCTCTACCCTTTCTGTAGTTAAATATCTCATAAACTGACCCGAGTAGGTATCTTTGTCTCGTAATTGCCTGGTGTGTGTGTGTGTGTGTGTATGTGTGCGTGCGTGTGCTATTCGTACCAACTTTAGACGAATTTGAAAAATATATATATATATATTCCTTCAACTCTCACGCTGCATGTCTGTATCCATGTTAATTCATTGAAATTTGAAATTTTTTCTGTTAGTGCAGTTTTTTTATTTTAGCATTATATTTCGTTGCTGGTGTAAATTTTTTTATTTTAGCATTATATTTCGTTGCTTAAGAGCGCTTAATTCCTGAGCTACACAATAAAAGTAGATTTAACCATAAAATTCGCCACTGTTGCTATTGTGTGACGCATACGTCCCTTCGAAATTTCGTTTACGAATATCTTTATCCTCAGATACGCAGTGTCGTCATAATATTATTATTATTGCCATTGAAATATAACACGATCTGGATCTTGCTGCACTGAACTGCACTAACGTAAATTGTGAGAGTCCTTCTGTAAACACTTATTCTTAAAGTGTGCGTTTCTCTGGTGTTGTTAGTGAAGAAGCCGAACCAATGGGGCTGTACAGACGAATGCGACAGTGAGTATACATACATAGATTTTACTTTACCTATATGAGCCTTAAACTACAACACATACGTGAGTGTTCGCTTGAAATCGGGCGCTGGCAGGAGAGTTGTAACACCGATGTATTATTGATGTTACCATTTCATTTATCAATTAGCTAACACAGGAACCTCCAGCAATAATCTGCAAGAACCTCAGCCTGTCAACATTATCAAACCTTTATTCGTGGCTAGTTAGATGATTATGAGCAGGAAACACTGATTAACATTCGTTTTACATTACCCCTGAATTAAACTCTCCCAAAAAAATTATTCTTGGGTAGAAAACACCAACACGTTACAGAAACAGACTTTCTACCTTCCGGAAAAGGATGTTAAAGTAAAATATTTACGTAATAAGGAGAAAATAAAAGCATATCGGAGACGGTGCGTACGTGGGTCGTGCGGTAGCGGCCGTGCACGTTGTTGTTGCTTGACATCGGAGTGTTGCGTCCGACGTGTTCTAATGCCGAGGACACATATGCATTTCTACGCCCAACTTGTTGCTCGCATGAGCAACTCGTGTGCCGTTTCGGTACATACAGTTCTTAAAATCGGTAGCGTAGATACCGTGGTATAAATGACGTCCGAGTCTCGCATCCTTGCATCAAGTTGTCTGTGTAAATGCCTAATGTGGCCCCGGCATAACTAGTTTGCGAAAAATTTGCTAATCCAGTTCCAAGCTTTCAACTTATCTTGAAGGAAAGACATTGCTGAAGCTTGCAGATGATAATTCCTCAAGTTCTATACAAAAAAATGCTTGCTTTCTAAGGTTAGGAGCGTAGGACAGACTCTGCTAATGACGCCCCAGCTTTTTAAGCTACGCATTTTACGGACGAACAGTGCATGAACAGCTAGTGTCTGCGACTGGGAGAACGGAGTTGAATAATAATTTTAAAGATTCAAGGAATTTCATCTATGATATCACTTTCCCACTGGACAAATGCGTCTGTGTATCTTTCTTCGCGGTTTTCTATCCAAGAATTTCTTCAAACTGTTTATTTTAGCTGTACCCATAAAACGAATCTTTAACCACAAGTTCGTTCGTTCGACTTGTGTGTTTTTACCGATTTTATCGTTCCGAGACATTGAGGGAATCCATCGAATTTCGAATACAAAAAATAATCCAAATGTGATCACGTATCTCTTTTTTTTCTCTCTCACAGATTATCTGAAGTGCCGAATGATAGCTATGCTTCTTGCTAGTACTGTTTTTCCCGCCTGCGTTTTACCAATGCTCTAATTGCTTTAAGCAATCACCACAAATTGAAGCATTTTGCACCCGCCCAAACCAAACCTGTATAACACCTAACCAGTTTGCAGAGCTACTTTAACAGCTATGCAAAACGTTTAAACTGTCAACAGTTCAACTGCTCTATGATGTATTATATATATAAATATATATGTATGCTCAGTTAGACTGAGAACTTTAAAATATTATTTGATCTCTAAATTGAAGTACTACTGCGATAATGCTCTTTAACGGTTTAATACAAGTTTGTCATGAACAGTTAGCATTTTTAAACGTTTCACATAACTGTTTAAATAGTTCTGCAAAATGGTTAACTGCTTTACATGTTTGGTCTAAACGGGCGCAAAATGTTTAAATTTGTAAAGATTTTTGAAAGCAATTAAAGCATTGATAAAACGAACACGGGAAAAACGGTAACTACGCACATGTCTTTCATCGTTGAGAAGAAATTCATTTTCTATTTGAAGTCTTTGTGGTGTTCGGGAACGTTCTATTGAACTTCACCAAATCACCTTTAAACCTATTCATACCAGGTTGTTATTTTACTATGAAGGTTTTCTGTTCTATTGTATTCCTAGGGGAAGAGGTTTTTGTTTCAGGTTACACCACACTTGCGAGAAAAGTTTCCCCCGTAGGAATACAATAGGACCAAGAACCCTTGTTGCAAGATAACAGCGATTGGTATGCATTGGGTAGATATATACTCTATAGTGTTGAGATTATCTAGAGAAGAGTTGGCGGTCTAGGTTATCATCAAATCAATGGTGCCCAATCTATCGATGTCTGTCCCCACCCCGACATGTCAGCTTTTAATATGTTCTCTCTCTCTCATTTTATAATTAATACCTCGTGATGAGGAATGAAATTTATATTAAATTGAAAATCGCTATTGGTCCGAGTATCGGCTGCAGAGGTTTAACAAAGCATTATGCTAATAATGAATGCTAAATTTATGCATTCCCCCATTAGTTGGTGGAGAGGCAGAGACAGCATCATGCTTGGTCTCTCCTTCCCCCAATCAGTATTACATCTTCTCTCGCCCCCCCTCTTATTTTATCGTCCCCCTATCAGTATTATATCGTGAAAATTCATTTACTCAATGGTGAAACTGCCGTTGTTTTGCCAAATGCGAAATCTATGCCTTGATTACGGTTGTAATTCACTGTCTTCCAACGGCAAAGCTTGATTGGCTCTGAGCTTATTATTGTATACATGCAAATCGAATCACAAACATACAGGAGCGAAGCAAGTTTCGTTTCATTCGTTAGTAGCTAATTGTCCTTTTTGGACGGCTCGACCTCCCAGTAATGATGTACGTAAATCGTTGATTGTGTCAGCTCGGACGTGCGACATAACGAGGGTGTGACTATGAGAGAACCAGCTAGTAAGAGCCCTTCAGCATTTATTAGATTGAAGTATAAGATTCCATAAGGCTTGAAGCCACTTGCGTGTAAGAGACTCTTCACGTAATGAAAGATAACTAGCATGTATGACATTACTACCATGCACGAGATCACTAACCCATATGCGAATACCAGCATGTATGCCATTACCACGACATATAAAAAGTCAAGGACCAAACACAGGACCCGCGCGACCTTGTGACCACCAGCTCAGGTTGCAGGCCCGGGCACATGGACTCTGTACGCTAAATAGGGCCGCTTTTGTGCTCTGCTGCTGCTGCTTGTGCACTGGTCCCTTGTGCTGTGTAGTCTCGTGGTACCGTGTTGTGTACTGTACTCTGCTTTTACTGGGTTGTGTACTTTTCTATATACTGTAGTATTGGTACATACCCGTAATACGGCGGTGTACTGTTGTAGCGTGCATTGTGCTTTTCTGCTCGAGTGGCCTGGCTACATACTCGTGTAGGAGCTACAGCAGTGTAGGCATTCATGTAGTTTAAGACACTATAACTATATACCTTCTATGCACTGCTTGCCACGTTCTACCATTATCTATCTATTCAAATTGTACACTAATAATTACGGCCGTCATATCCGACTGCTCGAAATTTACGATGCTAGTCTTCTTAATTAATTATATGTGTTAAGTGTATTATATTCGCATAAGAAAATATGACTTTTGCGGATTACTTCCCAGTGTACGCTGACCATTCGTCTCGCATTTGCAATTTCCTTCTCCTTTTGGCTGCTTTGAGATTAAGCGGATCATATGCACCGTAGTGAATAACATTTTATTGCTTATGATATTAAATGCACTTGGGTAGATCATCTGAAATTTGCTTGAAAGAAATCGTTGCGTCTGCCTGCCGTCGTTACTTGGAGGTGAGTCGTGTGACAGAGATCGGCAAATTGCGTGTTTTCCTTGTAGCAGAGATCAGCAAACCGCGGCTCTTTCCTTGTAGCAGAGATCAGCAAACCGCGGCTCTCTCCTTGTAGCAGAGATCAGCAAACAGCGGCTCGTTCCTTGTAGCAGAGATCGTTAAACCGCGGCTCTTTCCTCGTAGCAGAGATCGGCAAACCGCGGCTCTTTCTTTGTAGCAGAGATCGGCAAACAGCGGCTCTTTCCTCGTAGCAGAGATCGGCA
>LQNS02278186.1:4778733-4789208 GCA_001587735.2 Parhyale hawaiensis | reverse complement strand
AAACCGCGGCTCTTTCTATGTAGCAGAGATCGGCAAACAGCGGCTCTTTCCTCGTAGCAGAGATCGGCAAACAGCGGCTCTTTCTTCGTAGCAGAGATCGGCAAACCGCGGCTCTTTCCTCGTAGCAGAGATCGGATAACTGCGGCTCCTTTCGTGTAGCAGAGATCGGCTAACTGCGGCTCCTTTCGTGTAGCAGAGATTTGCAAATCGCTTTTTTTTTCTTTCCAATTATGTGTTCACTGCGACCCTTGGCGGTCCTTATGTTTTGGATTGCGAAAAATCACCATGAAATGAAGAGTCTTTGTCGTAGATAATTTTTTTACTGAATGGTCCTATATATTTTGTTATACAATCCTAGTTCTTTCATGGAGTTAGCAATGTTCTTGTGACGTACACCTGTGCAGTAATTTCTCAGGCTTATGGTCAACTAGCTTTCATGGCTCAAAAGGTGATTTTTTGTGCCTGGGGAACGAACCCATGGGCTTTATTGACGCCAAAGAACTCCAACTCCCCTAATCTATAGCGCAGTTCATGTAAATGTAGCCACTACATACTCAACTGTCATACCTGTAACCTTACTGGCCCATATTTTGACTTAAGGTAGCTACTAGGTACGTAAACCCTCAGTTACCTACGCCCATAGTGATTTCTACCTTGACCTACTGGTACTACCTAGACCCTCAGTTACCCAAGCCCTTAGTGACTTCTATCTTGACGTAGACTACCGGTACTACGCGTACCGTATGTTTCCTATATCCTCTTGACATTATCTTGCATCAGTTACTACTTAAATCCTTAGTTTACTGTACCTAGACATGGAGATGCAACATGTACCCTTCCGTCAAATTGGCGCCATAGTTCTTGGTGACCCGAGGTCGACTGCAACTACACTTACTCATCTGGGGCCAGTGGACCTATACCCGCAGCACAAACCAGTGCATGTGGGTTTCCCAGGTGAGGGTGTGGTCTAAGTTAACTTTACCTTTACCCTTACTGACTTATACCTTGACTTCCAGGTACTATCTGGACCCCATCACCGCAGCGAAGAACATGTCCCAACAAACCGCCACTGCGGCCGCCACAGGCACCAGCAGTGCCACCACTACTACCACCACCGCCTCCTCACCCGCACCACCCAAATCTGCGACATCCCCCATCACCACCTCCAGTGCCACGCCCCCCGTCACTGCCACAAAGGTGACCCCTCCTGCTGCGGATAAGGTTACTTCCCCCAACTCCTCTGAGGTGAGCCCTGCTCAAGTTGATTTGGATTTTCAATTAGCTACCGTTTGGAAAATGTTGTTTGAATTCCATTTTGAAATTATCGTTTTCATGTCTAACCCATTTGGTAAATCATGTTTCAATTACATTTTGAAATTATTTCCATGTTTAGTCTGTTTTGTAAAGCTTGTTTGCATTCTATTTTGGAATTGTAGTTCCATGTCTAGCCCATTTTGTAAATCTTGTTAGTATTACATTTTGAAATTATAATTTCTATGTTTAGTATGTTGATAAATATTTGAATTCCATTATGGAATTATAATGTCTGTGAATTTTCTGTTTGGAAGATGTTTGAATTTTCTTTTTGAATTGTGATTTCCGTTCATGATCCTTTTGATGATTGTTTCACTTCCTGTTTGAAATTGTTTTTATGTTTGGATTGGAAATCCATGTTTAAATTTGTGAAAACTCTGTTCATGTTTAGGCAATTCAGTGTTTCAGTTTGTAGCATCAAAGATTAAATTTGTAAATTCACTATTGTATTGCCATGTATGAATTTTGTGTGTCGATCGTGAATTCTGTGTTTTTATTTGTAAAGTTGGTTTTAGTCTCTTGATATCTTTCTTAACGTTGAAAAATTACCTGTACATATACCTTCTTGACCTGACCATAAAATTACAGAGAAAAAACCAAGTTAATAATTTAATATACTGTATATAATTATAATTAGATTAGATAGGCGGCAGTAGACGGACCAACAGGTCCATTCCCAGAGAGCCGCCGGAACTTACGCCCCGGCACTCTATGAGCTATTGCCATTACGTTAGTATCATTTAGATGACAGAGGAAAAATATATATATATATATTTGTAGTAGGGTAATATGTCTAGTACTCGTCCACCATGCTAGTAGCCGTCCACTTGGCTTTAAAAACTTCCTGTGTGAAAACTAGCAATGCTAGAAAGCCGTACATAGGCTTAAACTGTAGGCTAAGTTGTACCCTACAGTTTAAGCCTATGTACGGCTCTCTAGTAGAGCTAGTTTTCACACAGGAAGTTTTTAAAGCCAAGTGGACGGCTATTAGCATGGTGGACGGGTACTAGACATGTTACCCTATATTGAAAATACTCATTATCGCAGAGCCCGCTGTTCTCCCCCGCTGAGGCAGCCCCCAGTGTCCCCTCCTTTGCCAACTTCGAGACGGCCAACATCTTCACAGACACCTGCACCCTGCCCACCTCAGGTACGGGGCTGCGTTCCCTAACTAGAGTCAAACCAGCGTAAGGAGTCCGATGGGCGAGGCTAAGAACGCAAAGCAACTTTGCCAAATCTCATTAAGCGCGTGGTGTAACTAGTCGAAATCGATAAAATTATATTTATATTCGAATACTCAGAGTGCATTAGTTGATAGATTAGATTTGGCACTGCTGTGTTCTATTCAGCCCCGCCCCTAAAGAACTGCTTACGCTGGTTTGACCAAAGTTCATCCATAGACCGCAACAGTACTTGACTCTTAGGTCTGACGCTGGCGGCCAAAAGTCGGCACGGAAAAATGGGATTTTCTCAAGAGCTATTCTTTTCCTCCTATCTAATACTGAAGAAAAAAATTCTAAGGTACCCAACAGTTTTCTTGCGGAGAAGGCATCTTGGATACGGAGGGGACGCACTTTTGCGCTTGCCTGAATGACCGTGTCTGGACATGTTCATAACAGCTCTTGAGAAAATCCCATTTTTCCCATTTTGGCCGCCAGCGTCAGAGGCCACTTGGACCTAAGAGTCACGTACTGTTGCGGTCTATGTTCCATCTTATTTTAATCATCCTTACCCTGATAAGCCTTATTAATGGCATTCCATTTCTATTCTATTACATATTTTATTGTTATTACTTACATAGCATATATGGGTTATTTTGAAAGGCTTCGGGTAATAGTAGTTTTTATATTTTAGTTTGCTATGTATGACAACTTCAACTGTATATATATAGTCCTTTGTGATACTGGTACCTATTGGTGCATGAACCAGAAATTCAAAGCATATTTCGAAGCTCATGTCGTGTAAATTATAATTGGTCATGGAAACACCAAGAGACCTCCTCCCAGAGAGAAGCTGACAGAAAAGCTCCGTCCCACTCCGAAGCTGGTCATATTATTTCACTATCAATAAATAAAACAGAAAATCACTGAATATAGAAGGACTGTGGTAATATCAGGTGTAGCAAATTTCTTCAGGAATCCAACGTGCAACATTAGCTTGGGTATTGCCCCTGACCCCGACGGATGAAACAATACTAGCAACGTTTTGAAGCTGCAGGCAGTGGTGCTCCCAGTTGTTACTTAACCTTTTGATTTGTAAAAGTGGTAACTGTTCGGCTTAAATAGCCATTCCAAGTTTTCTTAGGTAGCGTAGGGTTAGGTCACTCAGGTTTAGCCCATCCCGTATTATGGGAAGCAGCACCCCAGAGGGACCCAGTAGGTCACTTTAGCTTGAAATTGGATATCATGGCGTTTTCCCACTTATTCTTCTTTCCACTTTCGTACTGTACTCCTACTAATGGCGCTTATTTTGTTTTTTCCTCTTCTTTCCCGACTTGCTGTTCCCATGCACGTGGGTCCTGTGTACGTCCGAGTTCATGGGTTCCACGTTTCTTACGATGTCGATACCTGCAGTAGCTACGTCCTTTTTATCCTCCGTGAGATCACCTCTGCGGTGGATACAAAGGATTACACTATTGGCGGTTCCGAGGAGTTGGAGCCAGGCCCTTGCTTATGCCAAGGAGTCGGACTTGGTTTATCTGACACAGAAACCCTGGTTAGGCACTGTGCAAGCTTCTGTAAGGTTATCATTACCTCTTTTTCACTTCTTCTCCTTCCACTTCCAGTGTTTGAACACCACCTTGCATACCACGTGGTTCTCGACAAACTTTATAATTCCTTGTTTATTTTTCTTTTATCGTCATTGTATATATTGTGAAAGAGAGGCTCAAACCTCAATGATAATACTAACATTATTGTTGTCGATTATTTTTTATGTAAATATTATTACTATTATTAATCCTTCTAGTAAGATGCGTCGTTGGACTAGCCAGGCTTTGTTCCCTCTCTGGGAATAGTTATATATGTCTATCTATTGTCTGCTCTCTGCTCTAAATTACTCGGGGAATATTTATTTATATATATCTATCTATTGTCTGCTCTCTGCTCTAAATTACTCTGGGAATTTTTATCTATGTATTGTCTGCGTCTGCTCTAATATTACTTCAACTGGCTCTGCCTTCTCTGCAATCTTCAATCGTACCCTAACTTGTAACATCAGTTTGATAATGTATGCTACTGTTTCTAGTCGTTTAGTAATTTTCTTAAGTAAAGGCATCGTAGTTATTTTATTTATATATCTGGTTCTTTGCATGCATTGTAGACAGGTGAGATTTCGGGCTTGCCACTTTGGGACTCAAACTGTTACGCCTCTGGAGACCTTTCCTGGGTGCTCTATATTTCTCCTATTCTTTAAGAGTATGAAAGCTAGCTGCTCGTGATTGGACCTCCCGCACTTTTATTGAATTCCCTGGGTGTTCTTCCTTATGAAAGTTATCCTAGTTCTATCGGACTATTTTCCGCTCCGGGGAAAAAATAATGATAGTAATTTTATAAAGCAGTATCAAAGATAGCTCATTCCTATTAGATTTGAACCCCTGCTTCATTGACGAGTTCCCTTTTTACATCGATTGAAGACTGACCCGGCCCGATCCCTCCCAGATCGGGTCAGTTCCGGCTCCGACAATGTCCCATTTGGTGACTCAGTCCTGGTCGGACGCCTTTGGTCGCTAAACATTGAAAATCAACCTTGCCCGCCACCGACGCCCGGAATTTTGTATATTTTTTACCACCACCCCGGGCCCTGTCCTCGTCAGGCCTGAGTCTGCCTTAGCCATATTTCAGTCCAAAGTCTCTAAGCTGTATAACAAAAGTCTCTCTGAAAGATGGCTTTCTTCACTGGGATTGGAATCCTTGGACCTAAAGGGAATTCCCCAGCTGCTTCGATCTATAGCATAGTATTGCTATTAAAGACAGTTGCTCTCACCAGGATTCGAACCCGTGACCTCGTCTGTCGGAAGGATAGTCAGCTCAAGATTCATCACATCTGTTGAACCTCTCTATTGGTTTATGACTGAGAGGAATGCCTTATGCAGAAATTCGGGTTTTATTGAAGAAACTATTCGATTCGTCATCTTATGACGTGACTGGCCCTTATTAATAGTAATCGCACAGAGGTGTCTAAAATCTAAATTAAATTTTAAATCATGTATGGATCATCCTGGAGAATTGTATGAAAAATTCTGAATATCCTGAATAATTCTGGAGTACAATCCCAAAATTCTAAATTTTATGGATTGTATGGATAATCCTGGAGTAATCTTTAGTAGCTAAAGGGATAATAGTCTTTCAAATTTTGATGGAAAATTTTCGCATAGGGCTGAGAACCTTTGATAATCCTGAGATGCTAAATTGTAAAGGTCTAATACACAATGATCGATTCATGATGGAATTACACTTTTAATAAGGCACGGAAACGTTCTTAGAACCTGCCATCATTTTTGACGGCAGAGAACACGAGCAGAATAAATGCTCTCTATGTCTTCTAACTCCTCGTGTTGTCTACCACCACCACCCCCACCATTGCCACTCTTGGACCTTGGTCCTCCTCATCACCTCGCCTTTTTTTTCCTTTTCTCCATCTTTCGCGATTTTGCTACCTTTGCGCGCCTATTCTACATGGATTGATATTTTCATTTAATTCTACGTATCTTAATAGCCACTCATCCTTATATACGTATGTATAAATCTTTTTTACCTTCCTCATTGCCATTTTCTGCTAGCTCTGTTTATTTCATTTTTGCCCGCGTGAAGTGCCACTCTCCCATACACATATTTTGTTTATTTTTTACCTTCCTCATTGCCATTTTATTTTACATAAATTTCTGGTGTGGAACTTTTCACAACACCTCAATATCCATTCTCCCCGTACGAGTATATTTTTTATTTTAATATCTTACTGCTGGCATTTTCCAATAACTATATTCTCTTTTTATTATTTTTACCTGCCTTTATTGCCATTTTCTCATACATGTTTCAATTTTTTTTAGCTAACTTCCTTTTTTCTCTGATGTATTTTATTCCTTAATTGCCATTATTCCATACTTGTATTTCTCTCAATTTATTTTTTATCTATATCATTGCCATTCTCCGATTCGTACATCTATTTTTTTTGTTTAATTTCAACTATTTACCATTTTCCTTCCGATGTATAAATTTATCACTCTACTTTATCAACCATTTGACTTAATTTGTGTCCACTTTTTCCAATTTCATTTATTGCTAACTTTTTTTAGTTTTTGGTTTACTGATTAAATTTTTCTTTGTGTTATAGCTATTCATTTCTTGGAGTTCTCTGGCATTTAAAAAAAAAAAAAAGAGAAAAATGTGTCTTTTCATGTCTGCCACATCTGTCTGTTCAATTTTTAAATTATTTATTTATTGGTCATTGCACATGTCCATTGTAATTTTATTCATATACCCATTTTTTGCTCATTTGTGGTAATCTCAACTGGGATTGGGCATCCCTTTTGAATTTCTTACCGGGTCAACATTTTGCCAATTAAGCCTTTCTTTCCCGGATGACTATCAAGCCCCTACCTACTTGCACGCTCTTGCTCTGCATGTTTCACATAGTTATTTTTCAATAATGTTGCAGTGTTCACTAATATATATCCCATTTTTCTACTAAATTGATCTTTTTTTAACTATAAGCAATTGATTCCTTTATTTTTCTATTTGTTTATTTCTTTTTCTAAACTGGTTTTATGATTTCTTTTAAGTTTCAACTTGTGACTACTTGGCGATTTTTGTAAATTTCTCTTCTGACATTGCTTTATTCTCTCTCCCTTTTTTTTCTTACCTGCTGATTTGGCTATTTTATAACTTGACATTGCATCTTGATTTTTCATATTAGGTTCCGGTATATCTCGATTTTTTTCTATCTTCATCTCTGTCAATGCTGCATTCCAAATGTTGTTACCTGCCCTACTATTTTTTTATAATTGGAATCAACAGATGACACCAATCCTTTCCGGCGCTCGATATCTCTGCCTCGACCTTCTCTCCTCCCTTTCTCCAAGGGGTCCTCATCCTCCCGTCCTCTCGCTTCCCCACAAACCCCCCAAAACACCCCCACGACATTCAGCCCTTTCGTTTTCGAGCAAGCGGGCCAGTTGAGCCCCAGGCTTCCTCACACTCCCTCATCTTACATATCCACCCCCCACGTGGGGTGCAACACCCCATCAGGTGTAGATGCCAATGTCATGTCATCTCCCACCCTCACTTCCGATGAAATTACTAACGCGTTCGTTGATGCACAGAAAGCTAGAGACACGGACGCCGCACGCGAGCTCGCCCACTTGTTTGATGTAGAAACTGACCCTAAGGGCGTAGCTAAAGACAACCTCGGGCTTGCTGTTGACGACTGTAAATACGCTAGTGGTGGTGTGCTTACTGACCAACCAACCCGTGGTGGTGGTGGTGGTAGTACTAACCTGAGTTTGTTTGATTGCGGGTTTGAGGAACTAACCAAAATTAACCTCGGTAAGAAAGATTCAAAGTCACTTGAAGTTGCAACCGGTGTCAGTCCTGTCCAAGGGGCGCTGACTCCTGTTGACATGAAAACCTTTGATCCTTTCGCGGTCGAAGATGCGGGTAATCAAGCTAGTGAAGGTACCGGTTTGGCTAACCTACCAGTTGAAAGTGGAACAAGACAGGAAGGTTCAGGTGCTGGGAGCGGTAATAATCGTGAAACTCAAGACATTGGATTTGATGAATTCGACATCATCGCCCGTCGCAAGTCGGAAGCTACTCGAGTCGAGTTACCCGTGTCTGGCGTCCCTGAAACGGAGTCCGTCGCGAACCGACCTCGTCCTGCATTTGTAGCCAAGAGACCTCCATCGCTTGACGTGTTTGCGTTCGATGATTACGAATTCGGCCGAAGTTCTGCTCCCAATTCCCCTGCCGTACGCGATTTATCCGCTGAGGACAGCATCGAACTAAATGAAGACAGACTTGGTCCGGATGAAGCTGGAGAATCTTCCGAGGACGAGGTCTCCGAGGAGATTCTACCTGGCATGCCTCTCATACCCATCGGCAGCCCCAGTAACCGTACGCTGGCTGTTGCTGAGAGGCTGAACATCTCCACTGACAGTCTCGACAAAGATCGGCATGCGGCCGGTGGCGCGAAACCCAAAGAGAAGCGATCGCTCTTTGGCGCATCGCCCAGGAGAAGCGTCTCTGAAGTCTCCCATGACACTGGAAGTCTTGCATCACTTTCCGAAATCGGAAAAAGCCGCAGTGACAGCAACCGAGAACTCGCTATGAGGAAGATCCATCCGTACGCTCGCTCTTCCAGCAACACCGACATCGCTGTGAATTCGAAGACGAAACAGCCTAGTGCGCCTAGGCCCATCCTTTCCAGCGAGGGCTCCATGTATTCTTCAACTCCTTCTAACATTGGTTCCGTGACACCCGTTGCGTCTCCTCGATCTGTATCAACTCTTCGGTCCTCTCGGAGTCCCAGTGTGAGTCAGTCAGTTGGCTCTGTCCCCAACACGGTGATGAGACAGCAGTCCCATCCTCCTCCTCCTCCACTTGAGCTTGCCAACCTCGGACCAGTAGGCTTCTTTGACAATGTCCCGTCGTTGACTAACATCCTGAAGTCGAACTTCCTGCGCAAGATAAAGAACACGAGCAGCTTCGATAAGCTCTACGACACTTCAGGTGGAGGACACCCCGCCAATCCCAAGGAGTATCAGCAAGTTGCCGTGCGGGAGCCGAGCCCTGCCAAGGATGGCACTGACTATGAATATTCTGATGCTTCGTATGACGTGGATCCGGCGCAGCTCCCCAAGGTTGCTGCTCGTAATGCTAGGCTCTTGACCCGGTCTTCCTCCATGCCCATGGGACTTTCTAAAGAACAGAACTGAGCTGGAAGTCATGCTCTGTGAGATGGCTGACGAAGTGAACCGTGTGTATGAGCTGCAAATGACGTCCCTTGGGATTGTCGAAGGAACATAACTGAACTGCTTTTACAAAAGAAGAGGCTTTGTGTGTACAACAAAGCTTGTTGATCCTTGTCGTTTTCTGAATTTCAGATCTGGAAGAAATAGTAAGGCTTGTTATTACGACGAGAATCAAACTTACATAGAGGAACTGCCTCATAATAGGAAGTGGTACTCTCCTAAAATTTAAGATCTGTCTCTTCGTAGGTTCACTGTTAACCTTAGGTATAGGTTAGTGGAGGTCATGCTGCTTTATGGAGAGTTATGTCCTCAACGGGAATTGATAGCTGGCATGACCGGTTTTCGTTTGTAGGTCCTTCATTTCTTACGTTTTTTCGTACGTTTGCTGGCGATCTTTGTTCCTATCTTCCTCTTTTTTCCTAACGTGCTCTTCCACTCCCCACTTAGCTCGTGTGGGAATACTTTCGTGTTAGATTTCCATGTTTCGCTCGGCACACTGCATGTCCCTTGTATGACTTCTCTTAGAACTTCTTTGTCGTGGCTAGGAAGACTTAAACGCTCATACTTATTGATAATTTTATTATTCTCATGAAGCAATAGTCGTTTACGCTTGTTCCCAGTTGTAATTGATGTAGTACTTTTCTTTTGTTTCTACCTTTTTTTGGGCATATTTGATCGTGAATACCTAAGCTTCATCTTTGAATATTGCAAACGAATAGTACCAGGTTGGTTGGTTTTTTCCATCCTGTATAATGGGTGGTAGACCCAAGAGAGAATTGGGGATATCCATCCTTCTATCGTGGGAAGTCATGCATCGAAGAATGGGAATGGAAGAGTGCACGATATAAGTGAATTCTTCGAATCTTTAATTGCTTCATGAACGTCTCAGACATTACCTTTCTCCTTTGGGGACACGTAACTAGTCAGCAGCAGAAACATGGTGACGATGGGGAGTTAGGGTGGGGGGGGAAGGGGCATTTACCACATGAGCCTCCTTGGTTCTATGGCTCTGCCAATCGCTGGTCAACTGTATCCATGTGCACTCGGGTGCCTAGCGGGCATTTATCTACAGCACGAACGAGGGCATGTAGATATTATTGTTGGTTGGTGCTCTCAAGCTGGCTTGCCTTTAAACCTTTCTCTTCTTGGTACTCACCCTCCTACCCTCCCAGGAGCCTCCTGCTTGCTGTGTTAG
>LQNS02278186.1:4762436-4775010 GCA_001587735.2 Parhyale hawaiensis | reverse complement strand
TGGGTGATGATAACTCTGCACTATACTGATAAAGTGGGTGATGATAACTCTGCACTATACTGTACTGATAAATTGGGTGATGATATCTGTGCACTATACTGATGAAGAATTAATTTTTGGTGTTGCACTCCACTCTGTTCGTAGGACAGTGAACATAAGTTTGAAAATGTAATTTCTTTACTTCGTCTCGTGGTGGTTGTTCTATATTGATTTTACTTAGCTCAAATGTTGAGAATACATAACAACAAATGCTGTGTCAGTTATAGTGATGCCAATAGTTTGTTTTCAGTAGGTAGCTAGTGCATCTATAGATTTTGATTTTAGCCACTGCAAATATTAAGCTAACTTTTGTGTGCAGCTATAGCATAGACATGTTTTCTCATAGTTAGAGTGTTCTTTTCTTTTGAAACGTTTTCTTGTAGCATTACAATTTAGGTTCGCATTAATGAGCTTATTGGGGATGAAGTCCGTTCGTGTGAAGTGTTACAGTGTTTATTGATTAGAAGAGCGGTAAAGACAAGGATACTTTGTTGCATGCCTGCCCCTAATACCTAGTTGGAAATTATCACTGACCTGCCGAATATTATTTGCAATAGCAACCTAAAGTTGAAACCATCGTGATGGACAGTCTAGTCAATGGTTCATGTGTGCAGTTCGGTGATATTTTGTCTGCCAGCAGTGTCTGTAAGAGCGAAGTTCACCTCCTCTGTGGCATATAACGTCCGTAATGCAGTGCCGTAGATGAGAAATTCAGCATCTAGGTAGCAGCTAATTTACGTGATGGGTATGCCTAAGTTTCCACCCTTCTGCATCTTACATGCACTACGCAGTGTCCGTAGACGAGAGGGTCAACTTCTCGGGGTCATCTAATATCTCTATTGCGGCGTTCTTAGATGACTGGTTCTATTTTTCGGTGACTTCTGGTACCCTTTATGCCGTGTCCGTACATGAGGGCAAACCTTCCGGTGACATCTAATAGCTATCTATCTATCCGTAAGGGTTCTTGCACACCAAAAGCAGTTCAGCGAGAAACTGGCAGGCAGTTTTTGAGAAGCACGGAATGCATTGGAGTGCACACACCGAACAGCGGCAGCGGCCTGCTCAACTGCCGCTGTTCGGTGTGTGCGCTATAATGCAATCCGTGCTTCTCAAACACTGCCTGCCTGCATGGTAGCTTCTCACTGAACTGCTTTTGGTGTGCCAGCGCCCTTGTGCGGCGTTCCTAGAGCAGAGATTCTACTTTGTTTGATGCAGCTGATGTCTTGTAATGCAGGATCTATTCAACTATAAAAGACTATATAGCTTATATTTCTTTCGAGGAATTACCGTAGTGCCACTGAGGTTATATCAAAACAGATGCAGTGGTGACCCGAGCATTCAAGAAATTAATTTCTTACACCAGAGCTGAACTATTCAGGCTATTAGATGTAAAGATGTATATTTTCACTCGCTTTTTTGTAGCCGAGGAGGTAAACGATGGGCAATGCATAGGTAGTTGTTCCAACACTTCTCGTTTGAATTACCGTATATTGCTCTAACTTTTCATTAATTAAACCATCTTCTCGAGTTATTTAATTTTGAGCAGGGATACATACCTTTGAAATTGCTATTGTGATTGGTCTAGACGTTCATCATCATTTAGCTACGTTAGTTTGGTTTAAATAACCCATGTAACTTCACGACGCACGTGTGTCAAGTTATTCATCGTCAGCACCAAAGTAATAGCCATCTTCTAGGTTTAATCTGGCAGAACGATTGCTGGTGTTGAACATACAAGGCGATGGGAAGTTAAACAGAATAGAAGCTGTTACACTACCTGTAGATCTGCTCTTTATCCGCCAGCTACTGCGATGTATGCCTCAGGCCACCCTCTAGCTTAATGTTGACTTGGACATTTAGGACGTCCTTGGTGCCCATATTCTCGTAAAGGGGCATAGGATGTCTATAGGCAAGGGATAAATAGGTTGGCCCATACTATTTTATGGGGAGAGCAGCGATCCGGGGGGGGGGGGACTCGGTAGGTTACATTAGCCTAAGCTAGGCCTTTGGGACGTCTGTCTTTCGTGCCCACGTTTGCTTCCTCCCATTTTGATACTCGTGCTGATGGTGCCTAGTTCTGTTCTTCCTCTTCTTATCTGACTAGTTATAGTCTTATGCACCTGGCTTCAGTGTGGAAACAGCCTCGTTCCACATTTTTATCGACATACTACGTGTCTCTTTTTTCCTCTTTTAAAACAACATTGTTGTGTCTTGGGAAGCGTATGTAGGTTTTGTAATAACAATAATAATAATGGCACATTTTGCCCTTCATTCTTTCCTTTAAATTCAATATTTTCTGCTAGGTAATATTTTGATCTAGACTTCTATTGTCCTAACCTACATTGATTCAATGTGGGTGTCACTCTATGTACTTAGCCTATACGGTATTGTTAGTCTGTACTCAGTACTCAGCTGGTTTTGTACTTGTGCCATTTTTATCTTATGGTTGAAACTTATTGTTGTCCTTTACCATGAAGTAGCATTGAATATTGGAAGAAGTTAGTTGAAGCTATATTTTAATATTGCTTGCTTCAATTAATTTTTTAAATGTATGTAAATAATAATAATAGTTGCTAACGCTTAGTGCAATGTTGACATATTTTATTACAATATCAATATATGTCTTAGGTAAAATAGAGTTTCTATGGAATGTCTTTATAGAGAAAAATATATGAAACCCCTCATCATGCTGTCATTTAAGAGTCATATTGAGATATATTAGAAATGTATATATAATTGCAGCTCTCATGAATGATTATACTGTAAGAAAATATATTTACTCTAAATAATGATAGTAAGAGTCACACTAAGATATTGACAGAACTAGCAGAAAAAATTGTAATGCATGCAGAATGAAAATAGTGTATCATTAATAAACTATACTTAGCCCATTAAGCCTCTCCTTGTTTTAACATTGGAGCGTCACAGTGAACTAACATAAATTGGTGTGTATACCTAGTATATCATTTACTCCTTGATGTTTTCTAGTGTGTGAAAATATTCGCTCTCAACTGTTGTGATGCTTAAGACATGTATACACGGCAACACAAGAAATTATTATACTTATTGTATGCAATGGTCTTCTCATTAAGGTAATGTTTCTATCACTGTGGAGCTATTGCATAACTGTTAAGGATAAAATATCGACTTTAAGTGTTATTCGGCGTTTTTGTCTTTAAATAGCTTTTGAGGTTTTCAGACTGAAAGTTATATTGAACCAAACTTAACTTTCTGGCTCTAAAAACTGAAATGGAGTAGCTATTTTAATAGTTCCCATTATATTGAGCTTATCAATGAAGAATTAAGTGTAAGTAATCTTGAATCAACAAGCACCAACCGCCATACCTATAGATCGAGTGTTTGGCTCAGTATATGTATTAGTCTCCTCGTTAATAAGTGAACTATTGAGTGGCGATGATTCTTTACCCAGCGCCTACTGGCAACTAATATTGAATATTCGGCCAAGTTTGTGCTTCAGAAACTTCCGTACTTGTCTCGTGGCTGATAAGGGAGAAATTGCGCTGCATTGCCAGGAACCCGAAGGGAATATTGAGGATAGGGCCTAATTTATGCCTCAAACCTCACGATGTCCCGGTTAATAAGCAGTAGCTAATTATATGGAGACAGCCTTTGCTTCTTGAGCATCAATAGACCAATCGAGTGTTTTCGTCATGTATTAGCTACTATTTTCCATCTTTTATGGCCCGAAAAGAACAATTTGGTAAATCTTTGGGCCAGGAATTCGCTTGCAACTTGTGTTATGAGAAAAGCAATTGGCAACTTTTGTCATGAGAAAATCATTTATTACATTAGGGTAATTTATCATCTATAGGCTAGAAATTACTTGCAACTTGTGGTATATTTGCCCTCAGGGGCATATTGTGGCGGGCCCTATCCCTGCCACAATATGTTTTGGCGTCACACACTCAAGGGTCCCGAGTGCCTTCTCTGCAGGGGATGTAGCATCTGGCCGCAGTTCCTACTGACGAGGTTAGTTTTGTAAAGATAGGTAGGTTCTCTATTTCCTTTTCTGTTCCGCGAGGTGGGCTGTCGATAGAGATAGCGTACCTAGTCCGCGGGATTTCTCTCACCTCTCTCGTGTGGAAGGCCATGAAAGAGGCCGACCACTCGAGTGTCTCCTACTATGCTTTGCGCCTTGTTTGGACGGGCATCATCGCGTGCATCCGGTGCGCTGTTTAATACACCATAAAGAATACTACACACTCATCTCTGTTGGAACGCCTGAGTTGCGGCTACGGAGGTTAAACAAAGTTTATAACTAACTAATTTGTGGTATAAAATTTTGAAGTTTGTCTGGACTTTCATTTAACATCTATTAGTCACTTTAATAATGGGTGAAATTATGTTGGAAAATATAGAGGGTGAGGGTAAATTGCTGTACCCATAATGAGTGATCGTGTGTGGAAACATTTCCGTTTTTTTATGTAGTTTTCTTCAGCAAACTTCAGGTCCTTTCTTGTTTCTTCATTTGTATGGTTGCCACTGTCACTAAAAATTTATTCTACATTGTTCAGTGTAATAATAAGAGGAAATAAGCAAAATGATGGTTAACCCTTCATTGAGCAAGTTTGCCCTCAGGGCTATATCCTGGCGGGCGCTTTCCATGTCACAAAATATTTGAGCATCACGCACGTCCCAAGGTTCCCGAGTGCCTTTTCCGCAGATGTTGCAGCTTGCCGCAGTTCCTGCTGACAAGGTTAGTTTTGTAAAGTTAGGTAGGTTCTTTACTATCCTCTCTCTGTTCCGTGAGGTGGGCTGTCGATCGAGATAGCCGACCTGGTACACGGGACATCTCCAGTCTCTCTCGTGTGGAAGGACACAAAAGGGGCCGACCACTCGAGTGTCTCCTACTATACTTTGCGCCTTGTTTCCCTGCCCGTAGTAGCGCACGTGGCCACCACGCCTACCCAATATGCGGTATTTGAATAGTGCACCAGTAACTTCTCTATTGAAACGCCTGAGTTGCCTCTATGGAAGTTAAACAAAGTAAATAATAATACTAAAGCAAGTGTTGATACATTGCTACATCCGTAATATTCCTTCAAAAGCAATTTTCAGCTGTCTCCTTCAGGGGAATAGGATGGGCCGCAGGAGTAGGTTCGTTAGGTTTGCCCGGCCCACGTTGTGGAGAGCAATGCCCCAGGCCCCTCTCATCTGTTACCTTAGCCTTAACTAGGCTTTGAGGACGTCTTTCCTTCTTGCCGACTTTATGTACTTCCTTCCTGTTTCCTCCTCTTACTGATGATGCTTTGTTCTGTTCTCCCTTTTCTTTCCCGACGTGCTGTGCCTATGCGCATTGACTCGTCCATGGGTTCGACATTTCTCTTGACATTCTTTGTGTCCCTTCTTTCTTTCTCTCTTTGCGTCACAGTGTACTCTCAATTAGGGAGTCTTAAACTAGGAATATAATAACTATTAGCTATTATTTTCAGTCCCTAAGTAGCTATACTTATTGTCAAGTGGTCTCTAGCCTGTGCAGCTATTTTTAGAGTAGACACGTTAATTGAATAGATTAGGTTGTATTGCGTTGCACCATCTATATATTATACTAAAAGTTTGTGAACCTTGTGTGCTTGTTTATTGACTTGTGTCACGTTTATTTGTTTGTTTCTTTTTTGACATAGCTTCTTCGCTTTTAGACGGGAAGAAATTCGAGGGATGAATGTAATAACAGATACTCAGGCGGCAGTGGACTGACTGTATCTGTGATACGGAATTTATACCTGATCTCGCCTGCAAGAACGGGCCCGCTGGAAATATAACTGAAATACGTAACATATAATAATTTGATTTTGCTTACAGCCTGGGCGTTGAATATTCGTTAGAGAAGCAAAGAATCTGTTGATAGTGAGCCTGAGCCGTGTAGGCAGCTCCTTGACGGGCAGAATAAGACGGCCGAATAGCGTGTGGTCTATGCCCAGCTAAATAATACCTCCTTTAATGCGAAAGCAAAGATGATCGCGATGACCCATCGGGTCACGGGTCGTCTAGTTTTGATATAAATATTGAAGCAGGAGCTGCTGATTGAAAAGATATTGCTATTATATAAAAGTGAATCATTTGGCTGTTTGGCAATCCACATTTTTTGTATGATTGTAGAAGCAGACGACAACTGAAAAAATTCCATCTTACAAATAACCTTGTCTTTTAGAACAGAAGTCCTTTTGCCTTTACCAGGGTGTCCAACCTTGCTACAAAGGCTTATCTTTTTGTATAGACAACAAAGCAGGGAATTTTTTTGGCAATGTAACACCGTGGTATGAATAGGCATAGCACTTGTACTTTGTAAGTGTATTCAGCAATTACGATATTGTAACAATTACATGATGATAACCGTGGCTGTTCTGCTTGCATAACTAACATGTTGTGTTTTTGCTTTCCCCCACGCCACATCTTCCTTATTTCTTTGAATTCTTTCTCCCTGTCCTTCCCCTCCTACATTTTTTTGATCAATTTTCTCATCTACCTGACCTCTTTTTATTCTCTCTTTGTCTCTTGATTTGTTTTGTTCCTCTATTGTACCTCATATCAATATTTCTATAATTTTTATTATCACTAAATTTTCTTTCTTTGCTTCTCCATATTTTTTCATTTATTTTTCATTTAAATTTTCTTCTATCTCATTGAATATCTCTGATTTCCCCTCATTTGTCATTTCCTTTGGCATTTCATCTCAGTACTTCCCATTTTGTTGGTATCTTTTCGTAAATTCATCTGTCATGCTATATATTTGTTTGCTACCTCTTTAATTTTTCAATGCTTTATCATTTCTCTCATTTTCTGGTATTTCATAAAATTTTGTTGTCTCACCATTACAATCCATTACTTTTCTGTATCTCTTTTTGCTCACTTCTAATCACGTTCAGTTTTGCTTATTATTCTTCCCTCTATGTCGACCAGTTGCTCTTACATCATCATACATCTTATTGTATTATAATCCATTATGTTGTCCATCAACTGCTAGTCTCCTTTTCTTTATCCTTATCACTCATTACTTTCTTTTCTTGCATGATCATTTCCATTTACTATTTCTTTTTGTCATTGTTATACTGCCCTTAAATTTTCTTGTGTTCATTTAAAAAGAGGTCCATTTCTTGCCATTAATTTCTTCAATTTTTTCCCGTACCCTACGTCATATCAATGCTCTGATACTTTTATTTCTTTCAATGCATCATTTCTTTTTGTAAAAAAATTCCACAAAATTACTATTCTGCCCTTTTTTATTTTCATAAAGTATTCATTTCCTTACTTAAATTCAACTTTGGGTGATCTCAAGTTTTTACCTTTTCTTTTTATTTATTTTTTTATCAAAATTAATCTGTTTTTGTGTGTGGGATGCATTTCTTGCTTTTTTGTTAAATTTTTTTACATATTTTGGTTTTTAATATTTTGTATTTTTTAAATATTTTATGTTTTTGCATGTCTTCCACCATTGTTTCATTGTGGCTCTGTTTCACCTTTATATTGCTTAATCGTTTTGTGTTTGTGTTTGGTGATCTGTGTGTGTTTGTCTGTGTCCAAATGTGTGTTTTTTTACACCTCTGTTGTCACACTTTTCATCTCTTGCTGTAGTTGTTTCTGTAATGTTTGAATCACATATAACTTTGTTTGGGCTGTCAAAAATTTCATTATCATTCCCTCATACCATTATTCTCCATGTCTTTCTGCATTTCTGCATCTATTTCAAATGTCCTCTATTCTGCTTCGTTTTGATGTTTTTATCGTAAAAATTTCCCGCTTTCATATGGGCCTGATATACCTACCGTATTTTATCTCCTCCTTCATATGCCTTATTATGTCTTTTATTTTTCTTCATTTTTCTATTCCTCATTTTTCTCTCCTCTCTTCAATCTAGCTATTCCTTTTCATTATTAACTTGTTTTCTGCGTATATTTGTGCCTTGCCTTAATTCCATTCACTCATCCAAAATGCCTCATGGAATTTGACACTTGCTGCATTTCCTGAGCACCTTCTTTTTCTTGTATTTAATTCTTGCTTCACTGTCAGTATTGTATGATCTGCATTCCCCATCCTCATGTTATTAAATAACACCTTTTCTTTATTGGTTAACAATTACTCATCATGTTCAATTCTATTTTTTAACTTTTTTAACATCACCACATTGTTTTATATTGCACAACTTATTAAATTATTTTAAATATCCTCTTGGTCCCTATCTGGCATGTAAAAATATCAACTAAATGATTCATCAACTTGCCATCACGTTCTAATTCTCTTAAGCTTGATCCATCTATGCAATTGCATTCTGTGCATTCTTCCATCTAAACTATGCACTTTGCCGTTTTATTTGGAAATTGTTACATTTCATCAACTACTTATATGTCTAGTTAATGAAGGGCATTATTTCATATCTTATCAATCAGTAATTATTCTCTTAACTTCTTTTATTTGAGTACTATCCTTCTATTACTTTGCACCTTGGTATTTTTTCACATTAATTTCATTTTTCTTTCATTCCCCTATATATTTTCCAATTTCCATTCCTTTGGTGTTTTACATTCTTGGTTTTTGCCCTACAATGAACTTCAACTTTGCCCTACCATTACTTTCAGTTACGTGAAAATTGTCAATCCTATTTTCATCTTTCGTTTGCCTTATCATGTTTCTCAATGACGTTTTTTGTTAGATTTTCTTTTACCTCGCACGCTCAACTTATCTTGACCCTGCTTACCTAGTGCTCTTCATTTGTTTTATTCACATTTTCCATCCTGGGCTTTGGTATCATTTGTTTTAAACATCTCATCACCTTCATTGTGCTTTGTGGTCTCCATGTGATACTTATTCTCTTCTTGGTACATACTTTCTATTATTGCCATCATTCTTTGATACTTTGTAATACCTTGTATTTGCCCTCATTTATGCATAGTCTTTATCAATATTCTCATATTCATCACTTTATTCACACTATCCCATTCACTACCTACCAACTCTACTGTCCACGCTCTTTCTCATCAACTTTCTCTCTTTAATTTTGCTCTCTCCATTGTTTATTCTTGTCAACATCTTCATACCAGTCACTATCTTTGTTATTTCCTTCTTCTTCACACTCTACCATCCATTACACATTTCTCCTTCGCTATATTAAGTCTCTTCCTTATCCTTATACCAATCACTTTCTTCAATATCCTCTTCTTATTTCACACTCTACCATCTCTTACACCTTTCTCACTGCTGTCCACGTCCCTACCACCTCTACCCACCTTCCACCCTCCTCTCTCCACCACACACCACCAGCAGGCAAGCCAGTAGCCACCTTGCCAGCTCCAACCGCCGCCAGTCTACTGAAGCCCCTCATGCCCAATGGGGGCGAGAGCGCAGCCACACCTCCACAGAGCGACCGCTATGCTGCCCTCAAGTCCCTGGATGAGGAATTCAAGACGCACATCGCTGAGCCCAACATTGCTGGTGAGTGTTTGGCTGAGCTGCATTCGATTGGGAAGGGGCGAACGTATGCCTTCGAAGCTTGATTTGCCAGACCCTTCAGACAGGTACGCTGGCTTTGACCCATTTAAAGGGATCAATTCAAATTTTCAAAACTTTTTCATTCAATATAAAAGTTTTGAAAAACTGAATGAAATGAATGAATGAAAAAGTTTTGAAAAATCTGGGTTGATCCTCGTAATTCACTCTCAAGTGTTGTCTCTTAATAGGTTAGCTACCTGCTCTTGAGCCTACCCAGAAAATCAGTCTTCTTCTGTAAAACGGAGTTTTCAGCCGCGTCATTGAAATTGGGTAGCTTCGCGCTAGCAGCTTAGAGCCACCTCAACTAATCCGACTGCGTAGTTGTGGCCCTGACTTCAGCATGATGTCTATGACCATCGTGCTCCAATCAATCTTTGTGGGTTTAAGATACTCATAATTAGGAGCAGTAGTTGAAAGTTCACCATTGGCACTTGCTGTGGTGTAAGAATTTGCAGGAGCGGTTGAAGTTTTCAACAATTTTATATGCAGTTGCGTTTAGCGCAAGCTGAAGCCCTGCCACGGCAGCATACACAGTTTAGTTGGCTCTAGGTTGCTAGCGCCAACGAAATTCATCAAGTGGGTACCAGACTTAACACTGATTTTAAGATTCAACTTGTTGAAATTTTGCCCTAGTCAAGCCGGGAAATCCTAATTTTACCAGCCTGTAGAGCGCGTCTCTGATCTTTGTTTTCCTGAACCCTAGACCTCTATCGTCCAATTTTAATTACACCACTAATAACCACAGGTATATAGATCACTTCTGGCTTTGAAGAACTAAAAAAAAGGTCAAACAAGAGATGTAGGGCATATACTTGTACATTTAGATAATCCAGACCTTGCATTAATAGCTAAATACTGGGAAGCATATTATTATTTTGGCTGGAATATCAAGCACTGACAAAATGGTACTAAAACTTGGGATTTTCTTCTTTTCTATTATGCCTGGTAGGCTAGCCGGCTACTTTTTACCCATAGTTGGCGTTTTACGGGTTATTTGTGCTCGTGCTTACTGTCAACTTGTGTCGTTTTGAAATGTCTTAAAGCACTGTAGCTACCTTCTGATGTGACGGTGCTGTGCTCATTTGACTGTCACCACTACCAGTAAACCCATTAATGAGTGAATTACCTAGTCCAACAGTATATCTGACTAGGGATGTATACTCGTACCAATTACGCTGCACATCTCTGAAGATACATAACTCAAGTACATAGTTACCATATGGTAGCGCTAGTAGTAAATGGGCTAATTGAAGCCCAAAGTAACTTGCATGCTTTATAACTGCCTTATAATGGGAATCTTTGTTGCTTTGCTTGAGTGACGTTTGGCTGTGAATTGTGTTCTTTCAGTGTGGTTGCGCTATAGAGAATCTCCATGATTCCAAACTCATGGCAATAGCTCATAGAGGGCCGGAGCGCAAGTCCCGGCTACTCTCTGGCAATGGGCCTCTGGGTCCCTCTAGGGCCAGCTATCTATTCTAATGCAACGCCATAATATCTCGCTGAAGGAACTACAGTACTTTCAAACCTGTCTGCATCTTAAACTAGAGCCACTTACAATACCGGAATCATGTATCAGTAGCAGCGCTTAAATGCTCACGTGCTCGTGTATCATGGATGAGTGTATCCCAATTAAGGCTGCTATCAGCAGCATCATAGATATAGCAGAAGTGAAACTCTCCCTTTGGTTGGTTAAACGGGTAATTTTCCCCGAAGGCTTGCTCACACGCTTGTCAGAAGATTGAGCTTTTTTTTCCAGCTTCTTCTTTGTGTGCCCAATGCGCTTCTTTCTACTTTCATGCTCCTACTGATGATTCTTTGCTTTGTAGACTACTTCCTCTTCTCTTCTGATCTCCTGTTAGCTACCATGCCCGTTGATCCTGTAGGAACGCTTTCGTGTATAGTTACCACGTTTTTATCGACATAGTAACTACTACATGTACAATATGTTCTCTGTTGTTTCTTCTGCGAGATCGTTTTCGTGCGAAAAGCAAGCTTAAGCCATTCACTATAACTCTACTGCGTTTCTGAGCACAATTGGAGAAAATTTTTGTTTTGAGGTTTATCTGCGTGTTCCAGAGAATGACTTTTATTTCTTCCTCCCAGGTCTGGCCATATCTGGCACCTCCCCGTCCTCCGGCTCCGGCGGCCACTTCCCTCCACACGGAACCTTTGGCACCCCAAGTTCCGGTGTGTTTGGCACACCGGGGTCCGTCAATGGCAACATCTTTGGTACGCCCCCCACTGGGGGCGGCGGCGGACTGTTCGGAAACACACCCACCTCCACCAACAGTAACGTCTTCTCCGTCTCTGGTAATGGCAACAATGGCTCCTTTGGAGCTGCACCGAATGGTGCCTTTGGATCCACACCTAATGCGAACAATGGAGCCTTTGGGGCTGCACCTAATGGCAACAGTGGTGCATTTGGAGTGCCCAATCCTGGTGGGTTTGGAGCCGCTGCCCCAGCTGGTCCGTTTGGCTCACCCCCAAGTTATGGAGTTGTATCTAATGGCAGCTTTGGAGCGAACGTCACTAATGGAGCCTACGGGACGTCGCCGGGCTCGGGCTGGAGCTTCGGATCCCCAGGCAATGCCAGCGGCAATCCTTTCGCTGGTAAGTAGTCCAGTACCACTGGGCTTATCGATCCAGAGACCCTGTAGAATACCTTAGCAAGGCCTTTGGATCATCTTTCCTTCGTGTCGACTTTGCTTCCTTCCATTTGATACTCATACTTTTAACTCTGCGTTCTCTTCTCCCTCTCCTTTCCCGACTTCCTATTCTCATTATTATTATTTATTGTTTTTCCACTTCCTATTCTGATGAGCTTCGATCTTATGTGAGAAAGTTCTAGTGCATAGATTCCACTTTCCTGCCGGCTTACTGCATATTCATTTCATTCTCTATTAGATCGCCTTTGTAGTGAAAACAGAGGCTCTAACTATTCAGTATAATAATATTGATAATAATGCTAGTACAGGGTGTCTACAAGGTAGTAAAGTAGTAAAAAGTAGTAAAATCTGAGAGGTAGTAAAAA
>LQNS02278186.1:4709438-4747972 GCA_001587735.2 Parhyale hawaiensis | reverse complement strand
CCCCCCCCCCCCCCAGGTTAAGAACCACTGGTGTATCTATATAATTGAGCTTACGAAAATGCGTTTTGGAGTGATTGCTTCGATGAAGTTGGGAAACCGCGCAGTAACTCCAGAGTGTCCATGGACTTGCCGAAGTCTCTCTTACGTCCAAGGTCTTGTGGAGAAAATAACTGCAGCAGGCGGCCAATTACTGTTACTTCATCTGATAGTGTTGGTTAACAAGGGAAAATTGGCATGGAAAATGGGCGTCAGGCAGAAAATTACTGATTTGTCTCTAAATTTGTCAGTTGGCTATTGTTTACCTCGTGAATCGGTGTTTTAAATAGTTTATTCAGGTACAAATTCTAACGTAAAACAGAGAAAAGTGATTGTCTCTTGATGTAAGAAGAGAGCGTGTCCAGTTGACTCCTACTGATCACTTTCATTCGTTTGATCTTCCTCGTTTTACCCAGTACACTGGCCCATGGGCTCTACTTATTTGAGAGTAGCAACACCCTTATGCGTACCGTAGGCTTCACGTTTCAATCGACATACTATGTGCCCCTTATTTCTTAATTTGATTACCGTCGTAGCGGAAATTCTCAATTTTATTGCCATAGTAGTGGAAATGGAGGTTTAAACTTCAATAGTGTAAAAGCTAGTGGATGAAAACCTTTAGCCGTTCTCCCTTTCTACTTGACACCGAGCAAGGTAAAAATGATAAGCTCGTAGCATCCCAAAAATAAAAATGATAAGCTCGTAGCATCCCAAAGTAAAAATGATGGGCTCGTAGCATCCTAAAAATAAAAATGACGAGCTCGTAGCTTCCCAAAAATAAGAATGCTAAGCTCGTAAAATCCCAAAAATGAAAATCATATGCTCATAGCATCCCAAACATAGAAATGATATGCTCGTAGCATCCCAAACATAGAAATGATATGCTCATAGCATCCCAAACATAGAAATGATATGCTCATAGCATCCAAAATATAGAAATGATATGCTCGTAGCATCCCAAACATAGAAATGATATGCTTATAGCATCCCAAACATAGAAATGATATGCTTATAGCATCCCAAACATAGAAATGATATGCTCATAGCATCCCAAAAATAAAATAATAACCTTTTAGCATCCCAAAAAGAATATATTCTTACCCGTAGCTATAGCTTTACATATAAGGACCTCCTTGGTGCAGTTTTCCGCTTAGATCCCCGCTCTTTTTAAGCAAAAAAGCTATTTTTAAGATGGAAGAGATTAATTAAATGTGCTTGCTTAGCTTAAGTAAAGTGGACCCCCCGCTCAGTGTGACTGTCAGTGGAATGGTTACCGAGGACAAATTTTGCTGAATTGTTGTCAGTAAAGAAAATGATGCCTATAGAATATAGATAGCGCTTGTGTGTTGGCCATCATAACCTTAACTTATGTGTTGCTGTTTCTACCACTAACCTTGTCATAGAATATTTGGCCAATAGCTTTTCTACGCTGGCGACAATTGTTGAAGCTTCTTTGTAACTACTTTTTCTTATCGCAAACTGTGGCACGAACGATCTTGGTCCGTCGGCCTCAGTAACCGGAGCTATTCTGTTATTTGTTCAGTCATTTGTGATGGCGCGAATAATCTTGTTTCACTGATTTTTATAACGCACGCTGTTGTGTTATTAAACTGAAGTTTAAACTACTCACACTAACATAAAAATTATAGCTTTTCTGTTATTAGTTCAATCTCAGAATATGCCGACAGCAGTCTCACTTCACCGGCCATGATTACCGGAGCTGCTTCGTTAATAGTTCATCCACAGAATAGCCTCCTGGCGGCCGACTAGCATCACCGTGCGGATCGCCCCGTGGCGGAAACTGTGGTTAAATTAATCATTTAATAACAATAATAATCATTATCATCTACAGAATATGTCGCCAGTAACTTCACTCCGCTGCCCATAATAACCAAAAGCAACTTCTGAAACAAGTATTCGTATTCATTCTCCGTCGCTAACGTACCAGTCGCATTAAGAGGGGTCCACAGTACACTCGCTGTTGTAGTACTTCTACGTATGTATGTACGCTTTGTCGGAGACTCTATGTGCATCTGTATGCTGCCATCTAACTATTATTTTGTGCTAGTGTCTGTTATGTAGCTAGGAAAAGAGCAAGGAGGAATATGTATCCCTGGGTGCAACAGTTACAGCTCTTAGTTCTGTTTTTCGAACGCTTCGAAAAGTCAAGGGTGGTTCATGGGACGGTATTTCAATTTAATATCTTTTTGAGTGTTTTATATTGCCTTTCCGAACACAACTGAGCACCGACACTAATTTTTAATCGAAATGTTTATCGCCAAGTTAGTTCAAGAGTTTCCGTGTCCCCTTAAGTTTGGAGTAAACGCGGACGAAGAAAGCTGTGCCTTTTGTCGTTGTTTAAAAAACACAGCAATACATTCGAATGATAGACTAGTAGAACACGTTAAAAAAGCTCATGTTCACCCGCCTTCAATGGGCGGTTAACCCTCTTGACCTAATGTTACAGCTCCCTGCNTTTGTCGTTGTTTAAAAAACACAGCAATACATTCGAATGATAGACTAGTAGAACACGTTAAAAAAGCTCATGTTCACCCGCCTTCAATGGGCGGTTAACCCTCTTGACCTAATGTTACAGCTCCCTGCATCCTGATCAATAGCTTCCGGGTTCGAGCCCTGTGTCATCGGTTGATAGCAGAAAAACCATCTAAAGGCCTTGGAAGCCAGCCCCAAATTGAGTTGAAAAAGACTGTTCATTGTCCTCGTTAGACGTCAGTTATTGTAGGAGTAGTTATGCTGCGGTATAATGAAGCGTTAAACTGAATGTTCTTTTCGTCACCAATTATTCTATGCTGAGTTTGGTACCCTCTAGGGCTGCGCCTGGGGATATAAGGGCCTCCTTGCCCCCAGTTTCGCCTCTGACTGATGTTATAAATGCTTCCCTCACTCCCACTGTTGCTTCGGCCAGCTTCTGCTGTTGTTATTCAAGTGCATAGCTGCGGAGGCAATTGACTGTTTTTTTCCTCATTGTTTACCTTTTAAGGCACCAAATGGAAATTGAAACAAAGTGGAACTTTTCAACAAAGAATCCCAAAATTGAGAAATAATACCAAGTGTTACTAAAGTAACTAACCCTTGTGTTTCGATGATATTACTTTTATAGAAAGATTTAATTTCGTAAATTCCTGACTTAAACTGGTAAAAATAAATACCCCATATTTTAACGAAGCTCATTTATAGCCGAATGACAGAGATACACTATTGAAATGCCGTTTTGAGCATCAGTGGTGGTGAAAAAATTATAATAGTATTACTAATACTGTACCTTTGGAATAGGTTTCATTGATAAGAAAACGCTTCTATGATTTCCAATTAAATCATACTGTGTTTTCCTTTCGAATGAGAGACTTTTTCTTACGTTCTGGTGGTATCAGCTTTAGTATTATTTAGTAAAAACGGTCAGTTACATTGAGGTTGTTTGGGAACCCAGAGCAAACTGCATTTGGTGCTCTAAATGCTGCACGTGGTCAAAAAAAAAAATAATTTGTCTTCCCCAGCTTTGCCTTTGTTATTGTTGTGTTCTTTCGTGTGTTCCGTGTACATAATGACGCCCTGCCTCTGCCTTGCTGGATTTTATAGTTAGAACTTGATCGAGATCTGTAGAGATTTTGCCTAGATCTGCACATAGACTTTGTCTAGATCTATAAAGGCTTTGTTCATATAGCTACATATACACTGAAACATTTTTGTCGAGATACTTGGGTTTCGGTTTGCCAACACTTTGCCTGGACCTGTAAAGATTTTGTCTGGCCGACTTACGAAAAATTAATCTAGATATGCATAATGTTGACACAACTTGCTTACTGTATGGATAATATTAATTACAACATCTCCATGTAATAGATTTCAGTACTGCTTGTAATCATTGATAGGTACAAAGTTCTTGCTTCTCCCTCTCCCGCAATCTGAATCTCCCTTGTGAGAGCGAAACTTCATACAACCGTCCACCTCGACTGCCGTGGCGACACTGACGCCTGTACAGTCCTATTGTGTATATCTTCTATGTACGATTTGAATTTTTGTATTTAAATCGCATTATTTCTACCCTGAAGTTTCGCATGGGCTTTCTAGACGAACAAAGTATAGCACTGTTTATGAATTGCACGTGCTTTTTGTAGCCAAATGGATTAGCTATATTTTTCTTAAAATTCAAGAATGGGCTCCAGTGAGTGGTTAGCACAGTTCATTTACAGAAGATAGTTGTGTCAAATTTGAGTGTAATCGCGCCGCCCTTAAATTTTCAGGGTTGTGACGTCACAATTGCGTCTCGCCACTGATCAGCGAGGAATCTTTGATATTTCCACTGTGGCGTGACGCAATTGTGACGTCACAAACCTGGAAATTTAGGAGGGCAGCGCATTCACCCAAATTTGACACAACTATCTTCTGTAAATGGACTGTGGTGGTTAGTTCACGACTTGTTTGTTGAAGTAATGCGAAAAGTAATTAATGGTCGTCTGATGCATAGAAATGGATTGGAATGAGGGAAGAGACCTTATTGTCGTTTGATTGGTCGGCTGATGATTGGTGGAAATGTGATTAAAGACCATTCTCATATGTGATTGTTCGCTTTTTTTTCTGCCATGTAGAGATTAGTTGAAATGAGCGCTGTGTGCTAAGTGGACTGCTTCTTTGGATATAATTGTTATACGACTAGGCTATGGACCTTCAAAGAGTCCCTGCCCTGCTATTGGTTTGTTGCTTTATGGAAATTCATGAAACTACTGGTAAAGACTAATTTGAGCAGGACAAACAGCTCTGCTCTCTTTTTATTGTTTGTTTACGTGATGGAAATAAATGCGAGTAATATTAGAGACCGAATTGCGATTCGAAGCGATACTGTCCTGTGATTTGTTAGTTATTTTATGGAAGGTGATCGATATTAGATGTTATACCTCCTTTTGATTGGCTATAAGATGTCGTATCTGCTTCTGATTGGCCATTAGATGTCATATCTCCTGATTGGCCATTAGATGTCGTATCTGCTTCTGATTGGCCATTAGAGGTCATATCTCCTGATTGGCCGTTGGATGTCGTATCTGCTTCTGATTGGCCATTAGATGTCATATCTCCTGATTGGCCATTAGATTTCATATCTCCTGATTGGCCATTAGATGTCGTATCTGCTTCTGATTGGCTATTAGATGTCACACCTGCTTCTGATTGGCCTGCTGCTTTATTTAGATAAAAAGGTCTGTTTTTTCATTGATGTTACTTGATATTTCTTGGCTTAGTGGACCAAATAGACTTCAGAAGAAGTGTTATTGCTGAAGAACGACTGTGTGTCAAGCCAGTATCCTTCTGTGTTTTATCTAATGGCCCAAGTAGACTTCAGAACAAATATTGTTTAAAAAAAAAGAACTGCGTGTCAAGCCACTATCCGCTTGCGTTTTGTATCTAGTTTACCTCATAGATTTCAGTGGAAGTAACTATTGTTGCTGAAAAATAACTGTTCATTCAGACATTACCCGTTTATATTTTATCCAATTAGTATGCAGTCCCAAGTTCAAATTTCTCGGCAACCTTTCAAAATTCATCACATCCACTGCCGCTCGTAACTCGCCACTCTTCAAAGTCCACTGCTGCACCAGGTGACGCCGCTCTTAGTCATTCTGTGCAGAAAGCAAAGGAGCCCGGGTAGTTGGCTGATGACGTCACATTCTCAGCCAGCCAGTCAGAGCCTACAGGCTTTCCTCAAAAAATGGCGTGTCGCGAATACTGTCGCGCCTGCTATGCTCTTGGGACTCCAATTTTGCTCCTCTTGTTTGGCGATAATAGCCGAGTCTGATAATTTCTTGACTCGTTATAAACACGTCCATGGCCATGCGATGCAGTACAGTATGTGTTCTGCTCTACCATCTCCCATCACGTCATCACTACCACAACTTTGGCAGCGCTGATTGGCTGAAAGCCGTCCAATAGGAAGTCACCTGTGCATTCCTTACTCACCGCAGAGAAGTTGGCTTAAAACTCTGCCTCCGATATCGCCGATATACTTGGCACTAGTCACTCTGGGCTCTGCGCAGGTTGATTGTAACTAATACTGCGCTCCAGTACTATACTGGTTTGTGATAGGCTATTTGCATACAGTGTTTGTGGCTAGGGGAGCTTTGAAGAGATGGGGAAAAAGTAAGTAGGTAGCTAAAACTTGATCCGCGTTCGAGTTTTACAGCTTCTTTTTTCTTTAGTACAGCTGTAAAACAAACTTCGGTCCCAAAAAGTTTCAAGTACGCTAGAGATTTTATATAGTTTGAGGTCTGCAAGTAAGATTATACTAACTTTTTTACTCAACTCCACAAATAGTTTCGAAATTTATAGCATATTTTGAGCAGCAATTACGAATACCGAAGTAGAAGATATCCTGTGTATGCTTCCCAAGTCCGTCCATTTGTATCACATTTACTTTAAATGATTTTTTATATACTGTAATCAACACTAGCGGGATTGGATGAAGTTCAGCCCACTGCAGACGATAGTCTTTTGTCTTGCTTTTTTTTCTCTCACAGTCAAAGCGTCCGAATACTTAAGGCGTGTTCGATTCGGAGTGAAAGTCGTCTTAAGCCAAGCCCACTACACCTAATCTGACTGAAATTGTCCGAAACTACTGAAAGGTGCCCTGGCTTCGACCCACTTATTCTCGTTTCAGACGCTGTATCAAAATTGGTCACCTGTACCTTCTAAGAACTCAATTTTACTTAGTGAATTGTAAATTCCAGTCTGTTCTACATAATTTGGTTGTTTTTAAAAACTGCTGAACGATTCAAAGGGACGAATTGAAGCTCCTGTCTGTAGACCCGGACAAGTTAACTCGAGTGGACTTGGCTTAGATCGAATTCTGCGACTCAATCGAATGCGTCACCTAGCTAGTGTCCCTAGTAAAGTATCTCCTCTTTTTGAATTTGGTGTGAATAAAATCCCAGGAAGCTAGGCACATTTCCGTTACTGTAACAGACACAATTACCCATTCGGACGCGGTCAAATGATAACACTTGACAAATTTCTTGTTATCGTCTGCTGCGGGCTTTAGTTAGGGTCACCCATCCTCTGTCATGGGCAGTCGCGCTTCTGTGGGCAATTCAAAGGTTATCCTAGCATGAGTTGGGCTTTACGGGACTTCTTTCTTCGCGCCCACTCTGCTTCTTTCCTATTTCTGTCCTGACTTTCTCTGTTCTGCTCATCCTGCTTCTGGCCTAGCTATTGAAACACAAGCAATCATAATCTTCTTTTCCAATTTATTCCCGTGCGCGTTAATCCAGTGTGGGAACTCATTTCGCGCATGGGTTTTACGGTTCTCTTGACATGCAACAGATCCCTTGAATGCTTTTGAGTTTACCGGGGAGACTTGAGCCAACATTTAGCTATACCGATGTAGCTAATTTCATGCCGCCATGAAATGTCACAAAATTTTCTTAGTGCTGATGCCTGGTAGAATAGTGTGTAGTACATGTAGGCAACCATGTATAATTCGTGTACCAATACTAAAAAATAAAGGGTAAAGAACGAAGATTGTTTTATAAGCGTGAATAGGTACAGAAACTAAAATTAGATTCTGTTTCAACTTTCGGCTCGCCTGTTTTTTTATACATACAACATTCGTGCCTATATAGGAGGCTCTGCTCTTTACCTGGGTGCTTATGTCTATTCTTATGCCCGTGCATGACGAGCTCTTTGCAAACTTTGTGTTTTACATCCTTTGATTATCAATGCCCATGCACGGTGAACTTGATTTGAACTTGATGGTTTACATTTTTTCGAATTTTTGTGCCTTTGTTAAGTGATCTGGTTTGTAAGTAGATGTTAGCTGCTTTTATGTTTGTGCCCATGCACGGTGATCTTAATTCTAATTTGATTGTTTACAATTTTTCTGACTTTAGTGCCCAAATAAGATGACCTTGATTAGGACTTGATGTAATTTTTGTATTTGATGTGCATTGTTATTATTATTTTTTTTTTTTCACTTAGTGTTGTGATATTTTCGTTGCGCGCATTACTTCGTCAATTTTATTTTTGCGTCCAGCGATCTGTTATGAAAATTAATTAATCGAACAAGCTTTTTTTTGTGATAACAGGCCATTATTCCGTGGATGCGTGCTCTCAGCAGCAGCTATATTCTGGCGGGCCCTTTCTCTATCACCCAAAGGCTGTCCCAAGTACCTTCTCCGTAGGGATGTTGCAGCTGGCCGCAGTTCCCGCTGAGGATAGTTTGTAGGTTCTCTATACATCCTTCCCCCTGCTGTCCCGCTAGATGGGCTGCCGAATGATTGTAAACGACCCATCTCGTGGGACTCCTGTTTGCTCCCTTGTGATGGGTTACGAAGGGGACCCTTCGCATCAGTGTTTTCCTTCTTCTTTCGTTTTTCGTGTCTTGGCCCAGAGGAAATGCGTTTGGCCGTGTCGCATGTGGCTTTAGAAATGCTTTGTGTTTTATAACCCAGCCATTGGTAGCGTACTCATCAAAATTGAGACAGGTATAGAGCTTACATAGTGAGTTCTCCGTGAAATTGAAGCTGTCCAGCAGAAATGCCGTGCACAACTCGAGGGGCTTTAATAGGGAAGAGGGAGCCCTGCCGCTTTAGGTTTCCTCAGCCAGCGTTCCAGCCATTCCGGTGTGGCTGTGACGCGTTCATGAAAGTGAGTGCCCCTGGCACCAGGCGACTGTAACGAACGAACACACATAAATCTCATTGGTGGGAGTGACGCAGGAGAAACAAACTGACGTACTAATATACGATTGGTGCGTACGGCGACTGGCAGCAGCCATATCGGAAGTTTGAGATTCACGGACGAGGCTCCTGACTCCCTCCTCTCTATTGATATTAAACATCAGTGGCACAACTGCGTTGAGTTTTCCTTCTATTCGCCTGCTGACTTTTGTTTATTTTGGTTCATCTTTGCTTTCCTGATCTTTTCTTCCCCTCGCTGTGGTATTGGTTGTTAAGTTCTCTGTTTTGCGACAGGTGAATTTTCAAAAACTAAATTTGTACTCAAGTGCTGCTTCCAATATTTCAGTATCTAAAAAATTATATGTTCGTCTACCTACTGACTGTGCAGTTGATATTTCACTATCTATATAATACGCAGATTGCATCCTAAGTTCAATAACTATATTTGTAGTTAAATCTACGGTTTTGCATCCAGGATTTTCACTATCTAAATTTATATTCAAGTACTGACTTGACCGCGACCGTCGATATTTCAGTAACTACTGTAATTTTTAAGTAAGGTTTACTCAGTCTGCATCCATTGATTCTGCGTCACATTCGTCTGAAAGTCTGCGGATTCTTCAACCAGTATTTCAGTAACTGAGTTAGTCTGTGTGTCTGCCTAGCTTAAAAGACTCTGCTAATTAGATTTGAGTTGACGTCTGTGACTCTGTAATTAAGATTTCAATAAATATGTTTAGGTTCATGACTTCTCCGAACTGATGAAAGCAATATATCTTTGCCCAAATCTGCATCAATGGTACTTTCGCAGAATTTCTGACATATACTGGATGTCTAAAAAAATTTTACATCTTCAATTGGCCGCTATATCAATACGCATCCAACAAAAGAATAGATCCGATATGGCTTGGGAATGTATCTTATATACCGAGGCACAGCAGCCATTTAAACATGTAACATTTTTTGAGACACCCTATATCATTACCTAAGTCTTGTTTGATCATGTACGGATTTTGACATCAAAATTTCTCGGACTCTGTATCAGTTACGTTGAGATCTATGGACTCTGCCTCCAATATATCATTACCTGAAACTGTTTTAGTGATGTACGGACTCAAAAGTGATGTTTCCCGAAACTTGATATATATGTTGACATTTATCGACTCTGCAACCATGTTATCTAATAACGGGCATTCAATACCACCCAATCAAAATATTATTTACTTGTGTGGCTAGCTACTAATTAACATGTTTATTTATCACGCAGTTTCTAGACACTACAGTTTTCATGTTACAAAGAGGTCCCAAGTTACAGTCCCAACGTGACTGCTTGTACTTATATTTTTACAAACGCATGAATGGATAAATATTTTATTAATTGTTAAGTATCCCAGTAGGACTCGGATCTGAACCGCATGGTCGAGCTTGTATGTCCTATATTATGGGAAGTTCCATCTCCTGAGGGGTTCCGTAGATAAACTTTGCCTTAATTGAGTCTAGGGTCGTTTTTCTTTCCATAGTCTTACTTTTCCTTTTCATTTCTTGCCACACTTACAGCGTTTCTTCTGATCTTCCTTCTCTACCGACTCCTTCATTCTATGCACGATTAGCTCTCGCGCATAGGCTGCATGATTTACTCGACATACTACATGTCCCTCGTTCCTTCTCATTTTCGCCTTACCATTATCGTACTTACTGAAACTTGGCCCTCTACCGCCTCGCGTGAGTCACGTGTGACACTTAAGCAACGCTCTTCCTACGGAAATAAAGTCATGCCGGCTCTCTTCCTGATCTTACTTTCTTCCGTTCTTCCCCTTCTTTTCCGACTTGCAGTTCCCATGCGCGTTTATCCTGTGTGGGAACACCCTTGGGCATCGGTTCCACCCTGCTGTCGACATACTGTAGCTATGTCCCCTCTTCTTTCCTCTGTGTCATCGTATTTGTTGAGGAAACGAAAGCCCAAAATACTCAATGTAGCTAATTAAAAATTTTCTTGTTTACCAGAAAGCAATGAAACATCCTAGCCAATAGTGTGGACGCGCCTTAAACCCACTAACGTACTCAGTAACCCTTCTTGCTAATAGGCTCCCATTATTATTAATGTTCAAAAAACTAAACGAGATTCAATAATGGGTGCAGGCAACTTCAAATGATAGTCTTTTGAACGTGTTCCTCCAGCTACGTAATCAAAAGGATTACGTGATGCAATTGTACTCATAATAAGTCTTAGTTTGTTCAGTAAAACTTGCAACTTTCGCTAGATAGGTACATGACAGTTTATGCATTGTAATTTGACATGCCTACCAAATTTTTATTGTAACGTTTGTAATCATCCAATCAGGTCTAAAAACCTTCCTATCATCTGAATGTGTTGCAATGTTATTAATCAACAGGTTAGGGCACACTTTTGTAGATTCTCTATTCATTGCAAATTTGAAAACAAATCGAACACTTACCCAGGTGACGGTTGGTTTTAGTTAGCCTGCTAAATTGACTGTCAATATTTCACCAAATAGACCCATTCGGGGCAAATGGCGATAAGTTCATTTTGGGGGCAAACAATGATTTCGGCCTCAGGAGAGTTGGAATCTCTATGGACAAGAAATGAATGCCTAAACTCTTAGAGGATTTATTGGCCGTCATTTCAGTGTTTATATTGCTTTTCTAAGGTAATAAATGAATGTGTGGGGCCGGAATAATTTTTTGCCCAAAAAATAACCTTACCGCCATTTGCCCAAAATGATTGGTTATACCTACTTTGTTAGACTCACGGTTATATTTACCCATGCAAAACAAAGTGTTAGGAATAATTGCTAATTTAATGAGGTTTTAAAATACAGAATGTAACAATAATTATAGCTAAATGAATACGTTCAAAAGATCTACCCATGAACACGCTTCGAGAATGTTCATACAGTTTCGTGTTGCAAAATGTTCTCGCAAAACTTACCCTATGGTTGACGGTACTTTCCTAAAGCAAAACATTCACAAGGTCTACCAGAAATCGTTACTTTCGAGTCAACACGAGTACCCTCGTCTGTACAGAATTAGTGTGTCAGTGATAAAAGTATTTTATATATATGCGTGTGTATACATACAGTCCATGTTTTCTTCTGTGTAGCATACCTATACATTAAATAAAACTCATCGTTCAGTTTTGTGGAGCCTGGGCTTACGAGCTCATGCTCGTCGATTATTTGCCATACGAGGGAAAATTTGAGTTACGAGCGGCTTCTCGTTGTCGTGCTTCATATTTGCGAGTAAAACAGACTCATGTACCTTTATTTGATGATTTGATTTTATTTCTTTTTTTTTTAATTGAGTTACAATTTTTTTAGAGCCGTTCGATTTTTTCTTATTTTTACTAGTATGAGAAGCATAGATCGGTGGTGGGTGCTATTATTCGGCCGATTTCTTACTTGCCCAGCCAAAATTTGAGTTAGGAGCCCGTGCTTGATCTGTTTTACAAGCCTAAGTCCGAGTTACAAGCCTTCGCTCTGCGCATGCCCAATCGGAAATTTATAGCCAATTATCGGCGGCCTTTGGGAAATAGTGAAAGGTATCCCATAACATCCGATAACTGCCTATAAATTTCCGATTGGGTGCTTTGGTGTGTGAACCAAATTAAACTTACAAGGAATTGGCTGTTTCTATGCTTTACGAGTCGAGTTACATAGCCGCATTCAAATGAATCAACTTAGTGATTTGATGTGCGAGCAAATTGAGTGACAAGCTCAGGTATATACAGAAAACAATAAACTCGTAAGCCAAAGCTCCACTTCTGTAATGTCGGTGAATTGGAATAAGTTTGCTTTTTCATGTATGTAAATTAGTACATTGATGTATTCTATCGCAGTATATGTTGAATTAGGTTTGTAATCCCTGTATGTAAATCAGTAAATTTATGTCTATTTTACCCATTATATGTTGCCTGAGATTCTGGCTTTGTGATTTCCTTTGTGTATCCTCTTCCCGTTACTTAAAAAGAGGTTTTATGGAAGGAGGGAGCGCAACCTAAGTTTTCCATGGAGCCCGTGAAGGTTTTCTTCTTTCAATGATTGTTTTGTCCAGCCAGTGATGCTGCTGCTGCCGCCCCCTCAGGGGTGAATCATGGGTCAACTGCCAAAGGCTTGGGATGAGACATAGACCAAAGGGTTAAGTCCGCCAATCGTACGTTACAGGGAGCAGCGCCCACAGGGGAACCCTGTATGTAAATTTAACCATTAGTTAAGTCTTCGGGACGTCTGTCTTTCGTGCCCACTTTGCTTCCTTCCGTTTTAACGCTCCTACTGATATAACTTTCACCCGTTTTCGTTTCTCGACTTGCTGTTCCCATATGCGCTGATTCTGTGTGGGCACACTTTCGTGCATGGGTTCCACGTCTCTAAAGTCATAAGTGTCCCTTCTTTCTTCTTGTGTGACAATCGCCTTTGTTGCAGAATCGGAGACTCAATCTTTTGACAATAATTTTAATTAGGCTACCAATGTTAAATTATGCTTTCTGCTATCACGCGGTGTAGGTTACTATAACCTTACCTAGGATTCGGCACATCCTATCATGTTCTCAATGCTTCTTTTTTTCTTCAATTGCTGTCACTGTCATAATCTCTTAAGGTTTTAGGACTACCGGGGGTAACCTGCTGTAGGGTATGTCACCCTCGCCTAAAATTGACGGTTTGTCCGCATTTGTCCGTTTTTGCTCTCTTTAGGCCGTACTGTCGGAAAACCCGAACTAATTTGGGGTAAGTTGGACTATATTCGGGTTTAGGATCGGGTAGGTTAGGCGAGGGTAGGTCTTTTTTTCTAAATTTCGGGTACTGTCAATTTTAGGCAATGGTGAAAAGGGGTTAGGGTTATTGCATCTTCGCAAAATTTCTCTTGTTCGGATTAATTTATAAAGATAAAGTCTCCTTCCGATTAAGGCAGTGAGCTTCCTACATCTCGGGACTCCTGCCTATACCCTTGAGAGGGTCACTTATGGAGATGGCGCACGCTAGTCAAAAGAACGAGTATCGTCATCTTTTCGTCCGAACGTTATGTTGAACTCTTGTAAACACAGCTTTGAGATTGCCAAGAAATGGTGTAAAAATGTTTACCATCAGTTCAGTTTGCTCCAGAAGTGCCGTTAGTTAACTTTCGGACGCATCATTATATCTACATGGATTATATCTCCTCGAAATCTTAGCTAGTGTGGGCTATTTAAACGGGTACATCAGCTCATTCGGACGAAAAAATGACGATACTGTTTTTTTTTTTACCTACGTGTGGCATCGGCATAACACGACTGTCTCTTCTGCCTTCTCCTCTGTGCCTTCGAGATGCATTGTACTGGTGTGCTTAATTTCTCGGACAGTGATGACATGCCCTTCAACTCTGAGACCATTAGGCAGAAATGCTCAGACACGATGCTGAGGTATTTCTTCAGACGTGGACAGGCACAGTGTTTCAGTTTCGGGAGGAATCTCAAACCAAGAAGGACAAGTTTCTAGCAAAGCATGCTCGTTTCCCACGCTAATCAAAAGAAAGAGTATCCGCAGCAATCGTCTGAACATTATATAGAACGCTCGTAAACACGACTTTTTTGAGTTTACAACAGATGTGTAAAAATGTTAATTATCAGTACAGGGGTGTTTCGCAATCAGCATTTCTGGGTTACCGGTGTTACACCGGTAACCCAGCCAGTCGCAATCTTAGAGCTCGGTGACCTACATCACCGAGCACAATCTTCTATTTTGATTAAAAAGAACACTAAATTCATTCAAATATGAAACAAATAAACTTCGTGCACCAGAATAAGTAAATAATGTTACTTGGCACTTATATCGACAAAATTTCAATTCAAATGGAATTTCAATGTAGTTGAGCTTACACCGCTCGTCGCTAGATGGCGCTCTCACATCCACTTCTCGGGTTACGGTAACCGTTTTTCCAGGTTTGGTAGCCCGGATTGCACAGGCGTCAAACTCGCCATGCGCTTTGTACGTTTGCGCATATTCTGTGTAGGCGCATCACTGTGCGTGTGGGTGGCGCTCAAGTTCGAATGTTGTGCTGCTCCCTGAATCGCAGATTAGGTAAGTTAGGTTAGGTAGTGCTTCTCGTGGTTGTGACGCGGCAAGAAAGCTTACTTAAACGCACGCACAATGATGAATGTACACAGCATCGCGAGTATGACGCCAATGTGCTCGGATTTTGCGTGATTGCGACGTACCTCAGGGTTGAGGTGTAACCAGGCCTAAATCTCTCTACCGCGACTTGAAAAAAGGTTACCGTAACTCGAGAAGAAATAATTGAAGCGCCATCTACTGCGTGATGTAAGATTAACGATAATGAATGTCAGGCTTTATTGTTATTTTGTGGACGTAAGCTTAAAGAAATAAATTATTTGCTTACTCTAAGGCTGTAGTGTTTACGCGTTGCTGGTTTGCATAATTTTAAAACTTCCTTTACTCCTTTTTGAGCGGAGTCTTACGTCACTGTAACCCGCAGGAAACAAAGCGCGTAACGTTACTCTTTTTATTTCCTGATAACCCGTGTGCCAGTCGATGTTTGGGTTATAATTGAAAGGTTAAACGAAACTCACCGAGTTGAAGTTTGAAGGAAATTCTGCTGCAGCTCGGCGGCACCTGGGACTACTTGAGACGCTCCACGTGTCGGCCGGCAGTATTTCAAAGGTTGTACTCGTTGAAGAGTCACATCGGGCAGGGAGCCCAGACCAGTACTGCGCTGGGCGCTAATACCCTGGATGGTGGTGCGCCGTATTCAAACAAGTGAAGTGAGTACTGGGCACAAGTGGCATAACCCATTGTACCGAACCAGGGAGGGCAAGTAGTCCCTGGTGCCGCCGAGCTGCAGCAGAATTGCGTTCAAACTTCAACTCGGTGAGTTTCGTATAACCTTGCAATTCTACTGCACCTCGGCTGGTGCACCAGACACCACCTAAGATTTTAGAGTCAGCGAGTACAACTAGTTGCCCCTGCAGCAAGGCTACCGCGAAGGAGTTTCCAAAGATGGGTTTGTTCTAATATTTAGTAAAAGTTGAAGCTTTGCTCCCTCCAGTCGTCTTCATAATCTCTGTCACCTTAACTTTAGCAGCGGAGGCTGCCGAAGTAGCAGCCGCTCTCGTGCTGTGTGGTTTGAAAATTTCAGTATCAATTCCTGACCTTTCCATAACAAAGTTTACCCATTTGCTTATTGTAGCGGTGGACACAGCCTTGTGTGGTTTCCAATAAGAGATAAATAATTTCTTTTCGTTTTCACACTTGTCAGCAGTACGGTCCAGTTAAGTATTCTTGCAAAGTTCGAACGACACATAGCGATTCTTGCTGATAGGCCCTACATTCGATAGAGGCAATCTTTTATTTTGTTCGGAGTAGAAAGTTTCAATTATTTTTGACACTATATATAGCTTTACTTTCGTCAAGCAGCATATTGTCAACATGCAACAGCGATAGGGTTTGGCTCGTTTGGGCAGATAAGAAACTCATTAACATAACCAGCTCCATTGTCAGAAATATTAGACTTAGCTTATACAGAGAGCAACAGAGTTTAAAGGCAGTTAAGGACTACCTTAATGTTCCAAATTAGATCTAGGTTCAGCAGTCTTAGTTGAAATATTCCTTTCAACAAGCGTTTAACTAGGGGTAAATTACTAACAGTACAACCATTAGTATTCTCTAAAAAGTAGACAGGGCAGACCTCGCGGTAATGATAACACTTAAGCCGAGCCCTTTTCATATAATGCAGAAAGAAATTGCAAAATTAAGTTTTCAGAAAAGTTTTACGGGCCTTCTTTGTTTTGAAGAACAGTAAGCCAGCCATCTTTCAAATATATGTTTTATACTGCGCCTTGGTAGAAGTGCGCCAGGAAGCACAGAGCAGTTCGGCAACATTATGCGGTATTCCTCTGCTGATGAAACGTTCCCGGAAACACGACAAGCCGTTAACTTTTGAGGGTTGTGCTAGGGGTACACTCCCGTTTTGTACGGGAGTGTTAAAACATTCAGAGGAAGAACTACGGGTTTGTGCAACTAGCACCTTCAGGAGCTTTGGAAACCCAACCTGAGTCGTCCATAAAGGCACAATGATAATCCTGCTTGTTCCAACCAAATTTTTACCCCAAGCATCCTGTTCACCAGGCTGAAAGGAGGGAGAGCGTAGAAGTTTCTATTTTCCTAGGAAAAACAGAACGCATCAATATGAATAGCATCCGGATCAGGTTGCCACGAAATATAGTTTGCAGATTGTTAGGTCCAGATGGTAACGGGTCTATTTCAACCTTTCCAAGAATAAAAATTTTGTTTGAAAGTAGTGGTGTGCGACATCCATTCTGTGTCGTGATGAAATACTCTAGCACAACGGTCCGCAAGAAGATTTTGATTGAGATCCTGATAAATGTTCCGCTGAGAGCAAAATATTACGCGGCTTACAACATTGCCAGATCTCAGACACAACTTTGTCACACAGTAGGGATGCTACAGTCCATATTATTAATGAAGGCGACTGCAGTAGTGTTATCTATTCTAAGTCTTATATGGGTGTTCTTTTCACATGCACAAAATTATCTTGAGCCAAAAAGAGCTGCCTTGAGTACTAGGATATCAATATGTAAAGCAGATTCGTCAAGAAGCCATCTGCCTCCAGTAGAACTATTCGAGAGAACGGCTCCCCAGCCTAGCTTGTTCGCATCTGAAATAAGGAGCACGCTTGGTTCAATTTGTCTTTCTATAACTCGAGTCGACATAGTCAAGGCCAAGCAACCATTTTAACACGTTAACTGCGGCGTGCCCACATGTGGGTCATTCAGGTCATCTTCCTACTGCGGGTGTCCTCCGGTGGGTGACAGTTTTAATTTTTATAATGTTCAACTCACCTCCACAGAGTAGCACACAACCGCACAGGTTTGGCTGCAGCCAAACTAACGTGTCACGACTTGTAATCTCCCGCACTGCTGCCTACCCCGGCTGTGGCTGCCGCAGTTAACGTGTTAACCCTTTGTGGAAAGCCATAGATACCTGAAGAGGGCCTTCAAATTTACTTCGACTTTCCCGTAAGGCGCAAATTTTGTCACGCTCCAGGCTCGATAATGTGGAGGCACATACATGACAGCATTGAAACGAGCTATACTAGCAAGCCTATTTAAGATGCCAATTCGTGGATGGTAGAAATTTTGGCATCGAAAATCCTTATTCCTTCCACTTTAATTTCGTCTTTTTCTGCTCAGGTAGTCTTACTTTCATATCCTTGAAGTTTTATAATGAATCCCAGACAGTATCTCATTGGATGGAAAGACAATGGATTTTTCATAGTTCATGTAAAGGCCTAAAGCGGACCTGAGATCTAGCGTAGCGTTTACCTTGCGCGAACACTCTTCTGGAGTTAGGCCAGTCAAGAGCGAATCATCCAAGTAAGTAAAAGAGTCATACTCCAAACTTCGCAAATATGAAAAAATCGGCTTCATATGCTTATTAAACAGCCTCGGTGCACAAGCCACGCCATTTGGCAAACATGTTCTGGGTGTATTGGCACAAGGAAGTATACCGGTACCTAGGTACGTCTTTCAGATCTACTGAGTCAAAGAAACAATCTTTTTTATCAAGCCGATTGCATGTCAAACTACTATTTTAAAACTTGCATAAGCGACAAATTTGTCCAGTTTAGACAGATAAAGTACAATTTTAATCGTGCCTTTAGGTTTAGTACGAAGAAAATTTTGGAGATAAATTGCTTAGCCTGAGGCTCTGTCTCGGAAATCACGCCTTTTTTAAACAATTGTTTTATCTCTTCATCGACTACGCGTGCTTCATGAGTAGAAAGAGAACTTTCTTTTGGAGAAAACCTTGGAATAAGGCAGATCTTGCTAAATTAATTTTATTTATGCGGCAATTCGAAACAATGTTCTACATTTATCGTGAGTTAACTTTTTCCAGGATTCCAAATGAAATGGAATAGACCAGGCTTCGAATGTTTGTCATACCTGGCTGAGAAGCAAAGTGGGTTCTACAGGAGAAAGATCTTATTTCCCCATCCCATGAGAGGGAGCCTTCCAGTTTGTCAAAGAGAAGTTGGGTTCCAAAGACTGTTGTCTACTTTGGCGCCTGTCCTCCAAGCCTAGGAATTTCTACTCCATCTTGCTTTTCACGAAATTCTGATAGGATGCATATCTATTTCGTCCCAGCAGTTCTCTGCCAATTCTATTGTATCCATAGCTAGAGCGTTGGCCGAGACCTCTGCCTCTTCTGAATGGAGTTGGCCCTTTATCCAGACGTGGGGGTAAATAGCCTGAAGGACCAGGTGAGGCCAGGTCACCCGATAACTTCCCAGTATCATTAATGTCCTTTACTTTCTTAGCAAGATCTTCGCCAAAGAAAAGCTCCGGGGAAAACTCATACTAGACAAATTTTATTTGAATTTGGTAGCTAATGTGTTTGTAACAGTCTCCTTAAGTTTTTCCACAAAGTTGCTATTAGCCAGACCACTGTAATACATTTGCAACCACCAGGGAAGTGATAAGCTTATTAATGTTCAAACAATCCTCTGGAATATCTTTAAACATCGTAAAGTTTAGAGATCCTTTGAACCATCGGGATTACACTTCACTAGGGGATGCTGAACGAACTGTAGTCATAGGTCGTTCTTCCTATAGTCAGCTAAAATCGAGCTCCAAACTTCCTGGTTCATCTGCGGAACCTTGAGAAATTTGCAGTTACCAGGTCTTCTATGCCTACTGCTGGTTACGGCACTGGCAGACCTCACTCTCGGACTTCACACTCATTAAGCAGTCTACTGCATTAGCCAGTTTAGAATTCACCTAATCACCCAAAGCTTCAACCTTCGAGTGTGCCGCAGTTAATGAAATCAAAAGGTCCTGTTGATCTTGTCGCCCAATTTCATCAACATCAGTTTCTTCCTTCCCTTTGTCTACATAGTAGTCATTCTTAGTGGATAGTCTCTCAGCTACATTATCTGCCATACCGCTAATGTTCTGGTTAATTGATAACTGGGAAGTTTGTAATGCAACAAATTCCTCTTTCCATAATTTCGCCAAGGTTCAGAAAACTTTCTTTGGGCACGTAAGCCTTAGGCTCATTGGTTTTCACAGTCGTTTTTTGCTTTTAATTTTCAATTAATTTTACAAGCAAGAGAATAAATTTCTCATAACTAAAAGAGCTTTATGTTGCATTCTGATCTTGCCACAACAGTGGGCAACCAATCTAATCTCTACAGACATACACCTCCAGTGACCAGCAATGTTCTTGTCAAGTTTAGTGATACTACGAAGTATTTTATCGTAAGGCCCTCAGCACAGGGTAAGTAATAATTTTTTTTAAATTTGCTTCCATAGCAAGCCCCAACTATAAGGCCGAATTAAGTGGAATCATCCCAGTTTATTCTCTTAAATGCATGCCTCCGCAGTAAGCATGTGAGCTCTGATAATTGTACCTCCGCAGTAGGTACCAGAGATTAGCCTAATTTAAGTACTAAATTCCAGGACCGAATCCTCAGCCTTGCCCCCACAGTGAGCAAAGAACTCTTTTACGGAGCAGGCACGGTAAACACCAGAGATATGGTCAAATTAAGCAGAATAAACCAGGGTAATTCTCAGAATTCATGCCTCCGCAGCAAGCATGCGACTCTCGGTACACTGTACCCCAACATTGGGTATAAGAGACATGGCCAACCTTGTACAGAGACATAACATTGCTGAAAATGAGCTGGGTCGAACATTTTTACTATCTGATTCCCATTATTTGAAATTTAATCAAATGTCCCTCAAAGTACGCATGAATTGAAATCAGATAATTTGATCAGGTCAACGACCAACTTCGGTCTTGGTCACGATATCAGCCGCCATTACATAGACCAGCCACGTGTGAGATACTGCGGAAATTGTGTGAACAGAATTTCACAAAAACGAAGACCATAGTAATATCGTTAGCATAAAAGTACGGTGTTTAGAAGAATCACAAATGAAGCATCTGAAACTAAGGCATTAATTATTTCACATAAACTGGCAACCGAAATCATGGCGGGAGCAGAGCACCGGACAACCACCAGCGACACTAGTCAAGGAGCAACTAACTAACTGCCAGCCGAGTCCGACTCCGACACGTGGAGCGTCTCTCAGGTGGTCTCTGGTGCACCAGCCGAGGTGCAGTAGAATTACTGCAAGTTGTGACTGGTTGGATCACCGGTGTAGCACCGGTAAGGGTATCGGCACACCAAAAGCAGTTCAGCGAGAAGCTGGCAAGCAGGCTGGCAGTGTTTGAGAAGCACGGCAATGCATTGGAGCGCGCACACCGAACAGCGGCAGCGACCTGCTCAACAGCCGCTGTGCGCGCTCCAATGCTTCCGTGCTTCTCAAACACTGCCAGCCTGCCTGCCTGCTAACGAAAATTTTTAATGTGGCGGTGTACAAACAGGAGTAACGCATAATTTTTAACTTTATTTTTACGAAGTTAACTTCAATAGTAATTTTTGATAAAGAATTGAAAAAATATTAGTGGGTAGTTACTAGGATGGAAAAAAAGTGAAACACGATTAGCTCGACCAGGGTTCAAATACAGCTATCACGAAGATTCAACAACCTTGACAAAATTTGTCTAACAATTCACATACTTCAGCAAGTCTCTATTGGTAATGACAACCTTCAATTGAAATAACGACACTTGTTCGAGACCGCTGAGCCAAGCAACAACGTTAACGCAGTTCGATAAGCTGACAAGTTAGTCATTGGTGAAAGTTAGGTCCCAATAACCCACTCTGCCTATGGAGATTCAATGGATTAGATTCGTGAAATTCTAGATTTCACAGAATATACGGCACGATTAATCGACGTACTGGAAAAGTTAAGCGTAAATAACTTGAAAGCTCCAAAGCTAAGCGAGACGGTGAGTTAGAATTCACAGCCAATGACTTGGCAGCTGGCTCGACGATCGACACTTCTCGGCCGGCCCTATACTTTATTGTTTATCTGAACGACTTAACAGTGCAGATAAATCGTCTCAAGCCAGCCATCTGATAGTCGTGGCAAAAGATGTGCCTCTATACCATTCGGATATATCGTATCAGTTTGCATAGTTTCCAAAATGTCGTCGGAGGAGGAGGATGCTCTGGCTCTGGCAGGATGTGCGGATGTTGTTAATTTTCTTGACCACCATGGCACGATCAGCATCAGGTGCAATCTCCTTCAATTTAGTAATCAATTTTTTATAGGCTGCAAATAGTTTTTCCCGGTTACGGTAATCTTTGCACTGGATTTTCCACAAACATTGCTCAGATTTGTAAATTTCAATAAACTGCTCCAAGATTTTGCGATTCGTTTTAATGAAGATAGTGAACAGACAAACACAGGCACCCTACTGAAGTCGCAAATTAACTGAGCAATATGCGCAGTTTTCTCCCTACACGTGAGATTTTGATCTGAAACTATAAAAATCGTAAGAACGTTCAGATAGAAAGTTGAAAGGTTTCATTCTCTCATGCCGCCACTTGCGCAGTTAATCTGAAACGATCGAAATTTGCGCAAATTACCCCCCTACACGTCAGGCTTATCGCTACGATTTATCTGCACAGTTATATATATCGTTCAGATAAACAGTTACGTGTAGGACCAGCTGGCAGGTTCACACTCAAGTGTGTAAACGAAGATACGAACTGGCAACCGGACCAGCGCTGTGTAAATTTCGAAGAGGGGGTAGGAGAAGAGGTTTTCCCCCTCCAGTACTTAGGTTCAAATTTAGTTTGCCAATGACATTTTTACAATCAACAGGGATAATAAAGGAAACTGCACTTATCATAAAACTGTAAAATTAGTTCTTAACAAATATCTGCTTGGTACAAGGAGCGTTTACTTTGAGTCTCAGTGCACATTATTATTTCGGAGTAAGACAGGCCTTTCAGGTCGTACAAAAAAACTATAGTCAGCTCGAATACAATAGTTACGGCCCATGCGCAAATTCGGTGGTAAATTAATTAGGCACGGAGTTCTATCCCTTTGACCATTTTGAGGTCCTCCCTGTATTCCTCAACAGTGCAAAGAGAAAAGAGTATCTAGGCATTTTTCGTATGCTCGCAGCTACAAATATAAGCACACAATTGTCAACACGGTATTATCACTTTGTGTTTCACTTATTTATGGTAACTATTGCCATGCATGTAATGGATTTAATTAAGCAGTTATACTCAATGGACACTTGCAGGTTTGCGCAGGGCCGCCAATAAACAGGAATGACATATAGAGCCCGTGCGGTTGCGAAGGCCGTGCGCACTGACAAAAGCTTGTTGCTAAACGTAATAGCCACGCATTACGAAATAATCGTTATACATTTAATTTACTTTTAAACTGCTATGTTTTACTCCCTGTACAAGCTGCTGGAGCTGTTGTTAACCCCAAGGGGCCGCCTGGCAAGAGGTGGTGTCGCTCCCCCTACTAGGTCATCTTGAATTGCAGAATGTACGTCCGCCAGGAACTGATTGGAACCCCCAGGCGCTGTCTCCAGATACCAACAACAGCTGTAACAGTGAAATGGCATTGTAACGGGACTAACGTTTGTTGATAATAATAGATGGGGCAGCTGCTCAACCAAAGTATTAAACAAGCTAAGCCATGAACTGAAATAAAAATGAAGTTATTTTGTTCAAGCTATTTACTGATCAACGCAATTCTGATCTAGTTAGTTATTCGGAAATAATCTAACTACAGTAAACTCTCTATATAACGGACACCTCTTTTGGAGCCTCAAAAATTGTTCGTTCATTATAATCAGATTTCCGGTAATTTAAGCAATAGAAAATTTAACAATTTAAGCGTTTCATATAATCTCACAGTTGGCTAGACCATTTGCTATGCAGTACTTATGGAATGGTGCGTGGATAATGGAAGAAAATTTGTCACCCCGCACCTTGGTGAGCCGAAATCAAATTTAGGTAGTTAGGATCGGCCAACGGAGGTAGAACAAGGGCAGCAGAAGTAAGACGGAAGCGGCGTACAGGGACGGGACACCGCAACCGTCGCTCAAACGCACTGCGCGTAATTTACAGAGAGGAAGATATATGGTAGGTTGCGCTAATCGAACGGCGACCAGCGAGTTAATTAGGTAAGAATAGCAATAGAGAGAAGACATCGAGGAAAGTGCTAGCGGAAGAATGCCATTACAGCTCCTTCGGTACAGGTAACCCTCCAGCAAAGTCAATTCCTCGGAGGTCATATTCTTCCTCGGTCAAATTATTTCTGCTACCTTAATTCCAAAAAACTCAAGCAAGGTCAAACACAGAAGAAAAAATATTGGAACATGTGGTTGCCAAGGGCGTGTTGCAATCAGGTCTTCGGAGTCACGTGTGCTACACCGGCTTCTAGTGCGACACAGGTTGTGTAAGACTGGGTGACACTAACGACAACCCTCCTAAATTTTTGGTTACGCCCTGGCTGGATAACACTACCTTTTTTTACAAACATTGACTATGATACTCGATAATTACTATTGCAAAATTTATAACTACATACCTTATTTTGCTTGAATTCAAGGATGAGAAGCATTTTTTTGAAATTTTCTTAATTTTTAATCCCAAAATACAGCCAAAATAGAGCTCTACAAGAAAATGTATGTGTTTAAGCTTGCCGAAAATTCCGCAACACTTGGTTGGGGCGCTGAGATCTCACGTCGCATTCACTGCTGCTGGTGTAACACAGAGTAACAGCGGCGTCTGACTGCAACGCACACCAGGGCCGGGAATCACAAAACTACACTAAATGTATTTAGCTCACAGATTTTCCCTTAACTTCAGAAAAGTACACTTTGAGCGCTCCGGGCAGTGCTATCCTCTCACGACGATTTGTGTGCGGGTTTGTGTACGCAGATCGTGTGCGCGTGAGCGGCGTTCAAGTTGGTGCGCCGCGCTGCTCGCTGTATCGCTGATTAAGTTGGGTTAAGTTAAGTTAGGTAACGTTCGATTGGGTTGGGTAAGATTCTCTTAGATTAGAAGGTTAGGTAAGGAGGTTAGGTTAGGCAAGGGTAGGTTAGGTTAGGCTAGGTTAGGTTTGCCTAAGTAGTGTTTATTTTATTGGTAGCGCGCGCAGGAAAGCTTACGTGAACGCAAAATCGTCGTGAGAGACGATAGTGCCTCCGGGCACATTCACAAACGATTTTCGTTTTCCCGCCAACAGAGATTTTCCTTTATGTTTGTACTCAAGGGTGCTAGGACCATCCTTAAATGCAGTAAAGGAACAGCTGCAGAAACTATACATCGACGAGGAAACATAACGAGTAAAAATTTGGTCCATTTTAAACATGATTTACATTTTCTTAGTATTTTTACAAAAGTATAGTTTAAAATTATTCTTTTAGTTTTGGTTACCCAAGCGCTCAACTGGCGGAAAAATTTCTTGTACGTCTGCTGGCAACTTCGCACGAGCAAGCTTCGAAGCGAGGAAGCTCTAGTATCCAATTTTCTATTGGATACTGTCGAACAAAGTAAAATGAAATTCATTTTACATTTTAATCTTTTGATACTCCTAAGTAGTATGGCGCGTTCTAACTATTGGAAAAAACACAGCTCTTTGAAAGAAACACCCAACTCCGTTGCAAGTAGCCGAACTTTTACTTAGGCTGATATTTTCACTGCTGTTTCGGTCGACATACAGTACAACATCAGGGGAAAACAAAATCTTCGGACACTTCTGTTTACGAATCCGAATTATCTTATCAATGAGTTTTCTCATCTAATCGTCTGAATTTTTTGTTGCGTCCTTGCAAACACAGCGCTGAATATGCGGTGCTCTAGTCCGAAAATTGCCAGCTAGGCTACTCAGCATTCAGTTTGAAGCACGCGCATAGGTAGACTAAAGAATCAATTTATCGAGCAAAGAAACTGTCTTTACAGTTCCAATGATTTTCTATTCAACATTTCATTGGTTTTTACGCTAAAATTTGTTGTATGGTATCTAAAACAAGAAAATATGACATGTACTACAGTCAAGGCAGAAATCAGCTGCCCCAGGGCCAGGATGCACGAAACTTTACTAGCCTAAGTGTATTCAGCTCACAGCTTTCTCCTTTATTTCACAAAAGTGCACTTCGTAAGCTACGGGCATGTGCAGAAACAATTTTCGCTTTCCCGCCTAAAGAGATTTTCCTTTATTTTTGTACTTGAGTTAAGAGTGCTAGGACTACTCTTAAATGTAGTAAAGAAACAGCTGCACAATCAAAACACCGACGAAGAAACATAACGAGTGTAAATTTGGTCCATTTTACATAATAATAACATTCTCTAAGTATTTCTACAAAAGTAGCGCCTAAGAATATTCGTTTAGCCTTGTCTGCTCTGCCCAAGCCCTCAACTGGCATAGAAATTTCTTGCACGTTTGGTAACTTCACACGAGCTTTAAAAACGTGGTGTTCAAATTTCTATTGGATACTGTCAAAGAGTTTGGGGTGCGAATGAGGCTGATTTAACACCATAATCTTTTGATATTCCTAAATAGTATAGCGTGTTCTAACTTCTGTTATTTGCTTGAAAATACTATGAAAGTGCACAGCTCTTTGAAAGACACACCGTCACACACGTAACTCCATAGTGAGATGCGGAATTTACTTGGGCTTATATTTTCACTGCTGTTCCGGTCGACATACGGGAGAAACACCAGAAGGGAAAAAACAATGCACATATTGTAGTGCATACGAGGAACAAAAGACTGTTCACGACTGTTGAGATACTACCCTGGTCAAAAAGCAGGACTCAAACCTAAACACTGAAGTCTATAGGAAGCAGACATTCTCAGGTCTTGGAACTAACTTCTTTAGTCATTGCTACGATCAATTTAAAGTAAATGCTCTAAAAACTCTACTATATAGCGCACATCATTTATCCTCCTCTTATCTAGCATTCTCTAATGAAATAGATTTTCTCCGAACCTTTTTCAAGAACAACGGCTTCCCATACCACCTTTTAGATCACTGACACTAGCTACTGCAAACTATTCCTTGAAAAACTATTCGATCCCGGCATAGATAAACCTACCGTTCGTAAATTAGACTTCCATTCCCTCCCATACTACAGTAAAACCACTATCGATAAAGTAAATTTCCTGAAAGCTTTCCTCTCCGAGGCCTACCCTCACAGGAACTTTAGATTCTCTTACAAAAATACATTTATAAAATATCCTATTTCAAATTCAAAGATAAACCTCCTACAAAAAAAACTTGGGTCCAGTGTTAGTTACGTCTTTTCTTGCATGAGCTGCTCAGCTCTGTACTACGGCCGCACTGGACAGCATTTCAAAGCCCGCGTTGACCAACATTTAGGTATATCAAGCAGAACAGGTTTACCACTAGCAAAACCACATTCAGCTCCCCGTCTTCATGCAGAGCAAAACAACCATCCAATTAGCAGAAAGACTTCTCTATCATAGCTTATTCTAATCAATTAGAACTCAACTCTCGAATCACTATCCATGAAAATCTAAAACTAGCCTCAACAAGATGACTTCAGCTGTACCGCTCGTCACAATCCATGACTGGAACTTTTGCCTCCAACTGTGCTTGCCCGCTTCTCTGTTTCCCATACAGTCGGACGCTTAAATAAGGACCCTCTTTGCGCATTGTGGTCATTTGCTTTTCAGGTCTCCTAATACTAACACTTGCCAAAACTTAGGTTATGCAAAATTATTATTCATCCTATGTCGGTTATAAATTTTAAATTTCTGAGGATGGGAATTTAACTTCCCGAAACTAGGTTTTTTTTTATAAAATTTGTCTACAATACGGTACGTTGCTGTTCATATTCGTCCTACGTTGCTGAAAATGTTTGATCATCGAATAAAGTGTTTTCATTTACAAAATAATAGGAGATTATGAAACTTGAAAATTTTGACGTCATTCATACGTACATATAGCGTCACGCATATGCCTAAATATAACTTAATGCATTTTTTGTCCGTTTTCAATAAAATATTCACATTATACCTAAAATGAAAAAAAAACGTTATTATTCTAGGAAATCTCCCATTTTCTTCCTCGTTTTCAATGCATTGATGATCTTCACGCGCTTTAAATCAATTTCTTTTAGCGAACGTTGATAAACTGAAAATTCCATTAAAATACACGAGCCACCCCTGAAAATGGAAATAAACAGAAAACATAGAAGGAAACTTGAAATTTTTTATAGAAAAATAAATTTCATTCTCAATTTGACGTATAATTACAAAGTTTCGGCAAAATCGGTCGACTTACAAAATTTACCTTTTCGAAGAGGGACTTTGTCCCCCTCCCCCCATTTAGAGTGATCCAATGCGCTCAGGGCCAAAATTTTTTGGCCGCAGATCCGTAACGAACTAAGGATCAAATATCACTAAATAACGAAAATGTCAAATTTTGACCAATTTCGCTGGGGCGCTCTCCTCAAGCTCTAACAGCTAGCAACCAGTAGTAAGCCCTGCTATGCCGGGTAATTGAAAGCTAGGAAACCGGAGGATATCTCAAATCCCCGACGGACATAGCCGTCCCCTGCGGTAAATCAAGTGGGCCAAAGGTTGAAGCACATTTTCCTTTTAGCCCGGCTAGAACTCCATAGCTTGACGCCTCGTTCAAATCACGACCAACCAACTTAATTCTACCATTGTCGACTAACAAAATTTAACGGTTGGGAAATTTTTTCCCTTCATCAGAAATTACAACTTAAATCTATAAAAGATGCCTGAAGAATTTTTAGTTTAAATGAGCAAGGTTTTGACCTAATGTAATGACTGCAACAGTACCACTCGTCACAACCAATGGCCGACACTTTTTCCTTCGACTGCACTTGCCCGTTTTTCTCAGTTTCCCTTACCGTCTGGAGCTTATATAGGGACCCCCATTGAGCGGTATGGTCATTTGCTTTTGAGGTCCCGCCCTGTCAACACAGGTCAAAACCTGGCTCAATTAACATAAAAATTATTTTAGGCATTCTTTATAGATTTTAGTTATAATTTCTGTTGATGGGAAAAATTCCCGAAATGTTAAATTTTATTTGTTAGTCGACGTTTGTAGTTTTGATATTTTAGTTTGAACCCTTTATTTCTACCGTAATTTAAGATTTTCTTGTCCTATTAAACAGCGAGTTGGCGGAGTAGGAAGCAGTAGAAGGCGTGTAGAATTCGGGTGCTCACTTGCTCCAGGAGTCAGAATATATATCCCCCCTCCGATTGTGAAGAACCACTTTGCAAAACATCAAAATTTTCAAGTTATTATATTCCTGGTTTTACCACCGCTACCACGTCACGTGACGTGATCCATCCAGGGAAACTCATTGTTTATCTCGATATTCCTGCCGGAAAGTCACAGTTGGTCGAGAGCGCTACTACTGGCATGGAAACAAGGCGCAAAGAGATAAAAGACCACTGAAGTGGACTGCGTTCCACACGAGAGAGAGAGAGAGAGAGAGAGAGAGTAGTGCTGTCCCTCGTACTAGATCGGCTATCTCACACTGTTTGTAACCGTCCCGAAGGCCTAACTAAGTGCTAAGGAAACCTACACAAGTCCATTGGGGCGCTACTTCCCATAACGTAGGATGGGCGAACCTACTTACCCCAAGACCCGGGGAGATTGGAGAGTGCCCTGTCTTTGCGGCGCCGAATGGAACCAGTCTGCTTGGGACAGAGGGCTCAGATAGATCGAGATTTAAAGATTCTGTAGCTTTTTTTATAGAAAGGAAATAAGGAAAACCAGATTGAGTGCCGCCTACGTGTTTACTAACTCATAATTACAAATAAGTCACATTAAAAAACGTGTCTGACAAAAACTAAACTAGAGATGTCAAAACAGTTAGGAATTTTTAAAAATGTTGACTTGTTCATTGTTTACCATTTGCTGACGAGAGCGCCTATCCAGATAGCTCTTATCTGGCATATTGGTTAGTCTCTTCATGTTGTATAAAAGGAAGATACAGTCTTCGAAGGAGCTCGGTTTGCAGGATTATGGCAGGGGCGGATGGATGGCGTCCAGGTGCGACAAACTTGTTCGTTTGCCTGAAGTTGTTGATGCGATATTGGAGAATTTAGAAGAGCTGATTCAATCATTTCTTTCTGATTTTTTGAAGTTTTGTTTGATGTGCCCTAAGTTGTTTACTTGTGTGGCAGACGTATGTACACTCCCTCTCCTGGCACTGGATTCTCTTGGGGTTATTTTTTATGTGTTGGTCATATTCGGCTTAACTTGTTTTTTAAAAAGCATATCTTGCATTCGTAGGGTGTTTTGTCGTTCTTATGCGCGCTTTTGTAGTGGGTTGAAAGTTTTCTAAACGAGAACACCTTAGAGCACATAAGGCATTTATATGCCTTTTTGTGCTACTCTTTGAAGTGCTCTCGCAAGCGGAAGATGCTTTTGTTTTTATATTGGCATTCCTCGCATTTACGTATTGTCATTGTGATATGCTTTATGGTGATTTGGCACATTTGCATTTAATGTGTGCTTGAACGCGCATATATAGGACATTCGAAACATTTTTTCTTGGCGCCGGCACGTGTTAACGAATTCGGGGTTTCGGTTTCTTCTTCGATTTCATGCTTGAAAATGTCAATTTTTTTTCTTTTGTCACCAGGGAGCTCGTTCTCTTTTGCATTCGGTGGAGTAGCTTCTTTACCGAGAACGAATAGGGCCGCGAAAAATGCGCCCGAAATTTCCCCTATATTATTATTTCCGGGATGGTATCTCTTCGATCATTTTGAGTCAAAGTTTCCAACTTTCGAAATTCATCCTATGCCCTTGAGACAGAGTGCTCGGGTGAATTTAAAATCTCAGAGGTCGACTCTTCGTGTTGAATTCACTTTGTAACTAGAAATTTTCTTGTTCACATTTAAAGCTATTGGAGAGATTTTTTTCTTGCGTTTGCTGGGCTTCTATTTTCTTTTTGTAGCTGGTCCAAATTTCATTTATATCAGTCAGAGAACGACTGCTTCGTTTGCAGTCCTTTCGTGAATTGCTGTAGACAAAGTTGAACCACTCGCAGCCATTGTTGAAGATCTTCNATTAGAAGATCGGCTTGAGACTCCATTGGTGGGTTATTGGGTGGAACACCCTCGTCGGGTGCAGCATCAGCGTCCTCAGTAACCGCAGAATCGGGTCCTGCATCAGTGTCCGCAGAATCATCGAGCAGAGTGTAGAGAAATGATAGAAAACTCGTTCTTACTAGTCAACGCACATAGGAACAGAGTCGAAAAGAAGAGGGAAAACAAAACAAAGCATTATTGATCAGTAGGAGGATGAAGATAACACTAAGGAAGCAAAGTGGGCACGTGCAGGTAAAGTTATCTTAGCTAATGTCTAAGGTAACTACACACTCCCCTGGAGGCGCTGCTCCTCATAACGTAAGATGGGCAAACCTACCAAACCCTAAAACCCGCCGTAAGCCCCGTGAGGGAAGAGGGGGGAGGAGACTGGGGAGGGTCCTGTCTTTGCACCGAGTGGAACCCGTGTGCTTGGGACCGAGGAATCAGATGATTAGAGATTTAAAGTTTCTGTGTTTTTTTTCTTCTACAAAGAAAATAAGGAAAACCAGATTGAGTGCCGCCTACGTATTTACTAGCTCATAATTATAAATTTTAAGTTACATTAAAAAAATATGTGACAAAAATTGAACTACAGATGTCAAAACAGTTAGGAATTTAAAAAAAAATACATTGATTTGTTCATTGTTTACCATTTGCTGACGAAAGCGCCTATCCAGATAGCTCTTATCTGGCATATTGGTTAGTCTCTGCATGTTGTATAAGAGGAGGATATAGTCTTCGAAGGAGCTCGGTTTGCAGGATTATGGCAGGGGCGGATGGATGGCGTCCAGGTGCGACAAACTTGTTCGTTTGCCTGAAGTTGTTGATGCGATATTGAAGAATTTAGAAGAGCTGATTAAAGTATTTCGTTCTACTTTTCTGATGTTTTGTTTGAAGTGACCTAAGTTGTTTACTTGTGTAGCAGACGTATGTACACTGCCTATCCTGGCACTGGATTCTCTTGGGGTTATCTTTTATGTGTTGGTCATAATCAGCTTGGCTTGTTTTTAGAAAGCATATCTTGCATTCGTAGGGTGTTTTGTCGTTCTTATGCACGCTTTTGTAGGGGATTGGAAGTTTTCTAGACGAGAACACTTAGAGCACATACTGCATTTATATACGCCTTTTTGTGCTGCTCTTTAAAGTGCTCTCGAGAGCGGACGATGCTTTTGTTTTTATATTGGCATTCCTTGCATTTACGTGTCGTTTCATTAATGTGATATGCTTTATGGTGGTTTAGCACATTTGCATTTAATGTGTGATTGAACGCGCATATAGGACATTCGATATAATTTTTCTTGGTGCCGTCACGTGTTAACAAATTCGGGGGTTCTGTTCCTTCTTCGATTTCATGCTTGAAAATGTCAATTTCAATTTCATCGTCACCAGGGAGCTCGTTCTCTTTTGTATTCGGTGGAGTAGCTTCTTTACCGAGAACGAATAGGGTCACGGAAATTCCCATTTTATAATTTTCGCTCTCTCTTCGATCATTTTGAGTCGAAGATTCCAACCATCGAAATTGATATGATGCCCTTGAGACCGAGTGGTCGGGTAAATTTAAAAATTCATCCATCCAAGTTTACAACCTTCGAATTTCATCCGATGCCCTTGAGACAGAATACTCGGGTGAATTTAAAACCTCAGAAACAGACTCTTCGTGTTGCATTCGCTTTGTAACTAGAAAATTTTCTATTTCATATTTAAAGTTATTGGAGAGATTTTTCTCTTTCGTTTGCTCGGTTTCTATTTTCTTTTTTGCAGCTGTTCCAAATTTCTTTTATATCTGAGTCAGAGAACGATTGCTTCGTTTGAAGTCTTTTTAGTGAATTGCTGTAGACCAACTTGAACCACTTGCAGCCATTGTTGAAGATCTTCGTATGCTTCTGTCAACGACATTAGAAGATCTGGGAATTTTTACTTTAGATGAGCCAGTCTATTTTTTTTATTTATGGTTCGATTGTTATGAAACTCGCACAGAATACGTAAACTTGAATTTTAAGAACATTTTATTCAGGCAAATTTGATTTTCGCAATAGCTTGTGATAACCTAACCTAACCAAGCCTACCCTAACCTAACCATGCCTACCCTAACCTAACCATGCCTACCCTAACCTAACCAAGCCTACCCTAACCTAACCAAGCCTACCCAAACCAAACCTACCATAACCTAACTAAACCTAACCTCCTACCCTAACCTAACCTCCTACCCTAACCTAACCTCCTACCCTAACCTAACCTCCTACCCTAACCTAACCTCCTACCCTAACCTAACCTCCTACCCTAACCTAACCAAACCTAACCAAACCTAACCTAACCAAACCTAACCTAACCAAACCTACCCTAACCAAACCTACCCTAACCAAACCTACCCTAACCAAACCTACCCTAACCAAACCTACCCTAACCAAACCTACCCTAACCAAACCTACCCTAACCAAACCTACCCTAACCAAACCTAACCTAACCAAACCTACCCTTACGTAACCGAGCTAACTCCCCTAACGTAATGTAACCTAGTCTACCTTAATCTTACATACACTAACGAAACTCAAATTCAAGAAAAATAGAATAAAATGTTCTTCAAATTCAATTTTACGTCTATTGAGCGACGTTGATAACAATCGAACCATAAACACCGAAAATAAAATGTTCGTTCTGTAAAATATACCACTAAGAACACGACATCACAACAAATTGAAGTCCAGTAAAGTGCTGACAAAAATTGCTACACCTTCACTCACTACAATGACCACCACTCAATTGCCAAAATTGCCAGCTGCTGCAATGCAGAGCCGCCCCTACGTGTCACACATGGTTCGTATTGGTTAAGACCAACGCGTCACGCAAGCTTGTTATTGGTTGGATTATGGATATCGCGCGTGAAGCAGGTCGCGTGAACCAAGCTTGTGATTGGTAGAAATGAAGAAAGTTGAATGTCAACTTACAAACTATTGCGAAAATCGAAAAATTTACATGAATAAAATGTTCTTTAAATTCATTTTTACGTATAATGTGCAAGTTTCAAAACGATCTGACAATGAATAAAGAAAATAGACTGGCTGACTTAGAGTAAAAAATTGCCGAAAATGGCTTGAGATTCCTTTGGTGGGACATTGGGTGGAACAGCCTCGTCGGGTCCAGCATCAGTGTCCGCAGACTCGTCGGGTCCAGCATCAGCGTATTTAGTAACCACAGAATCTGGTCCAGCATCAGCGTCCGCAGAATCTTCGAGCAGTGTAGAGAAATTGTAGAAAAGTCGTTCCTACTGAAAGTGAGATCAAAGCTATGGTAATGCATATGAAGAGTAGGAAGCAACCAGGCCCAGATGGGCTCAAGTCAGAATTGACGAAGTGAGCTGTACAGAGCTCTGAGTTCTTGGAGTGTTATGCTGATTGATTAAATGAGGTCTTGAGTGCTGTGATTCATAGAGGTTGGAAACAATCTAAAACAGTCTCGGTTCCTAAGGTGTCCAGGACTAAATTAAAGGACTGGCGACCAATAGCGCTCATAAATATTGGCTATAAAATTTTTATGGGTCTATTGAGAAGCAAGATTACTGAGCATCTATCAAAGCACTCAACAGTTTAGGAATATCAGGCTGGATTCACAGCAGGAAGGAGAGTAGAGGACAATATCCATGTACTTGGCTACTGCATCAAAAGTAGTAGAAAAAAGAGGCGGCTGCCTCGGTTTGTTGCTGCGGTTGACTACTCAGAAACCTTTGACTCGGTTGACCGGGAACAGCTCGTTCTTTTTTGTATTCGGTGGAGTAGCTTCTTTAACGAGAACGAATTCAGTTACCACGGCATCGGTCGCGGAAGATGCGCCGAAATTCCCCCTTTTATTATTATTTCCGCTATCTCTTCGATCATTTTGAGTCGAAGTTTCCAACCTTCGAAATTCATTCGGTGCCTTTGAGACAGAGTGCTCGGGTGAATTTAAAATCTCATGCAAGTTTCTAACCTTTGAATTTCATCCGATGCCCTTGAGACCGAGTGGTCGGGTGAATCTAGAATTTGATCAAAGTTTCCAACCTTCGAATTTCATCCAATGCCCTTGAAACCGAGTGCTCGGGTGAATTTAAAATCTCATCCAAGTTTCTAACCTTTGAATTTCATCCGATGCCCTTGATACAGAGTGGTCGGGTGAATTGAAAATCTCATCCAAGTTTCCAACATTTGAAATTCATCCGAGAGACAGTGGTTGGGTGAATTTGAAATTTCATCCAAGTTTCCGACCTTCGAAATTCATCCGATGCCCTTGAAACCGAGTGCTCGGGTGAATTTGTAATCTCAGAGATCAACTCTTCGTGTTGCATTCGCTTTGTAGCTAGAAAATTTTCTAGTTCACATTTAAAGTTATTGGAGAGATTTTTCTCTTTCGTTTGCTGGGTTTCCATTTTCTTTTTGTAGCTTTTCCAAATTTTTTTCATATCTGAGTTAGAGAACGATTGCATCGTTTGAAGTCCTTTCGTGAATTGCTGTAGACCAACTTTCACCACTCGCAGCCATTGTTGAAGATCTTCGTACGCTTCTGTCAACGACATTAGAAGATCGGTTTGAGATTCCTTTGGTGGGTCATTGGGTGGAACAGCTTCGTCGGGTTCAGCATCAGTGTCAGCAGACTCGGGTCCAGCATCAGTGTCAGCAGACTCGGGTCCAGCATCAGTGTCCGCAGAATCGTCGGGTCCTGCATCAGCGTCCGCAGAATCGTCGAACAGAGTGTAGAGAAATGATAGAAAAGTCGATCATTCAGAAAGTGAGGTCAAAGCTATGGTAATGCATATGTAGAGTGGGAAGCAACAGGGCCCAGATGGGCTTAAGTCAGAATTGATGAAGTGGGCAGTACAGAGCTAGGAGTTCTTGAAGTGATATGCTGATTGATTAAATGAGGTATTGAGGAGTGCTGTGATTCATAGAGGTTGGAAACAATCTAAAACCGTCCTGGTTCCTAAGGTGTCCAGGACTAAGTTAAAGGACTGGCGACCAATAGCGCTCACAAATATTGGCTATAAAATTTTTATGGGTCTTTTGAAAAGCAAGATTATTGAGCATCTATCAAGGCACTCAACAGTTCAGGAATATCAGGCTGGATTCACTGCAGGTAGGCGAGTGAAGGACAATATCCATGTACTTAGTTACTGCATCGAAAGTAGGAGAAAGAGGCGGCTGCCCCTGTATGTTGCTGCGGTACGCTACTCAAAATCCTTTGACTTAGCTGACCGGGGACAGCTCGTTGTCTTTTGTATTCGGTGGAGTAGCTTCTTCAACGAGAACGAATTCAATTACCACGGCATCGGTCGCGGAAGACGCGTCAGAAATTCCCCCGATTTTACTATTTCCGCTATCTCTTTGATCATTTTGAGTCAAAGTTAAAAACCTTCGAAATTCATTCGATGCCCTTGAGACAGTGGTCGGATGGATTTAAAATCTCATCAAAGTTTCCAACCTTCAAATTTCATCAGATGCCCTTGAGACCGAGTGGTCGAGTGAATTTAAAAGCTCATCCAAGTTTCCAACCTGCGAATTTCATCCGATGCCCTTCAGACCGAGTGGACGGGTGGATTTAAAATCTCATCCAAGTTTCCAACCTTCGAATTTCATCCGATGCCCTTGAGACCGAGTGGTCGTGTGAATTTAAAATCTCATCCAAGTTTCCAACCTTCGAATTTCATCCGGTGCCCTTGAAACCGAGTGCAAGGGTGAAGTTAAAATCTCAGAGACAGACTCTTTGTGTTGCATTCGCTTTGTAACTAGAAAATTTTTTAGTTCACATTTAAAGTTATTGGAAAGATTTTTTTCTTTTGTTTGCTGGATTTCTATTTTCTTTTTGTAGCTGGTCCAAATTTCTTTTGTATCAGAGTCAGAACGATTGCTTCGTTTGCAGTCCTTTCGTGAATTGCTGTAGACCAACTTGAACCACTCGCAGCCATTGTTGAAGATCTTCGTACGCTTCTGTCAACGACATTAGAAGATCGGCTTGAGACTCCATTGGTGGGTTATTGGGTGGAACACCCTCGTCGGGTGCAGCATCAGCGTCCTCAGTAACCGCAGAATCGGGTCCTGCATCAGTGTCCGCAGAATCATCGAGCTGAGTGTAGAGAAATGATAGAAAACTCGTTCTTACCGAAAAAGTGAGATCAAAGCTATGATAATGCATATGAAGAGTGGGAAGCAACCAGGCCCAGATGGGCTTAAGTCAGAGTTGATGAAGTGTGTAGTACAGAGCTCTGAATTCTTGTAGTGATGCATTTTGCATTCGGCGTGATATCTGGTGAGGTCCGTGGACATAAGAAAAAGCTGTTCCTGCATTTGTTCTAGATCCATCTGTATAGATACACGCGAGGAATGGGTGATCCCGTGCGTGATCCAAATATATTTGTTTCAATTGTTGGGGGGGAGAAGTCCCGTTTCCTTACGTTTTGTAAGGCGTCGCACACGTCTATCGTGGCCGTACACCATGGAGGGATTGCTCGACTACATGCTCTCAAAATGGTTGTAGATGGTTGGGAGTAGTTGGCCAGGTGCGTCAGGACTCGGTCCAGGAATCCGCCGGTGGGTTGGGTGTCATCATTGTTCTCCTCACTGCTCCCAATCTCGTCCCCTTCCTCGATTGGGAGGAGCTGGTTTCCATTGTTGCGTCTATCACGTAGTGGGTTGCGAAGGTTCACTAGCAGGCGTTGGTGATAGTTTATACATTTCAAAATTCTCGTGTACTTTAGGGGCAACTGGCCTGATTCGGCCTGTAGGCTTTCCACCGGTGAGGTGAGGATAAGTCTTGTAGCAATGCGTATGGCTGCATTTTGTATTGGTTCGAGGCGGTTGATCGTTGATGGGGTAGCAGAGGTGTAGGCCTCTGCTCCGTAGTCCAGTTTTGGTTTTACCAACATTATGTGTAGTCGCAGTACGGCGACTCTGTCTGCTCCCCAAGCTCTGGACGTCAGGCATTTGAGGAGGTCTAAGGTAATCAAGCATAGTCAATTATGTGGGGTAGCCAAGTGAGGGATTTGTCGAAGATAAGGCCCAAATATTTATATGTTGCCACGCATTGTATGGGATGGTGTCCTAACATTAAGTTTGGGGCCTCCTTCTTGCACGATCGTCGTCTACAAACATGTAGTGATCGTGTTTTGTCGGGGTTGAATACCAATCCCGATTTGTTGCTCCACCGCAAGAGGGCAGAAATCGCCTGCATCAGAATTCTCTCCACCGAACCCCTGGAGGGACTGGAGTAGAGAATGGCGAAATCATCTACCACAGTACAGTAAAGGAAGTAGGGAAACTTCTAAGGGGTAAATTAGCGCAACATTTGGCTGATGGGCGTGGTTTAGAGGCATACGTCATCGTTCCTCTACGCGGTGATTGGCCATGGCAAACCAGCGATGTCTTCAGCGATGACGTCACAGGTCCGGGCTAGTTACGCGAATTTTAAATATCAAGGCACGGTAAGTTGCGAAATGTATCGCAACAACGTTCCTTTGTTATATCGATCTTATTTCCTCAATTTTCGCTGCTTCAAATTGGCAAGATCTGTTGAACATCAATAAATTTAGAGGGCGATGAATCCACAAATTGTATTGTAAAAATTATTGTTCGTATATAATGGATGCGTTGGTCAATTCGATAGTTTAATAAAATAAATGTTCAACAATCTTTCTGTTTTAGAAAAAAATATATAGTTTATAGTTCAACCGTAGTGGTCTATCAACAGCAAAAACTCTGTTAACATTCGAGCGATAACCAAATCAAAAGTAAATTTCGGTAACTAGTACATAATTTTCAAAATTCCTGCCCATAGTA
>LQNS02278186.1:4695707-4706143 GCA_001587735.2 Parhyale hawaiensis | reverse complement strand
ACTTTATTTTCTTTGTCAAGTTTCATTAGGTCTTTAAATGAGAGTGGTTGGGGTCTCGGACGGGGGCGCCGAGAATTTCTGGGTACGTCATATGGTTCAAGCGTAGCTGCTCTCACAGGCTCGCTGTGGGTTTGCAAAGTCGAAAGTGTGGTCGAGGGAGGTCCAGATCGTGCCGAGGAGACAGTCGTGGCTCCTGTGCTCGGCGGGCTGCAAGAGCTCTGGGGGTTGATGGCTGGCCGAGTTCCAACGGGCGACGCGGGGATCAGAGGCTTTCCGGCAAGCTTAGTCGCCTTGGTATTGGTCAGCTTTGGCTCCGAATTACTCGGGGCCAAGGCTGACCCCCTCATCTCCCCAACGTCAGGACCATACTGGGGGCCAACAGCCGTTGGGCTGTCGCCTCCAGTTTTTTCTTTAATTGACTTTTCCATATTTTGGGGGTTTTTGGCCATGTCACCCGGTACCCTCCGCCCTATGGCACACTTAAAACATGCAAGGCGTGGGCTTTGCCTGGCCTCTAGGGCACCACCAGCCCTAGGGTCAGGTAACGCCATCCCAGGGGGCGGCGTGTCAATGGCCGGGGAGAGAGCAGCCCCGAGGACCGGGGCCCGCCCATGTTACTGGTACCAACCCGCAGGGCGTGCTGGTTAGGGAGTCGGTGGTCGTGGGCGGCAGTCGTCTGCTCTCTGCCGGGGCCACAGAGAAATATTTATATTTTTTTATTATTTTTTTATGTATATATATATATATTTTTTTTTATTTCTATTTTTTAAGGGAAAAGAAGAAAGTGCTGTCGACCCAGTAGATAGGAAAAGAAGAAGAGAGGTAAAAACACAGTAAATAAGCAAAACTGGGGAGTAGCAAAATGAACCAAGGAAGGAAACGGGAAACCGTGGCCCCGTTGCCACCCCGTCCGCGAATGTTGACGTGGCAGACTTGAAGGGGGAATATAGAGATGTAAAGAATTGCGTACTGAAAAAACTAGATTTCGAGCTATGGGTGTCCGAGAGAAAAAAAAACATTTGATGGATTGAAATGTATGTGCATCCTATTGAAAGTCAATAAGTATTCTAATATGGAGAGGGTGCAGTTGAATCTTCCGTCGTATAGAGGAAAATAAATGCGAGTAAACAGTTAATTAGATAGCCATAAACGAGGGTGTAAAACGAAGGTGTGCCTGCCCAGACCTTGAACAGTGTTGTGTAAACTACCACCATAGGGCGCAGCTGTGTGAGATTCTGTGTGACCTGCCAGTGCAGAGTACCCCCGGCAGTAAAAGAAAAAAGAACAATTAAGTGCAGTATCTACAGTATTTACATGCACGATTATATAATACACATGAAACACACCAACATTGAAGCAATAAATGTTTTGAAAATTTATTTCTTGCATGCTCATTGGCAATGTAGAGGAAGAGTTGTAAGCGTGTAGTGAAAATGTTGTGCGCGTTTGGTGGATTTGCGCGATCGATCGCGCAAATCCACCAAACGCGAACATCAAAAACGCACTCGTATCATCAATTCATCGTGTGGAAGCAGTTACGCACACTGTACGTAGAGATAAGTCGGTGTTGTCTCTCTCGCTCGTTCCGAGACTCCAATATCCACTANCCTACCCGACATTAAACCCGAATATAGTCCAACTTACCCGAAATTACGGCCTAATACCTACAACATCCACCAAACGCGCAGCGCGATGCTAGCTAGCGCGTTTAGGTGGTTTGCGCTTGTAGTTTTTGCGTGAGCATAGTAGTTAAGTAGCACACCTTCGTCAATGCGTGTGACATGCATCTCTATTCAGCCACAACAGAGAGAGCGAGCAAGGCTCTGAGGTATATCCACTATATAGAAGAAAATGTTTCGAGAATAGGAAGTTTGAATATAATAATAAAAATGAAATCCTTTATACAAGAATATGACGATGTTACTGAGAACCTTCCCACATCGCTTTCTGTGAATTAGGCTTAGAAAATTTGAGTCTGACGTAAGAAGATGAACGGTGAAGACATAATCAGAGAGCAGCAGTGATAATATACAGTTACCCGATGCATGTATAATCAACTCAGCATAAATAAAATACAGGGTTTTAGCACTATAGATGAAGGGTTAAGCGCTGTAGATAGAGGGTTAAGCACAATATGCAATTGAGGTCACAAACATAGCTGAGGAAGGTATGCAATAGTCTGCAATATGGAGCAATTATTGGTAAACAGAGATAAAGGGTCAGCTGATAACACCGACAAAAGTTGTAATAGACCACATGTTATCATCATAAATCAAAACTACTCAGAGTCGTAGGTCAAACAGTGTGCTTTAGGTTTAAACCAAGATTGTGTATAAAAGCGTTCAATAATAGAGAACCGTGGAATTCCTACGGGTCCCGCTAGTTCATTAATATTTGACGTTTCGGGATGTCTTCTCCAATCTTCAAAATGAAGAATAATGAATGAAAAACTTGAAAAAATTAATTTTTCTTGTACATTAGCAGGGAACAGAGATCTTGTAAGTGGGAAGTGTAAAATGCGAATGACCCGGGTATGCTCGGAAAGTCCTAGTATCAGTCCTTGTACAGTCGGGCGATATGGAAGCAGCAGTTGAGGAAAAAGTCAGTTATGGATTGTAGTAAGAGCTGCAGATGTAGTCACTATATTGAGGCTAAGTTCCGTTCTCAGCTCTAACACCTTGTATCGCTCGTTCGATGCCTCGTGAGGCACAGGAGCTCTTTGCAGATCTTGGTGAGCTGACTCGGCAGTTGTGTGTGCATGCTCGGCGCGGTGGCGGAACTGCTTTCCTCAGAGATGAGGGGGTGGGGGGTCTCGGGTCATTTGTTCCTTCCGTCAAATTGGCGCCATAGTTCGTGACATGAGGGCGACTGCGACTACACTTGTTCATCTTGGGCCAGTGGGCCCATACCCGAAGCACAAACCAGTGCATGTGGGTTTCCCAGGTGAGGGTGTGGTCTAAGTTGACTTTACAGTAGACAAGTTTCGAAGTTGTGAGTTCTATTGTGTTGGAAAAGTCGATGCTGGAGAAGTGTCTCCTGCTAATGTAAATGAATAAGTGTTTTGTTCTGCATGAGGACGGGGAGCAGAATGGGTAGGGTTTTTCAATCAGTAAACCTGTGTTGCTGGATATAACTATATGTTGGGCTTTGTAATGCTGTTCAGTGTTGCCCACATACGAAACGTCGTAGCTCCTACGTTGAAATTTATAGGTAATACTGGACAGGAGAAGTGTTGGAGGCTTTACCTTTGAATTTAAAATAGAAAAGAAATAAAACAGCTGAACTGCAGAGTGGGCATGATCCAAGTAAAAACTTACAGCCTAGTTCTTTAAAAGAAACTGAGGTGGAGGAACTGAGGTGTTGGCCTAAGCAGGAAGTACAACACGTGTTATATCGTCAGCTGATCGCAGAGTAAACATCGTCCCGGTGGCTCCCACTAGCCTGCTTAACTGGAACTTCTGTTTGGCTTAATTCTAGTATCAAGAGAAGTAAACGGTACTCAAAATACGCAAATTCCACTAAATGCTCACGATGATCAGAATTATCAGTAAAGAAAATCACTTATCAAGACGTTGCGGCCAGTGCGTCTCACCCGGAGGACCTTTTAACTAAGAGTGACCATACGAAAACACAGGCGAATGGTTCTTGCCGAAAATGCCTGGGTGATCCAGACTCGATGGTTTTACGCTAAACATTACGCTCATAGTGATTACAACACATCCTGTAAAGGCCTTATTTCTAATATTTTGCGTGCCTTGGTATGAAATATTAGTTACATATAAATATATACATATGGTGAACAAGTCCTGCATCTACGGCACTTTTCGCGGCGACTCTGGAGCCCCGACACGTGCACTCTGACGCACTTTACCTAACATACGTTGCTTACCAAAGCGCACGTACTTAGTCTATGATACACATGGGGTGCTGCTGCTCCAAGGAAACTAATAGATTACCTTAGAACTTAGACGTAATTAAGCCCTCTGAACCTCTTCCCCTTATGTCATGTTTTACTTCCTTGCACTTGCGTACCTAATTCTAATGAGGGTGACTCATTCTATTCTTTTATTTTTGTCGAATTTTTATTTATCTTCTCATGGAACACACTCATCCATGGGCTCCGCATATCTATGGACATAATTAATGTACGCCCTTTTTTCTTACTCTGGTAGCAAGTCTTTCTTGAAAAGACTGAGGCTCAAACTATTTAGTGCAATAGTCTTTTATTTTGACTACTGATTCAGTTTACTTATACTTTCTTATAACTAATTCTCATTACGCATTTGTACTTTGGAATTGTGTAATATTCTGTGTGATCTCTCGAGATTTATAACTTATGTTCACCCTTTTATTTATCTATGGAACTGGTAAACCTACCTGCTGCAAAGCATTCACATGTTCATCGTGAATTAGTTGTGAGGATGTGTCCGGGATGCACGAAACTACACTAAGTGTATTTAGCTCACAGATTTGCCCTTAACTTCAGAAAAGTACACTTTCAGAAAAGTACACATTCACAAACGATTTTCGTTTTCCCGCCAACAGAGATTTTCCTTTATTTTTATACTCAAGTTAAGGGTGCTAGGACCATCCTTAAATGTAGTAAAGGAACAGCTGCAGAAACTAAACATCGACGAGGAAACATAACGAGTGAAAATTTGATCCATTTTACATAAGATTTATATTCTATAAGTATTTCTACAAAAGTATAGCTTAAAATTATTCTTTTAGTTTCGTTTACCCTAGCGCTGAACTGGCGGAAAAATTCTTGCACGTCTGGCATCTTCGCACGAGCGAGCTTCGAAGCGAATAAGCCGTAGGAAGTATTTTCTATTGGATACTTTCAAACAATTTAGGGTGCGAATCAAACTGATTTCACATCTTAATCTTTTGATATTCCTAAATAGTGTGGCGCGTTCAAACTATCGTTGCTTACTTAAAATATTAGGAAAAAGCATAGCTCTTTGAAAGAAACACCCAATTAAATTACGTGTAGCCGAACTTTTACTTAGGCTGATATTTTCACTGCGGTTTCGTTTCGGTCGACATGCAGTACAACATCACGGAAAAACAAAATCTTCGGACACTTCTGTTCATGAGTCCGAATCATCTTATCAATGAGTTTTCTCATCCAATCGTCTGAATTTTTTTGCTGCGTCCTTGCAAACACAGCGTTGAATATGCAATGCTCTAGTCCGAAAACTGCCAGCTAGGCTACTCAGTTTGCAGCATGCGCATAGGTAGGCCAAAGAATCAATTTACAGAGCAAAGGAACTGTCTTTACATTTACAATGATTTTCCATTCAACACATCATTGGTTTTTAATCTAAAATTTGTTGTAGGGCATCTAAAACAAGAAAATATGACATGTGCTCCAGTCATGGCAGAAATCAGCTGGTCGTTGGGGTTTTATTTTCGCGTTCCATCTCTGCTTGTAACGGGGACTGTGATTGGTCGATATTGGGCTAAGGACGAATGTAAGCATTTGAACGCAAAAGGGCCTAAAGAGACGATGAATGCCTTTGAAATTGTTTTGTGCATTGGAGATTTAGTGGACTTGAGATGTCCTCAGGATGAGGCCATTTCAGCAGTTTAAAGAAGAAATTTCTATGCAGCGTTACGGGCTTTTGTGCATCCCGGCCCAGCGCCGAAAGCTTTGTTTCACAAAAAAGAAGCCTGGGGATGTTTACTAAGATTTTTTAAAATTATTAGGCTCATAGACTGAATAAAGAAGTTGCAGCCCTGCAAAACATCGATATTTTGTGCAATAACTCCAAAGCTGAATTGAAGAGAACTATATAGACGGCCAGGAACTCGCGGAAACTCCAGAGTCGAAACCGAGATCGAATCATTGTTCTTAAATATTTTCTGAGACCTTCGTTGTAGAAATGGAGCGTAAAAATTAAGAAGCGCAAAAATTTTGAAACGCGAAGATAACATCGCGCCAAAATACGTTATGGCTGCGATTTTCCCATACCTGGATCGTTATGCGAGTCTAGTAAAGTAGATACAGTATTACAAGATATGAAAATCGGTATGGTATGCATGATACGTGTAAAATGAGCATCATGTCTTTGCATCGAAACAGACTGAAAATTTCTCCAAGAGTCAGCGAACAGTAGCAGCTATTATTGAACTTCCTTCCTGCAAAAATCAGAGCTTCTTACAAGTTGAATTTCCCGCATCTTATATTGAAAAGCTTAACGTACAGAGCCATGGACGGATGGATGGGATGGACGGACGTACGGAGCCTTAAGCAGAAATATACAATAAGTTTTGTCAACACTTATGATTCGTTGACGAATTAGAGGCAACAGCTGTCGGAAACGCTTAGTTTTCAAAATGCTGATGTGTAGAATAACTTTAATTAAGTATAAATCGGTTTTGGTACTCACTATCGCACACAATTTTTATCTGTAAAATTGCTGCTAAGCTGCGATGTTATTAATTGTACCAGTCCTATATGAATAATAAGGCCAACAACACAAAATAATACATAGCTATTATTACTAGACAAATTTCATGCATAGTTTGGAATTTCTTTTCAAAATTGCGTTCTCCATTTTCAGAAATAAAATCATGATCTTAACTTTCGCTGATGATGGGTGAATACCTGAAACGTCCGTTTTTACTTGGTTTTTAACAACTTGTCTAGTAATAATAGCTATGTATTATTTTGTGTTGTTGGCCTTATTATTCATTATTAGAACGCGAGTAAAGCAACCAGAGAAGTTAACAGTCCTATATGCTCCTAGCCTTAAGAAGGAAACTCCAGTAGCACTTAAGCCGCGTCTACACGACGATCTTTTTCGTCGAAGTTTGTGATCGCGGAGAGATTTTGATCGCCAAACACACGCGGATAGCCTTCGAAGTCCGTCATTTTTGATCGCCGACAGTGCTGGAAATCACGATCAAAAATCGCGATCACAAAAAGTTTGCAAACTATATTACGGTCTGTAAATAGATGTATATATTTTAAAAATATTATTTAGTAACTAAAGCAAAATTTTCTATTGAAATGTGCCCGCTTAGCCAATTATATTAATGTTTGATTCGAACTTCTGTACTGCGGGAAGCATTTGGCAACTATGTGTTGCCAATTAGCAATGCTGTAGCATATTCCTCAAATTACGTCTGTATCTTTTTTTTCATTAGTAAAAGCTACAATGGAGCAAGAGTTCCGTTTTAATGGAATAAACGGATGTACATAGTGTGAATTGCAGTAGAAATTGAATAAATCTATAAATAAAAAATGAGAAATTATTGTTCTATCTTATGCATTTTTGCATTTGAGGGGATGCCAGTGAATGAACTTATAGCTATACTTGTTGCCAGTATACATAAAGTTTAGTCTGCCAATCAGCATCTACAACTACAATAAATATCTGACCAATAAATAGTGACCTTGAATTGATCGTGGCTTCTGTTTTTGATGCCGTTGGAACAAGGAGGCGAATTTGTTTGTGATTTTGATCGTCGATTCTTGTGTTTGTGATCGCTGAAAAGATCGTCGTGCAGAAGCGGCTTTACACACAAGGCCAGGGTTTCCTAAAACCATCGATGCTTTCCACATAATACCCAGCCCTTAGAAGCGGAGGCAGCACAATTTCGCCTGTGGCTCAAATGTTAGCTTCCCGTCAATAGTAACTCCCAGACTTTCATACTCTGCACGTCATCCACAACAACACCATCAAAAGTAAGACGCATAAAAGCAGGCAGCGCTGTTTTCGATCTTGAGATGGCAAATCCATTAAATTAGAGGGATTAACTCTCATACCCCAAGAGACACCAGTCAGAAATCAACTACAAGTCCCTGTTGAGGGAAACAGAATTGCTGGCCTGTCGGCAGGCATTGGCACCAAGGCCATCAGAGCGGAGCCATCAGCATAACTGATCATGGGCCGCCTCCGGGGGCATAGGATGGGCCATAGGCCATAGGGTTAGGTTAGTTAGGTTCGCCCATCGTATGTTATGGGGAGTAGCGCCCCCAGGGGGTTTGAGTAGGTTACCTTAGCCATTAGCTAGGCCTTCGGGACGTCTATCTTTCGTGCCCACTTTGCTTCCTTCCACTTTCATACTCCTACTGATCTTACTGTTGTCTGTTCTTCCTCTTCTTTCCCGACTTTCTGTTCCCATGCGCGTTGATCCTGTGTGGGAGCACCTTCGTGCATGGGTTCCCCGTGTTTCTGTCGACATACTATATGTCCCTTCCTTTTCCTCGCTTAGAAGAGCTTAGTACTTATTTAGGGAGGCTTAAATCTTCTTATTATACCTAATACTGATCATGGGGTTAGCGACAATGGAGCTTAGTTCCGCTGTATATAAAAGGAACAGCAAAGGTCCCTCACGCTCCCCTGAGGAACATCCGGCACCACCCGAGTTACACCACTGCACTACCCATCCAGGACATTTTTAGCTCTCTATTTGAGAGGAAATCACTAATGATGCGATGAAAACCGCCACCAATACTAACCAGTTCAAGTTTACGAATACATAATGCCCTGGTGGGATACCCTGTCGAACGCTGCACCAAAGTCAATCTGGATAAGACACAGCTCCTGACCAGCCTCGAGTGCATTTTGATTTTTTTTTTTTTTACCTGTTCACTCTGTGTCAAGAAGGGCATCATAAGAGCTGCTTTGCTCTTAGGAAAAGCCATGAAATTAAGTTGAAAGTACAATACCACTTAATCTTACACCACTGCCTAAAGTAATACCTCTGCAACCGAAATAATCACGAAACAGCTGTTTTCAAGGCATATTTATAAAGAAATCAGTTGGGAGAACGATCGCATTGGGGATCCTGCCGGCTGTGCATTGCCCGTTGCTCTGGTAAGTCTGGTAGCTCTGGTGCTAGTGACATTCTGGTCATAACTCTGTGAAGATCAGTAAAAGAAGTGTCAACATCTGAGCCGCGATATCTGTACTTCTTCAAGGAACTGTACAGTTTACGTTGTCGTAACTTTACAAGGCGTTTGTGCTTCCGGCCCCATCACTACATCAATCACAAACACAATAATCGAGAAGCAAAAGCATGAGCACTATTCTGTCGAGACGGGATCAAAACAGAAACCACGAACACTGTAAGATCACGATATGCAAATTCATCATTCCACAACTATTAATCGATTTTCCAACCTCACATTATTGTCGAAATATTTATTTCAGTTGTAGAAGCTGACTGGCGAGTGAAACTCTGTTGATACTAGCAAAATGTATAGCTAATAATTCATTCACTGGCATCCCCTTATATGAGGAGATGCCGACGATAGAACAATAACTTCTTCTTCTATTATTTTTACATTCTTTACTTTCTATTGCAATTCACACAGTATTCATCCGTTTCTTCCTTTAAAACGTAAGTTGTGCTCCATTTTAGCTTTTAATAGGGAAAAGCAGTAGTAGGAAAACAGACGCAGTTAGACGATTATACAACAGTTATTAGTAATTGGGTAGTTGGCAACATATAGTTACTAATCTGATGGCTTTCCGCTGTCCAGAAGTTTGAATCAAACGTAAACAAAATTCGCTACACAGGTTAATGTTAATGAAAAATGAGGCTTCTGTTACTAAATCTATAATGGAGCTGCATATATATAATTATGTTTTTCACACAGCGAAATATAATTTTCGAACTCTTTGTTTGTCAAACTCCCTCGAGTTTGTGCTGGAAGTTTTCAAACATGTTGAAATTCAACAATCACAAAGTTCAAAGGCTCGCCGCGCGTGTTGTCAATCAAACAGGGCTTTAGGCCTATATGCTAATCGAGGCGGGCACGCCAGCTGACGGCTGCGGTCAGTTACAGTCTTAGTGATTCAGTGGTTGGATGTGCCGAGCTGAACTCCTCCGTGGCCGAAGTTGTGTTTCACTTGATCTTGGTAAGCATTTTCTGGGCAGACGCCTTAGTTTGTATTGAACTGCGATGTGAGACAGACATGGGTGAAAATCTCTCTGCGTGGAAACTTTAATGCACGTGCTTCTGGACCAAAACATTTGGCTCTCCAGCACTGCAGTCGGTGATGGTCCCATAGTTTGTAAATGCTACATTAAATAACAACCACGTAAGGCTCTACAGTGCAGAATCGCTTGGATGTTATTAATGCACCATTTGAGAACAGCGGGTTTGTCATTGGTTGCAGTGCATGAAAACCATGTGGTTGTAATTGACTGCACAGCTTTAGATTCACGTGATGGTACTGACTGCAGGGTTAAGAACCACGTGATTGTCATTTACTGCAATGTTTGAGAACAACGTGATTGTCATTTACTGCAATGTTTGAGAACAACGTGATTGTCATTTACTGCAATGTTTCATAACAACGTGATTGTCATTTACTGCAATGTTTGAGAACAACGTGATTGTCATTTACTGCAATGTTTGAGAACAACGTGATTGTCATTTACTGCAATGTTTGAGAACAACGTGATTGTCATTT
>LQNS02278186.1:4677819-4694529 GCA_001587735.2 Parhyale hawaiensis | reverse complement strand
GTGATTGTCATTTACTGCAATGTTTGAGAACAACGTGATTGTCATTTACTGCAATGTTTGAGAACAACGTGATTGTCATTTACTGCAATGTTTGAGAACAACGTGATTGTCATTAACTGCAATGTTTGAGAACAACGTGATTGTCATTGGCTGTAATTTGTAAATTTTTAGCACCTCGTGGAAGCCAGTAATTTCAATGCATGGCAAACGCGTAGTTTTCATAGACTCCAGCGTTTGAAAACCACATAAATGAAATGAACTGTAATGCTTGAGAACCACGTGGTTGTCATTAACTGTAATTCTTGAGGACGTAGTCAACGTCATTAACTTCGGTGTTTGAGAATAACGAGTTTGTTATTGACTGATATCTCTTAGAACAATGGTATTGTCATTTACTGCAATGACTACAAACCACGCGGCTGTCATTACTTGTAATGTTTGAGAACCATGTGGTTGTCATTGACTGCAGTGCCTGAGAACCACGGGGTTATTATTGACTATAGTCCTTGAGAGCCACGCGGTTATTGACTGTAATATTTGAGAACCATGTGATCATAATTCACTGTAATGCTTGCCAATCACGAGATGGTCATAGACTACAATGTTTGAAAACCACGTGGCTGTCATTGACTGCAGCAGTGCTTGAGAACCCAATAGTTTTGCAATGGTTCAAAAGCACACTCAATAAAGTTTTTTTCAGACACAATTGGCCGATATCATAAAAGTCTCTCGAGACCGCAATTAATTCACGAAATAGCCACATTTATAAAACACTCGTATGGGTGGGCTGATAAGGCGCGTCTCGTTAAAAGGTTGATGACTTTAGGTGATTAATTTTGTGCTTGTTAGCACAATAACTAAAAAAATAATGAATGGATCTTTATGAAATTCATAGGGGTTGTTAATAATGTTAAAAGACATAAATAATTAAATTTTGGTGCAGATCGGCTTGTTCGTTTGTATGTTTGACTCATGTTTGTCATAACGTTTATTAACAGTATAACTAAAAAAGTTACGAGCGGATCTTGAGGAAAATTGCACAAGCTGTTATTACTATCAAAAGGCACAAATGATTACATTTTGGAGAATATACAAATAAAATTATGTTTTCAGAGCCAATTTGAATTTTTGCTACCGTTGCCTCGCTTGGCGGAGGTATGCGTTCTCAGAATGCTCTAATTTTACTGCTGTTACGGTCGACATACGGGAGCAACATAAGAAGGTGAAAACAAACAAAGTCTTTGGACACATTGTAGTGCATACGGGGAGCAAAATACTGTACACGACTCCCAAACGCCTTTTCGACTAGTTATTTCAGGAAGCAAAGAATGCAACGTTACGCTCTTTGCTTCCTGAGTTATTTCATCCAATCGTCTGACATTTTGTAGTAACATTGCAAGCACCACAGTGAATAATGAATATAGGCTACGGTGACACCGTAGAAAATTGCTAACTGCTAAACATTCAGTTTGCAGCGTGCGCATAGCCAAAGAATCAATTAAAAAACCGTCTTTACATTTACAATAATGTTTATTCATTATCTCATCTGTTATTAAACTAAAATATGTTGCAAGGCGTCTAAAACAACAAAATATGGCCTGTACTGCAGTCACGGCAGGGACGGAAGAAATCAGCTCGTCGTCGGCGTTTTGTTTTCGCGTTTCATTCCTGCTTGCAACGGGGGCTGTGATTGGTCGATATTGGGCTAAGGGCGATTTTGTGCATTTGCGCGCAAAAAGACTTGAGATGTCCTCAGGATAAGGCTATTTAAGCAGATTAATGAAGAAATTTCTCTTTAGCGTTAAAGGCGTTTTGTGCATCCCGGTCCTGGGTCGTGATGCACGAAACTACACTAAGTGTATTTAGCTCGCGGATTTTCCCTCAACTTCAGAAAAGTACACTTTGTGCGCTCCGGGCACAGTCTCAAACGATTTTTGTCTTCCCGCCAGCAGAGATTTTCCTTTATTTTTGTACTTAAGTTACGGGTGCTAGGACCATCCTTAAATGCAGCAAAGGAACCGCTGCAGAAATTAAAAATCGACGAGGAAAGATAACGAGTAAAAATTTGGTCCATTTTACATGAGATTTACATTCTCTAAGTATTTCCATAAAAGTATAGCTTAAAATTATTCTTTTAGTTTTGTTTACCCAAGCGCTCAACTGGCGGAAAAAATTTCTTGCACATCTGGCAACTTCGCACGAGCAAGCTTCGAAGCGAAGAAGCCGTAGTATCCAATTTTCTATCGGATACTGTCGAACAATTTAGGGTGCGAATGAAACTGATCTTACATCTTAATCTTTTGATATTCCTAAATAGTATGGCGCGTTCTAACTATCGTTGCTTACTTAAATATTGGAAAAAAGCACAGCTCTTCGAAAGAAACACCCAACTCCATTACGAGTAGCCGAACTTTTACTTAGGGTGATATTTTCACTGATGTTTCGTTCGACATACAGTACAACATCAGGGAAAAACAAAATCTTCAGGCGCTTCTGTTCACGAGTCCGAATCATCTTATCAGTGAGTTTTCTCATCTAATCATTTGAATATTTTGTTGCGTCCTTGCAAACGCAGCGTTGAATATGCGGTGCTCTAGTCCGACAATTGCCAACTAGGCTACTCAGCATTCAGTTTGCAGCATGCGCATAGGTAGGCTAAAGAATCAAATTACCGAGCAAAGAAGCTGTCTTCGCATTTACAATGAAGTTCTATTCAACATTTAATTGGTTTTTAAACTAAAGTTTGTTGTTGGGCATCTAAAACTTGAAAATATGACATGTACTCCAGTCACGGCAGAAATCAGTTGGTCGTAGGGGTTTTATTTTCGCGTTCCATCTCTGCTTGTGACAGGGCTGTGATGGGTCGATATCGGGCTAAGGACGATTTTAAGCATTTGCACGTAAAAGGGCCTAAAGAGACAATAAATGCATTTGAAATTGTTTTGTGGTATGGAGATTTAGTGGACTTAAGATGTCCTCAGGATAAGGCCATTTAAGCAGTTTAAAGAAGAAATTTCTATTAAGCGTTACGGGCGCGTTTTTGTGCATCCCGGCTGGTTTGTTTGTAATTATTGCGCCGGTGGATGAAGCTTTTCAATTTGCAGACCATGTTTACCCCTTTAACTTTAAACTTTTCATTGGTACATTTGCTCTCAGTGCTAATGCGCCAGTAATAAATTCTTGCTACAAATCCCCTGCTTCAAAGCCACTCATATTTTGGCATCTTATTCCAGGCGGTGTGACGAGAGCAGCCTCTGCTGGCATTGAGGACAGCTTTACTCCCCGTCTAAGCACAGCAAAGAAGACGAAAAGGAAGAAAAATCTCTAGTGCTTCTCAAATGAGAGACAAGATTCAGCGCCCTCCATCTACAGTTTCGAAGCTTATTTCTTACTCTTGATTATCACAAGTTGAGAATCCCTGCATGGAATCTCAAAACACCCAACCTTTCCCACTTGAGCAGCTCTTCGATGAGATGCTCTATATGATATTCGGATACCTCCCCGCCAAAGACCTCTGCAGGGTTGTCCAAGTGTGTACCAGGTTCCGTACAATAGGCATGCGTCCTGAGCTATGGAGTCGCCTGGACTTGGGAGATGTGACTGACAACAATCTGGACTCTGTCGTCAGCATCACAAGAAGGGCTAAGAAATTCACTTCTATCAAATTTACCGATCGTAGTGAAAAGCTCTTACCTCATATCCTAAACCGTTGCTTATCACTAACAGAGTTAGATTTTGAATGCAGTTCTATTCCTGACTCTGCTTGGAAGAACATAGCCCAAGCCTGCCCTAATCTCATCCATTTCACATGTGGAAATACCATCTCGTCGGAAGATGTGCAAAGTGTTATGGAGTTCTTACATGGACTAAATTATCTTGAATATCTATCTCTGCGATCTTGTATAGATGTCCCAGAATTATATATTGAGCTGCCTAATATTTTACCAAACTTGCGCGGCTTGCTTCTAGACTGTCGGGACACAGAATTAGAGGACGTGTGGGACATGTTGGCAAGGTATCGGGATCGTCTCAAGGAACTTTCTTTGTGGGTCTCGCCAAATGATATCCTGATAACCAACATACAACAGAACAACCTATCGAGTTTCATCCTTAGTATCAGTAACACGGAAGATATAGATATTGAATACAGGGACCAATATTGTTGTTTTCACTTGTTCTCCTTCGATAACACTCCGCAGTTTGACACAGAATTTGAAATCTCGTTTAGCGATATGCGTTGGCCATGCCTAGTTAGGCTTGTTCTCCATCGCTGTTTGATGCGTGATTCTTTCGCTGCTGACTTCATTCATGCATTTCCAAACATTCAGACTCTGACACTAATCGAGATGCCAACTATTACCTCAGCTGATCTGGTCCGCATCATTAGCGGCTGCAAGAGGCTGCAAACACTCACTGTGGAGTGCTGTCTCCAACTCAAAAGGGACTACATCCTGTCTATGAAGGGCCTCAACTTTGAGGAACGAAGTCATTTGAACGTGACATTCCGGCTCTGCCCTGAATTTCCTGGAAATCAACCCGTAGAATTTCTTTTTTATGGTAAATACGTTGAGCACTTTCAAATCTGGCCAGAGAATTCAGAGAAGTTTTTGTGCGAACGCCTACCTTCGCAGCTTGGAAATTTACCTTACAGAGAGAGCCAGCAACATTTTTGCGATTTACCGAACGATATTCAGCTGAAAATATTTTCGTTTCTAGACCAAATAACTTTGTGTCAAGCTCAACTGGTGAGTCGTCAATGGAGGCAGCTTGCGGAGCATCCCTCACTGTGGGAGACCGTCAAGTTCGGTAACCACCAAGTACAGCATATCTCGAGTTTCTGCCAATTCTTGAAGAGGCATCCTGAAATTCGAAGTCTGAAATGCTACCACTCCATTGCAGAAATTGAAGATAAAGTGGAGCAGATTCTTCCATACTGTCCACTTCTTACTGGCATTGAAGTGCAATTAGCAACTCCAGAGTTCCTAAAAACTATTAAAGAAATATGTCCGCTGATCTGTGATCTCAAAGTTCGTAATTTTCGGCGTCATGGTAGTAACGCAGATGTACTGACTGCACAGTGGAGTCAACTTAAGTCTTTATGTTCTAATTCGCTGATTCAGAATGCGCTCCTCACTTCACCATTACTTTCTGAAGACCTAAAACAACTTGCTATTGATATTGTTGATGGTGAAAATTTTACCTGTCCTCAATTTAGAATATTCCAAAATAAAATATTGGAGCTAACAATATGCGTGCCTTCTCGAATGTTTGATAGAGTCTGGCCCACTCTCATTCACTGCAGCAATCTACCACATTTAGAAATAGAAATTGTTTCTACTGAATCATACACATTGTTTCCTAGGGAACTACCGCAGTCTCGTCCAGACAACCAGGTTCTGCACCTTCAGAGAAGACGGAAGCATTCTTTGTTCTCATCCAACTCCGCTGTCTTCCTTGGTGTGGTGAAACTCAAGCTGGGAGCACAAGGCATCCTTGAGATTGTTCCTGAAATGATGCCCGTCGTATTTCCTAGTATTGTCAACCTGCAGTTATTAGATCTGCTTGGATTATCAAGCAGTCTCATTGCTCGTCTTGTTGACGAGTGTAAAAAACTTCGAAAGCTCGACATATCTGTGACGAACGGTTCTGTAACCAGAGATATCTTTTTGGTTATGCAAGAAAGGCATCGCACTCGGACACCCAGACTTCGGGTGAGGTTCCAATGCCCACACCAACTGCTTCCTTTTGTGGATACGCATGAGACCGAGACATTTTGGTTAGGCTCGACGTAAGAGATCTTTGCACCAGAGTCGAAGCACACCAACGGATAAGCCAGATAAGTACGGTAAAACGCCGACAACTAAACCTACGCTTTTGGGCTTAATTCTTCGCGCAGATAAGTACGGTAAAACGCCGAAAATTAAACCTACGCTTTTGGGTTTAATTCTTCGCGTTGGTTTAATTCTTGCAGTCGATTATTTGGTTCCAGTGTTACCCTAAATACGTTCATTCTTTTAAGAGTACCCAAAGAAAACGTACGATGGTGACCTTTATTATTTCGAAAAACTATGATGAGGTTATAATACACAAAAACGTGTGTTTCATATATTATCTCATCAATTAAATACCAATGTTCAGAATAAATAGAATATAAAATTAGCAACGAAAAAGTGAAATGCTAATTGGAATTTTAAGCAAAGCCCTCAAAGATCGCCGACCACCACCAGGCATGTGTAACCTGAGATGGAATGTTCAATATCTGACCCAAATCCAAATAGGATCACTCCCAAAATTTACCCATTTGTTCCATGAGCAATTTCAAACGTGCACTGAAAATTTCATGAACATCCGCCCAGCAGCTTAGGTGCTAGAAAACAGCTACAGAAGATTCGAAACCTCACCGAAAACCGATAATCAAACAAAATAAAACTCAGATCCCACAAAAATAAGCCAAACTTTAATTAAATCAAAACCTCTTTCTAAATAATTCTATTAGTTATTAAGATAAGAAATAACTTGTAAATACGACGAAAGTCCGGTTCAACTTCACATGCTCAATTTACTGAACGAATTTTCTTCAAATTTCCGAGGTGTGCTCGTAATGTTCTGAAGAACGAGTGATTCACATTTTGAGCAATATGATTAAACGCTCTAGATTTTGGACTGAACCTCGAAATTTACCCTTAAGGATCAATTTTTGGAATTGAACCAGAATTCCTTAATATAACAAGTTTTTTATTTTATTATCCAATATAACTTTAGCTGGAGGTTTTGATTGAGTTAAAGTTTAATAATTTATTGTGGGATATTGGCTTATTTTGTTTGTTAATTATTGGTGTTCGGTTAGTTTTCGAATATTCAGTCACTATTTTCTTGCACCTAAGCTGCTGGGCGGATGTTCATGAAATTTCCAGGGGACGGAAATTGTTGATGGAACAAATGGGTATTTTTTGGGAGTGATCCTATTTGAATTTGGGTCATTTATTGAACATTCGATCTCTGGTTATACATGCCTGGCGCCTGGGAGTGGTTTGCGATCTTTGAAGGAGGTTCATCTTAGAATTTCAGATAGCATTTTACTTTTCTTCGTTAATTAATATTTTCTATAATATTAATAGCGTTGATCCTACCTTCGTGTATTACGCTCTTCAATAAGAGATAGGGGAAAATTCAACTTGTAAGAAGCTCTGATTTTGTCTGGAAGGAAGTTCAACCACAGCTGCTGTTTTTTTTTTTTTTTTTTTAGCTAGCTATTGAAAACCGTTTCAGTCAGTCAGAAATTAAGTTCATTTTGCACGTATTATACTTATCCTGATACAAAGTTTCCTTTCGTGCAATATTCACGTTGTTGGTGTTGCATACCGATCCAAGTATTGGAAAATCCGATCGTAGTCATAATACGGTTCAAACGAAGCTGTTCTCAACTACTTTATTCTAAACTACTTTTTTTTATAAAGTGATAGCGCAATGTTTAGAGAAATGACATAAACCAACAGAAAAAGTGCTTTCAGGCTATCGCACAAGTTTAAGGCAGCCACGGGGCCCGCAGTAGAACTGAAATTATCAAATACACCGATGCAAAATGGAAATGGCAAAGAGAAAGTTTAAATAATGTTATCTTCAGACGTTAAGAAACAAAGGATAGTGAAGGCGTGTAAGTATAGAAAAAATTAATGAGAAAAGTCCTCCTAAAAGCGAGATCCATATTTGCTCATGCTGTCTTTATACATCTATCATGATATACAAGGGCGAAAATTTTGCTGGTAAAACCTCTACCAGATCCACCAGTGATATAGTGTCTAGATATGTTGTGCACGAGGAGCTTATATCTCTATAGAAGCTCCTTGGCTGCTCATGTACAGGGTGACTTAGGGGGCCCGCGCGCCTACGCAAAAGTTGCATTGCCATGCAATTCTATATCCGATTGGACATTGCTATGCCACTGAATAGAATATCTAAGGTATGAGGCGTTTCTGGCAGTTTGTACGTTATCACAAGCAGCAATGGCCAAGCTTTGGGAATATGTACCTCCTACTTTTGAGTAAATTTAAAGTTGCATGACGCATAGTTTTAGCGTGACTTTCAAGTGCTATTAGTTGAAGTCACGACAAAGTGACAGCCAAAGCGAAAAGTTAAGTGTCTGAGCCATTATTGCAATAGTGGGCCCACACTATTAGGGATGGACTTGCTATGAGTTGGAACACGGAAGCGCTTCACGTTCTTGGAACAAAAGATTCTGTGCGAATGATGACGGTTTAATCTATTAAAACACATCGATTGCAAATATGTACAGTTGTGAATTGAAACTCAGTGGTAATTTAAAGACAGAGTTAAGGTTAGCACGTGGCCCTCGCTGTAGTAGAATAGCTGCCGCAGCTAGGAGTTTGAGCAGTTATTGAAAATAATAACATTAGTTAAGTTGAAGCTGCATAAGTACACAGCAGCGCAAGGAGAACGATAGGGAGCAACGTTGCCATGGTTCGACTGTCGTGTGGAGCGCACTTGAGGTCAGACGCAGTTCGTTAGAATTAAGGAGCAGGCGCTATTCATCAGTAGGTTCGGTTGAGAAGCTGCATTAGGTCGAATCAAAGTAAGATTGCTTCATTATAAATTATGATGACATTAACTAACCGACAGTGGAATTTCCACGGGTCCCGCTGGTATTTATGACTGTTGATGTCTCATTAGAGGAAAAAATATGAGACGCTCTCGTTTTTATGTATTTATAACCTCACCATATTGTTCGAAATTAGCATGGTTCACCATCGTACGTTTTTCTTTAGACACAGTTGGAAGAATGTATGCATTTAAAGTGCAACTAGAGCATAATACCCGGCGCCAAAAATTAAGCCCAAATCGTAAGCCTAAATTTTTGGCGTTTTACTGTATTAGCAGAACCGGTGGAGCGAGGATGGCATCACACCAGCCGTAGTTATAACGTCACTGGATCGAAGCGGTTCTTCACCGCACCCTGACGGAATTTTTTTCATGCACTTAGCATCTTTTATAAGGTACAGACTAGGGGTTCCGTCTATGTTTATATCCATCAAGAAGTAAAACGCACTGAACGTTTTTGCCCCAGCCTATTTCGTTGTCGTTGTCCATATCCGTCCTCTGGAAGGCTGTTTCTACTACTAGAATTGCAATCAAGACAACTTTGTGTTGTGAACTGTCCCAATGGCTAAATTTTAGTGCGAAGGTCTTGTCTAAAATGTTAGCCTAAGCCGGCCATGAATCTGGGAACTATTATGTGTTCTGGAATGTGCCTTGCTAGGGTGGAACTAATGCTGTATTAAACATTCCAGAGAGCTGTGGTAGTGCCTAAGATCCTAAAAATACTCATTTCCACACGACAGCTCGACAAGTGAATGCACAGCCTTTTGTGCTCCACACCCTCTCCTGTTTTGCGTTGGAGCTCGACGATGGAACACGTACCTCTTGCCGTTTTACATTATTATATTTTAGGAGAGCTGCAGCCCTTATTAATCTACATTTTCATTGGTGGATTTCGTCAAGATTTCACATTCCCGATCAGGGAGCCCGGACTTTAGCCCAAAGTTCTGCTACGAGGATCATCCCGTCATTCCCAGGGATTGCAACGGCGCATGCGCAGAAGAGAGACTCCGTCTTCTCCGGTCTTCGCCCGTCCTCGCGGTCGACCCTCAAGCAGCAAGGAGCTTGTATGATTTACTCCGAGTCAAGCAGTCAGTAGACTGCGAGTGTGGGAGGAGCTCCAGTCTCCGCTTCTGGGACTTGTCTACTCGTGCCTTGTATTGTACTTCTAACCTGCGCAGTGGGAGACCATAAAGGTTTCTTCTCACCTTGAACTACGTTCGTCCAGCCTCTCCTCCATGAGGAAGGGTTGAAACCCTGGCCAGGGCCCCGGGGTGACTGCGGGGACTGATGGTGTCAACTGGAGCTGCCAACCGCACCGAAGCCTGTCTCTTGCAACAAAATTACGTAAGTCATGTTCTAGAACAATGTCGTGGTCGTTCTCCGTCCATGGCCGTAATTGTTAGGATATGATACTGTGCGCCTGTAGATCCTTTTTATAAACTATTCATTCCGAGGAAATTCCTGAAAAATTCATAAAGATTGATCGAAAAGTCGTCGAGCTTGCTTGCTCTTCGACGGATTAACAATATACTTAACATCTAGAAGTTTAATCATTTGATATATTGAATCAAATCATTTTCCTTTGGTAGAAAAGAAGACACTATAAAGTTGAGTCAACTAGGTAGTAAATATTTTAATTTCAGCTCTTCGGCAACATCTTTGTGCATGGGCATGACACAGTTTGATCATGCTTAAGCAATTTGTCGTTCAATAGAAAGCCGTTGACTTCTCCTTTGATGATTCATTTCCATAAATCTTAAATAGTAACCTCGTATCCATGACAATTAATGTCAGCTTCAAGTTCTTACTCGGGAGCTTTAATACATAAAGCTAAAATAGATCAAATTAAATTTAAATATGATCTTTAAATGCAAAATTTTCCATAAAGAATTAATTTCGGTTATTTAAAAAGGCAACATAAGTGGTAGGCTTCGGCTAACCCAAAGTAATTTAAATCGTGATCTGATCATTGGTGTTTTCCTTCGACACAGGCCTATGCTCCGCCTCGGAATGATTTTTCATAGCTGGTGGGATTTTTGTGGAGGACATGACACCGCTCGAAGCTTCTGTCGGGCGGTCCTCTGCAGTGGCTGGACGTTGTATCTATTTCCAAGCTGGGCTGCGTGCTTGAAGCATCCTGGGTGCCACAATGATTTCCTTTTGATAATCTTTGTTCCTTCTAATATGGTCGCTATAGTACTTTCTTTTGATAAATTTGGATTTGTCTAACTAAGTCATTCGTGCGCTATATTAGCTTCTGCTCAATGTTGGCGTTTGCTGCCACTAAGCGCTAAAGAATATTTCATATTTCACAACGTTCGTTATTCTTCATAGTCCGCCAGATACAATTCAGGAAATGTTTACTCCCCGCTATCAGATGATGAATAGTTACTTCCACATTAAAAGCTATAGGGTTTAAGCTCTATTTCTACATCTCTCGTTGAGTCACTTTCATTGAAATTCATCCCTGTTTTTGTTAGCGCATCATCCCCTTGCATATGATAGTGGTACTTGTGTCTAGTTAGTGTCCTTGTATCCTAATCGGCTCATGTGAAGTCATGGCTTGATGCTAAACGCCCTAATTACTATTTGTCTGGCTCACCAGTTCACGTTTTTTATACTCTGGTTTACACGGTGCAACTTGGTTTCGAAACCGGCCTCACATCAATTCTTCGGCGTCATTCCATAATTAGCTGCCTTTTACGTTAATATAATAAATACAAGTAAGCCGCTTGGCTGCGCTTCTTATGTACGCCTATATTTACATTGACTTTGCATGCTTTCTTTTCGTTTGTAAGACTAGAGCAAATTATTTTGAACCCTCTCAGCTGAGCGCTTCATCGATATCTAGTGCTGTCCTGGTGAGCGTGTTAGCGAAATAGCCAGCTGTGGTAGGCAATTTAGAACTAAATGCATTCACTTAGTGTTGTAAGTACGTGTTCTATAGTCACAGGTCAGAGAGGTGACCCGCTAGCTTTGCTTTATCATATTTTAGCTAAAGTTTATTATGTAAAAATTTTCACTGGATCAAGCCAAGTGTCCAGCAGAGAATGCAATACTGCTGGTAATTTTGCTTACAGATATCGTACTGTATGTATGTAGTATGTCTTAGCACAGGGAGCTCTCGCCAAATTGTTACCTGCCTGTTTGCTGACTGTCAATATTCTTACGTTGATGTTTAGGTATTGGAAGCATCAGGTGCTGTGACATTTGAATTGTGACGGGCACAAATCTCACATGAGATTATTACCTTCGCCTAAGAGATTTGGTGTCTGCCGGTGTTTGTGCTTTTATCTACCATATAACTTAGATTCTATTCACTAGGTCTGTTATGTGTATCTGGAGGAACTGGTGCTGAAATTCTAATGATTGTCGAAAAGAAATTCTAGAATATGGAGAAATTCGATTATTTCGCTCATATTGCATTACTTAGAGGGCGTCTGTGTGCTTAAAATACTTCTCCTGTTAACTCACTTGTCGTTCTATATAAGTAAATACATTCATGTTAATCCTTATTAGAATGTAACATGATAGATGCATTTTTTTGTAAAACAAATACTTACGCGATTGTTATTTGTAGGATACATGGCTGTGGAAACTGTCATTTTGATTAAAAAATTTTCAGCTTGTGCCCTTTGCGCTGTAAGTTTCAAGATAGATGTGTTCCTGACGAAAGAGTATTACTTCACCTAATGGTGCAGATATTTTATCACCAAAAATTGTTGCATTTTTGTAGCCTATGATATTCGTAAAAATCTCACACAAGCCGAAGTTAAAAGAGATGCTGCTTTCATTCGATGTTTGTGGTTTGAGATCTTTGTATTTTAAAAATGTGTTAATGCGATGGTCCATCGCCGATTGTGACGCCCTACGGTGGTCATCGCCGATGGTTATTTCATCGTAGGCCATCGCCGATAAAAAAATTTTTGTTCAGATGGCAATGGAGTAATGGTATTGCATTCTTCGTCGTAAGTGCGATGGTGATAACCAGGAAGCAAAAAGCGTTACGGGAGGACTCACGAGAAATTAGCACCAACAAGTGAAGTCATCATCAACGAATATATTTCTGAACAGCCTAGGAGTATTTTAGATAACTAGAAGAATAGTCTTGTATTGCGAAATTCATCTATAGCGTATAAATAAATTAAGATAATATATTCTAATTTAGCAATTATCTATAGAAAATTGCAGCGCATGCTGATGGAAACTTTCACAGCACTAGAGCCTCCTAATTTGTTCCCTTTTGGCGACCTGATTTAACTTCTTTTTCTTAATTGAATCTTATTTACACTTCATATTCAGTTCGCAGTGCTCTTCACTGGAGATATTCATTCCTTACCTACAAATATAAGCACCAATATAGAAAATTCTGTACGCAAGAGAAAGCACAGTAACAATTGACCTATTGCTCGAACTTTCTGTACATGGTGACAACATTTTACGGTATTTTGCAGCTCAAGTAGCTGGCCAGTCATGAGCGGGAAATTGAATGGAATAAATCGAAAAAAATACGGTGATACGTTTAAGAAAAACAAGATACGAAGGCCTGAGGTCACTCTCTCAAATACTTCGACTCGTCGATGTGATGTAAATTTGCTACGTGCGGTCACGGCTAAGTTTTATTTCAGTCCTATTGAGTCCTCCCGTTGCATTCTTTGCTTTCTGGTGATAACCATCGTACCATCGATTTTATCATCGTATCATAATAGGAGATGCCGAGCTCTGCTGGCGACTAAAACTTCCATGGTCTACCTACCATCTGGATGCCATGCATTACGTGCTGTGTTTCTACAGTCTTCCATCATGTCATTACCACCACAGCTTTGGCAGATTCGATTCGGATGAATTCCTGAGAGTTACATTTATCATAGCAAATACTCAAGATGTTGCCAACTTGTTTTGTCCTACAAGAGCTATGAACACTTAGCTGCTATAGGTGAGAGATTGGTATAGTATGATGGAGAGTCCAAAGTGTGAAAATTTTTACGATGGGTGTTTTGGGAGCGAACTCCTTTTTAAAAGTGAGAACAAAGAGCTTGGGGGTAAATGCAAGAACGTATAGGTGGAATGCGGGGGGTAGTAGGCAGGGCGTGTGAGTCGGCCACTGTCGGGGGGGGGAGGACGACCTGGACGAGAGCGTCGAGCATGTCGTTGTCGAGTCAAGTGGATATGAACGGTAGCAACTTTGCTTGGGGTGAGAAGAAATTGGAACAAAATCCTGCAGTACTGAAAGCCGTTCTACAACATCTGAAGAGGACTCAGCGCATCAGCCAGGTGTAGATGAGAGCTGCTGGCTAACCTAAGAAACACAATGGCCTAGGAAGAACAAACACGGAATTGTGTTAACCTTCCTTCAAAATTCGCTAAAAAAGAAGAAGGTATGAATGGAAGAGGGGTATTTTCATAGAGGTGATGAAGAGAGAGTGTGGAGCTGAGGTAGTGTATCGATGGTTAGATAGAAAAGATATGGGGGTGGTTTTGGGATTTGTGGAGGGGGCTATGAGGGGCTTCAAGACTTTTTTTGGAGGGATAGGGGCTGGGGAGTAGTGGGGTAAGGATGTATTTGAAAGTCAAAGGGCGGTAATACCCTGGAGGCTGGATGGTGGTGCGCCGATTACAAACAAGTGAAGTTTGCTGCTAACTAAGGCAGCTAAGTAAAGTTATGGAGTACCTAACTTAGCTAATGAGTTTTTTTCAGATTTTTGACATTGTTTATTGTATGCTATTCTACTGTATTCCAAGGTTATTTAAAACGAATACCTACTGCTAGCTATAAAAGCTTATTTATGCATCTATCTTTACTGTTCCACCCAGTAAAAGTATTTACTTCTATTCAGTGTGCTTTATGATTTGTAAAAGGGGATACCTTTGGGCCTATGACCCTATAAGCTAGTAGCCTAGTAGCAACCAGGGTGTAATTTAAGATTTGGGGCCCTGGATGGCTGGATTCACTGGCTTGATTCATATTCATTTAGGCTAGGCCTAGTGATGCAGGCTATGCAGCTTCTGGTTCCATTATGATCTAACTAGCCTATAGCAGCTACATAAATAAATCAAGAGCTTCATGAGAATCATGACCTCTCTCTCTCTATATATATATATGTATATAGCAACTTCTTGGGTAAAGAGTAACCTCAATTTAATAATAGGCTATGACCTCTCTTGGGTCAAAGTGCATAAACTGCACTTCTGAATTTTTGACATTTCCAACAAAAGTGTAAGATGATTTTGTGTCTAACAATGATAGGCCTACTAATCATATTTCAGATGGCCCGCATTTCCGAGGGCGGCAGACTACTCGCCAAGATCTTGGCGAGAAGTGCCACACTATGAAATGAGGTTCCACAGGTCGCGGCACTCGTAGGCGCCCGCCCGCATTTCCAAGGGCGGCAAACTACTCGCGAAGATCTTGGCGAGAAGTGCCACACTATGAAATGAGGTTCCACAGGTCGCGGCGCTCATAGGCGCCCGGATCCACAGGTCGCGGTGCTCATAGGCGCCCGCCCGCATTTCCGAGGGCGGCAAACTACTCGCCAAGATCTTGGCGAGAAGTGCCACACTATGAAATGAGGCAGATGGGGGATATCCATTTGTGATGTTTTTAACAATGTATTCACTGAAATTAATACAGACTAAGATGAAAAAAATCATTTCTCCGATGGGCAATATACGTCCGCCATTTTCTGCATTCCTGCCTAACAACATTAACAAAAACCCGCATTTCCGAGGGTGGCAAACTTGTGGCCAAGATCTTGGCGAGAAGTGCCACAGTATTTATCTAGCAAAGTGGCATTGAAAAAAAATTGACCTTTTATTTTTTAAATGTAGGTTTTTTGGGGTGTAGATTAAGAATGTGAAGTTCGTTTGTGGCGGTCGGACCTAGTTTTTGAGATATTTTGTTTTGAAGTTCCCATTGTTTTCCTATGAGGAAGCAAAAAATTACTCATCCACACTGCTGTCGCTTCCGTGTCCCTCTCTCTTTGCAACAGGTGCTCTCTTATTGTGACGGATTCGTCCGGATGGATAGAGAATGGTCCGATAAGATCCAGGACCCCTCTCTCTATACCAGATGATTCCGCTATATAAAGAGTAGTCCAGTAGGGCCATGAAATCCTCTGTTATATAGAGAGTCTGTTATATAAGATGTCCATTGTATAGAGAGTTTACTGTATATACATTTCATACCTGGTTAGTATATCATAGAACACTATAAACACTTGACACAATCACTCCATGCACCCAATTCCATCACTGAAGTCTTTTAAAAAGAACTTGTTCTGAAGTGGTCTAGCCTAGTAGCAGGCCAGATTCGAAATCTTACAGGTTATGCCACAGAAGTTCATTTAACAAACTAAAAATATGCTATTCAAAAAGTTTACTTTTGTACCATTTTCAGGGGTCTTGTTTGTGTTACGGTTAGGGACAAGCCATAACTCCATTTATTGGAGTCAGATCCGTATGAAAATCAATCAGATGTTACAAAACAAGTTTATCTAGTAGCTCCTATAGCTTTGTTTAATTATGTCAATGTTTTCTATATTTCTTTTCTACTGATTTATAGCTGTCAAAATTGATTGGAGTTACTGGCTCGCCCAAAGTGCCCAATCAGCCCACTGTAACTTTTATATAAAAAAACTATCACTTGTAGAATAATGTACTTACTCTCGAAAGAAAGTTCAATTCACGCTCTTTTTTTTTATATAAAACAATGCTGAGTTATCGTCATTTTTATGGGAACTATAAGGCGCGGAAATTTTTGTCTTGCAAAAAGTGATTGTAGACTAACGCTGCTACCCTACCTACTATCCAGCTGGTCTTGCTCAGCCCTCTCCGAACAAGACTCGGGCGCCCAACCTCCCAACGGAGGCCCGTCGGAGGATCTAGTGGTACCGTAAAATTGGGTGACTTCGGACAGTTGAAGAAAAAGATTGGACAATGAACATCCAAGCAAATACTATAAATAGTGTAAGGAACTATTGCTCATGAATGAAAGATTAATACCTGAGCAATCTTCGATAGATGTCTTGGGGTCCTGCAATAAGGCTTTGTACATGAAAAAAAATCCAAAGTAAGGAGTGGTAAACCATCAATTTT
>LQNS02278186.1:4626430-4665566 GCA_001587735.2 Parhyale hawaiensis | reverse complement strand
GTATATATAAGAGAGAGAAGTTTATTCGTTGTCCTTGTGAATTGTTCATAGCTACTTACCTCTAATACAGTACCTATGCTTTTGTCCTAATTGTGCTGAGACATTTGTAATCATTCCATTATTTAGACTTGTAAAAGTGAAACCATCTGCTTGTGAGAATAGCTGCCTTAACTACTTTTATTGACTGATGGACCTACCGTACGTAATTCCCTCACATTTTTTGTAATTATTCAAAGATACCGTAAGAGCTGGTTAGCCTAATGAGAAATTTTTAATATTGTGGTATTGAGAGTTTGCTGCCTCAATTTTATTTATCTATAATTTTTCTTAACATCGCTAGTGATTGTTGCTCAAAGAGTGAATCTATTTTGGTCTGTAACTCTTAATTGAGTGCTAGCTATTGAGAAAGATGTGGCTATCTTGGCAGGACACTTAGTTGTGCCTACAGTTGGCTATGGTGTGAGGTAGTGCAAAACACTCAGTTGGTGTTGTGTAGCGGACAACACTGAGAGCAGCTCCGCAGTCATGGGCGGTAGCACAAGCAAACTGAAGCGCTGGATGACTGGATCTGAAGAGGAGGTGGACAATCCTGAGAGGGCAGTCAAGAGGTTTGCTACAGGCAGCATGTTGGTGCGCACCAGACGGAGGTGAGACTGTCGCAGGTCCACACTGGGGTTCCATTCTACTAGGTACTAGCTAGGGTAAGGGGCCCACTGGAGATGCACGTGCGGGTTGTACGGCGGCTGGTTGTTGTGAAAAATGTCCAGTGATACATCTTTTTTTTTTTTTGTGGGTGTCTAGGAGACATATTAAGCTTTTTTTCAGGTAGCTACTGGACATTTTTTGCAGCGTCTGGTCGCCGCGCCACAGCCTTTCAACCGCAAGTGCGTCTCCTTGGGGCCACTTACCCTATGCACACTTGGTTGGCACTGTGGGAAGAGTTTTGTTTGCTTCATTCCTATTCCAATAAACCAAGGCTTGTAAAATTAATACATACTGTTAAGTCTTTTTTTTATCTGGATCCAATAAATTAGCTTTGCAAACTTTGAAATAAATGAATTTCATTTAATTCTGCTTTGATTTTCAAAGAATCCAATTAGCCTACAAAGCTACATAATACTAATACTCTCTTACCTTTACAGTTCGATGTATTTGGACGAGGATGGCGATGCTGCTCATGAATTCTACGTGGAAACAAAAGCTCCTCACAGGAGAGGCAAAGGCAAACCGTTCATGAGAAGAGTGTTGGATGGCCTGGTGCCGGAGGTGAGTGCTGTAGGCATTGGCTCGCATGTAGCTACAGCAGCACTCGGAATCATATTCGAACATCTATTTTTTATACATCTATTTTCTAAACTCAAGCTAGCCCATTAGTAACACAATCTGCAGGGGGCAGAGGCATCATTAGCTATAAGATCAAAGCATGCACTTTTTCTTGTTTTAATTATGTAGCTAGTATGGAGAGGTATAGTTTGAGGAATCTGTTAAGGGGAACCCTAGGTAAGTTGATAAAATTGGTGTGTTAAAGAAATTCTTATAACTGTCAATCATTTGATAGTGAAAACATATTCCATTTTTGAAAAAACAAAAATCAAATAAATTTTTAAAATTATGATTTTTTTAATCAAATGATTTAATCAGTTGATTAAATGAATTTGAGTTTAATGAATGCAAACCCTGATCAATGCTCATAAGAGTTAATCATGTAATGATAATCTAAAAATATTCCATTTCAAGAAACAATTAAATACTCTAAAAATTATTTATTATAAAAAATCAAATATTTCAATCAATTGATAAAGTAAATGATTTAATCAATGCCATCCTTGCTGCAATGGTAGTTACCTAGATAGTGGCTTATTAGGTGATAGATTTGATTTTATCGAAGCATCAAATTGTTTATTTAAATACCATAAAATTTAAATTTAAGATTGTATCATACTTCCTCTTGTTTAAATTATGTAGCTAGCTATGTAGAAGTCTAGGTTGTTAAATTTTATTAAGAGGAACCATTGATATGTTTAAATATAGAAGTAGTGTTGTGTTGCAGAAATGCTGATAAGAGTTAATCATTTGATAGTGTAAAAATAATAATGCCATTTTATGAGAAAAGCAAATAGCTACCTACCTACATTAAAAATCATGGTTTTTATTGAAAAATCAAATTATTTAATCAGTTGATTAAATAAATTTGATTGATTCAATGGCTACCCTTCAGCAATGGTAGTTACCTAGATAGTGGCTCTTTAGATGATAGATTAGATTAAATCAGAGCATAAAATTACTGTATTTAAATACCAGAAAAATTCAAGCATGCACTTCTTCTTGTCTAAATTATGTAGGTAGCTATATAGAGGTATAGGTTGTTGAACTCTATTTAGGGAAACCATAGGTATCTTGAAAGATAGAATTGGTGTTGTGTTACATAAATACTCATAAGCGTTGATCACTTGAGAGTGTAAAAATATTCCATGTCCTGAAAAAATCCAATAAAGAAGAAATCATGATTTTTCTATAAAAAATTCAGTTGATTAAATCAATTGATATATAAAAAAGCATAATTATTTATAAAAATTCAATTGATTAAATCAATTTGAATTAATTGATTTAATCAATGCCAACCCTGGCTAATACTGTAGTGATCAGTATTAGTTTCACCATTTACCTCTGGCCTATGCTGAGAAATATGCACTTCTTGCTATTTATCAAACCAGCGTAAGCAGTCCTTTAGAGGCGGGGCTAATTTGCACGCAGCAGTGCCAAATCTAATCTATTTACTAATTCACTTTGAGTATTCGAGTATAAATATAATAGCATCGATTGAGACAAGTTATACCTCGCGCTTAAGTGCGATTTGACCAAGTTGCTTTGCGTTCTTAGCCACGCCCATCGGACTCCTTATGCTGGTGTGACTATAATAGGAACATTCCATGCTTCGCCATGCAAAGTTTTACTGTTTCAAGTTGCTTTCTTTATGGGAAGTCATCAAAGTTTTATCAATCATCAGTTGGACCTAGTAGGTAAAAGCGGGCCATAAAAACATGAATAAAAAGTAGTCTATGTGGTGTTTTTATATATGCAGGGGACAGATTTCAACCATAAGTCGAAAAACTTAAAATAATTCGATTTTCATTAATGATAAATGCCCAAAACTCCTTTGTTTTTAAGTTATAATGACTTAAGAAAATTTAAAGCTTTAAGTGGGATACTACGTGAGTGCCAATGTTAGCACTACCGGTAGTTTTGATAGTTCAGCACATTGCAAACCCTACCAAAGCAGTTTACATTATTTTTACAATAAAAACTGCAAATATTTCATGGATATGAAAAAATATCTGCCCTTTCAACTTAGCATTTAACGTAATCACACTACTACTGTATAGCGGGCATTACGTCATCAGAGTTTGGTAGGGTGGTAGGGTTTTGTCAATCATTCGCGATTTTGTTTCTGAGCGAACGCAGAGTGTGTCTGTTGACGGCGTTTTGAGTGCCTCAGTCGGGTGGTGTCTGGCGTCCCTCAGAGCAGTGTGCTTGGCCCGCTGTTGTTTGTTCTCTATACGAGTGACATGTTCTCTTCACTCGAGAACACGTTGATCAACTATGCCGACGATACCTGCTCCTCGCCTGCGTGATGCTGTCGCTCAGTCTCTGAATAGGGATTTGTCACGCATTAGCGCATGGTGCTCGGCCTGGAGTATGAAGCTGAATGCCAATCAGACCAAGTCGATGACCATCAGTCGGTTTCGGACACTTGTACCACAACATCCCCAACTGGAGATTGATGACACTTTACTTCAGGAGTCTAGCTCCTTGGAGATTCTTGGTGTTGTATTTGATGAGAAGCTTACTTTTGAACGCATATTAGGAGGTTGGTGTCACGTGCTTTCCACTAGGATTGGGCTCCTGCGTAAGGTGAATTCCGTGTTTGGTGATAGTCAGGTTGTCCGTAGATGTTTTTATGCGTTTTTGCTGCCTGTGTTGGAGTATTGCTCACTGGTCTGGGCTTCAGCTGCTGATACTCACTTGAGTCTGTTGGATCGACTTGTTAGTTCACCCTGCCCTCAAGGTTTTTGGGAGAGCGACTCGTGCTGCCTGCGGAGCGCACTCTTTCACTTTGGACGCTGTCAGTGTCGAACTAATCAGTTCTGTCGGTGCTTCGTGCCCTGGTCGACTAAGGTTTGGAATTTGTTTCCGGCATTGGCTTTTTGTCGCATTGGCCTGCAGGCGTTTAAGTCAGCTGTTAATGGTTTTTTGCTAGATTTCCTTTTGCAGCGTTTTGGGCTTCCCGGTGTTGCAAGATGCTTCATTTGGGTTGTATTACCTGTCCGTTGGAGCTCAAGCGTGAAGTTTTAATAATAATAATAATAATAATCATTTCCGTGTCATTTCCAAGAAAAAAAAATGCAAGGGTTGCTGCCACCAGATTTTGAACTTTGTGTACAATTTTCAGAGTGGATCATGCAGCAGAGAACAAGGAATCCCAACTTCTCCAAGCTGATTCTTTTCCACCGATATACCTAGCGTATTTTACTTGCGAATGGGTTTTTAAAATTCACAATAATCATCATTGATCTCAAGCTTAATAATCCTCATGTCATTCACCCAAATAATCATCAACATCGATACAGTGTAAACACATGGGCAGGAATGTGGTCGGAAAACGTGCTGAGCAATCAAATTTAGACCTAACATTGGCGCACGTAGTAGACTATCGTACTTAAAGCTTTTAATTTCTTTAAGTCATTATAACTTGAAAACTGAGGAGTTTTGGGCATTTTATCATTCATGAAAATAGATTTATTGTGAGTTTTTCTACCTATAGTTGAAATTTGTCCGCCTAAAAAACACCGTGTATATACGGTATGTATCATAGTAAACTGCATAATGAACAAGTGCCTCACCAACTTACTGCTCTAGCGCAGTACGATCGTAGCTATCATACAAGTGCCTCGCTATTGTATCGTTTTGATGTAGTACAGAGTGATTTTAGCTGTTGTACAAGTGCCTCACGCTCGTACTAGTGTAGTGTATAACTATTGTCCACAACTGTACTGTTTTGCAGGGAGAAGTGAAGCTGGCCATCCCATGTCTACACGGCGACCTGCCCATTATTCTGTACCAGGACAACGATACGTGCCAGCGCTGACCCTGCTGGTGCTAATGGCTTCTCCGCCTGTCTTTGTTGTCTACATTGTCGATATTTGGCCACCCTGAAACTGCATTGCAAAATTGGCAGCACCGCGACCTCAAAGCAATGTTTGGCAACACTGCGACCTCAAAGCAATGTTTGGCAACACCGCAGTTGCATTGCAACGTTAGGCAACTCCGCGACTGCGTTGCAGCGTTTGGCAACACTGCCCCGTTTAAGCAACGTTTGGCACACAGCGACTGCATTGCAGTGTTAACGTTTGGCAGCACCGCAATTGTTTTCGGCCCAGTTGGCCACCTTTACACCTGCAGAGTTTGATGGTCAAAAGTCAAACTCCGACCCATGCGAAACGGAATTCCGACTCCTCGCGTCCTAAAATTTCTCACCTTCATCAAGTGACGTGTGGCACTACAACGTCTACAGTGGGAAAATTTGGCTACTCCTTGAATTCATTCCTATCGAGTACGGAGAGGGAAAACTCCAAAGATGATAATTGAGTGCATTACAAACATCTGACAACTTTGCGACTACACTGGTGACATTTGGCAACCCCGTACATGCATTAGAAACATCTGGCAAATTAGCGACTGCAGTGGTGACGTCTGGCAACCCCGTGAGTGCATTGAGAACATCTAGCAACCTTGCAACTACTGTAGTGGTGACATTTGGTAGTGTCACAGACTGACAGACGTAGGAAGACACAAACGCACCACTTCTAAGCGCTCCTCAAATCTTCTCAAGATCGCTGTGACGTCATTATTGTGCCCAAAACGTAATCGCTTTAGATAAGAGCAACAGTCACGTCCATATCAAATTTCAACGAATTTTATNGACAGACGTAGGAAGACACAAACGCACCACTTCTAAGCGCTCCTCAAATCTTCTCAAGATCGCTGTGACGTCATTATTGTGCCCAAAACGTAATCGCTTTAGATAAGAGCAACAGTCACGTCCATATCAAATTTCAACGAATTTTATGTAGCTGTACAGTGACCGAGAAACGTTCTATTAGGATAACCTCGGTGTAAGGTCAGAGCAGCGTCCCAAAACGAGCAGGAACTGGAGAAAAATTTGAGAAATTTTAAGGAGTCGGAGGTCTCCGGNCGTAGGAAGACACAAACGCACCACTTCTAAGCGCTCCTCAAATCTTCTCAAGATCGCTGTGACGTCATTATTGTGCCCAAAACGTAATCGCTTTAGATAAGAGCAACAGTCACGTCCATATCAAATTTCAACGAATTTTATCACGGCTGGAGATACGTACATAACACTGGTATCATGGCTACAAACGTGTAAGCAAGCAAGCAATCGACTGTGACGTCATCGTTGTCGCACATTTTCTGGTGTTTATGTTGCTATGGCTGCACTGAGGACATTTAGCACTCCTGTGAGTGTATTGGGATGTTTGGCAATGTCGCAACTGCTTAGCAACATGTGGCAACCTAGCAGCGCTTGAAACCATTGGTGTCTCAAGAGTAATCGGTTCAGAGTTTGTGCTTGCTACTCGGTCCAACGGAGCAAAGCCGACTTCTACCAACGCTCTTGTCTGAAGCTCCGGATAGCTAAGTAAAGTTGATTGGATTTAGTTTAACTAGGCTTTGGCGAACCTATCTGTGGCATTTATTAGCTACCTACCGCGAGGCAATGTGTACCTACCTGTATTTATTTTGTCATCATAGATTTTTTGTCGCCCAAAGTAACAGATCAAAAAAAGAAGTTAATTTCAGTTTCATTCTTCACTGAATTGAAATTTGAATAAATAGGTAGGTCTACGTAGGTTGAAGACTTAAGGCATACCCTTGATATTGAAAAGTACTGTAGCTGCTCTGCATAGTAGGTCTGCAGCTGGAGCCAATTATTATGTACATTTCGACTCCAAACAGCAAGTACTTCTCGTTCCCAGAGAAAAGATTATAACTGTTTAGAACCGCCACGGTGCAGCATGCTTCCCTTCTCAGCTCTAACAACTTGTATCGCTCGCACGTTCGATGCCCAGCCAGGCACACGAGCGCTTTGCAGATCTTGGTGTGCTGAATCGGCAGTAGTGTGTGCATGCACGGCGCAGTGGCGGAACTGCCGTCCTCAGAGATGAGGGGGTGGGGGGGTCTCGGGTCATTTGTTCCTTCCGTCAAATTGGCGCCCTAGTTTTTGGTGACCCGAGGTCGACTGCAACTACACTTACTCATCTGGGGCCAGTGGGCCTATACCTGCTGCACAAACCAGTGCATGTGGGTTTCCCAGGTGAGGGTGTGGTCTAAGTTGACTACCTTCACCGAAGGAAAGTGGCTCTCTGTAGGAGGAACTGACAAAGGGCTTTGGTCTGCTTTACTTTGAGGTGAAATGCAGCAGCAACGAAATGCATCAACAGTTTTCTACTGGTGAAGTTTCTTCTCTGTAGACTTACTAACATAACAATGACTATGATCATACTCAAGTTCCCATAGTACTCTGCTTCCCTTGTAAATAGTCCTGTATGTACAGGTAGTGTAAGGTCACCTTCCATTGTCGACTATATCTCTTGTTTATATACCTAGCTGCAGTGTTTACTCAGGGGCATCGTTCCAGCTTTGGGAAGCAGTGTGACGGAGCTGGAAAGTCTTAACTCCGACGCACGGGTCAAGCTGATTTCCTACTCTTAATCTTAACTCTTTGTGTGCAATAACATGTTTTCAGCTCTTCAACTTAGACCGTCAACTGCAGATTTTTTTTCGACTCCAAGTTTTGTGACAGACTCGTGTTGAACTCAGACTATTCACTCTCAAATGATTCAAATCTTTTCTGACTCTGCCCCCGTACCCCGTCAGAGGTATATTCCGGAGGCTCTGACTCTGCCCCCGTACTCCATCAGAGGTATATTCCGGAGACTCTGACTCTGCCCCTGTACCCCATCAGAGGTATATTCCGGAGACTCTGACTCTGCCCCAATACCCCATCAGAGGTATATTCCGGAGACTCTGACTCTGCCCCCGTACCCCATCAGAGGTATGTTCCGGAGACTCTGACTCTGCCCCCGTACCCTATCAGAGGTATATTCCGGAGAACTCTGTCCCTACTAGACTTTCTTTCACCCCACGCCTCTAGGGGTAACCTGACTGACTTTCCACAGGGGATGTTGCATCTGGCTTCAGTTCCTGCTGATAAAGTTAGTGTGCAAAGTTAGATAAAACATCCATTCTTCCCTATCTGTCACATGAGGCGGGCCGTCGAGGGTAGTAAGCGACCCATCTCACGGGACTCCCACCTGCTAACCTGTGAGTTGGGGCACCAAACCATACGAGTGTATCTCTTATATTTTTTTCTCTTGTCCTCTTTCGTCTCTATGAGATACTCTGCGCCTTATTTCCTGGCCAGTTGTAGCCCACTCGCCCACTTTCGAGACAGCGAACTCACTTAAGTGAATTTGCCGATCCTGCTACCTTCTGGTAGCTTCGATGATACCAAATATTTGACTTTCGGCCCGATGCGGCCTAGTATCGATGCGCCAGCGAAACGTTTTACTGTTGAGTCGTAGGGAAACTTCTCACGGTTTGATAAGTTTACCTTTTTTCACTCAACACTGCTTTGCAGACGTTTATTTTATGCTTGCATATGTGAGCTCGCGTAGATATGTGCACGTTTATAAGTGCCTCTCATTAACTGTAACGTTTTTCTTACCAACGCCATGCCAGGAAAACGTTTGGTATTGGAGGTGACGTAGATCGCTTGGTGAACAAATTTGTCAAAATGAAGACTGAAAGTTCTACACCAGGTGCGGTAAAAGTCTGCCCCATAAGCAGCGATAATACAGAAGGTGATGACTTGATCACTTCATGTGTTTTCTGTCCGTAAAAATTTCTATGAAATTTGTTTCGATAGCCGCGAGGGCTTTCCCTGCTACCTGATACTTTTAACTTCTAACTAACTTTGCTTTTCCTGTTCTTTTCCAACTGGATTATAAGTTTCCAAGGAAGGTTTGGAAATATCCTAGTAAATAATGACATCTGTGTATAATGTATATATTTTACTGTTGTAAATATAAAAAATTAGGACTCCTAGCGTTTTCCTCGACGGAAATATTCCTTTAATGTTTAGCATGTTCCGTTTTCTGACTCCCAATGACAGTCGATATTCCTTTAATGTTTAGCGTGTTCCGTTTTCTAACTCCCCGTGACAGTCGATATTCCTTTAATGTTTAGCGTGTTCCGTTTTCTGACTCCCAATGACAGTCGGTATTCCTTTAATGTTTAGCGTGTTCCGTTTTCTAACTCCCCGTGACAGTCGATATTCCTTTAATGTTTAGCGTGTTCCGTTTTCTGACTCCCCGTGACAGTCGATATTCCATTCTTCCTTTTCCATCTTTGCTTGCTTTCCCTGGGCGGCAGTCTCTCGTACATGGCTTCCTCGATTATCTTAACATGCTGCACGCCCCTTCTTTCTCTCTCCCTTTGGACCACTCAGGAGGTATAGGATGGACTAGAGTGTTGGGTTAGCAAGGTTCGCCCATCTTATGTTATATGGAGCATCGACCCCAGCAGGACCCTAGCATTTAGCTAGGCCTTCGAGACGTCTGTCTTTTGTGCCCACTTTGCTTCCTTTCGCTTTCATCTGTCCTTCCTTTTCTTTCCCGACTTGCTGTTGCCATGCGCATTTTTTTCTGTTTGGGAACACCCTCATGCATGGTTCTCAATTTCTATCGACATGCTGTATGTTCCTTATTTACTCATCCGTTAGATCGCCTTAGCTATGAAGACAGAGGCTTGGAACTATTCAGTAATCTAATATTCAACATGTTATATGTCCGTTATTTCTTCCTCTGATTTGGTTGCCGTTGTTTTGGAAACGGAGAAAAATTCCTGTATATAATAATTCACTCGCTACCACTCTTTATGACCAAGGTTGTGGAGTCTGGACTTGGAGGGGTAGTCTGTGCCGAAGTCTGTCTCCTAGAAATATTATGCGTCGGGGAGAAAACTGGAGGGCCAAAAGTAGTAATTTTACTTTAGTCATGCAGATTTGTAATCCTGTTGCTAACAGCTTAAAAAGACATGCATAATTATACAGATTTTATTGCATAAGTTTAGCAGCGTGATTATTTTCTTTTTCTTTTGTATTCAACCAATTCTAGATTTAAAAAAACAGCGACGATCCATTGATGTTATTCAGTGCTGGTAACGCGTGCTTCGTTGATATCAATCTAAATATGTGCTGTGTCAGATGATCTAAATTGGCATTTACGTATTGCTAAGCATTTATGTGAATGTGTAGAGGGCCAGATCCTCTACTCAATATTTAAGCAGATGTTATTGAACAGGTAAGATCCTCTACTCATCATATATGGAGATTTATAGGAGTCAGTTCCTCTACTCGACATTTATGTAAATGTTGTGTAAGAGGTCAGTTCCTTTAACTCAACATTTATGTAGAATGCATAACGGCTCAGATCTACTCAACAATTATTTAGATAGCATACGACTGGCCAGATTCTCTACTCAAACATATGTTTAGATGCCGGGTGTAAATGCAAACCAGCGTAATCAGTCCTTTAGGGGCGGGGCTGAATTGAACGCAGCTGTGCCAATTTAATCTATCAACTAATGCACCTTGATTATTCGAATATAAATATAATTTTATTGATTTAGACAAGTTATACCACGCGCTTAAGTGAGATTAGGCAAAGTTGCTTTTCGTTCTTAGCCACGCCCATCGGACTCCTTACGCTGGTTTGATTATAATACTGTACTTGTTCACATTAACGACTTAATGCGGTGCTAGCAGCATAGAACAAACTCAGTTAATTTAATTATCTATGTTACTGTGACTGTGTTTTGAAAGTGCAGCGCTATAAGATCGCTCTTATACAACTTGAATATAAAGCTTTGCAAGTTTAAACTTGCTCTCCATTTGAAGAGATATTCGAAAGTTTAACTTCGGCACTTACTGTTGAGTAGAAACTGCAGTGGCGACTGGTAGGGCAATGTTATTTTGGATTGTGTGATTATGTGCGAGCAGAAGCCTTGACGGTGGAAAGTAACCTGATTAGCTGAGTTGATTTGTGCTGTTCGATTGGCCACCAAAATTAACCCTTTAACTATTGACTTCTCTGCAACTTCAGACAAGCTTTAGCTTTGTTGCCTTGAATTATGCTGCAAGTGTTATAATACGCCAGAGCAAAAGCGTCGAGCAGGCTGAAAAAGAACAAGATTGAGTTTCTGCAAGTCTCGAGGGTAACCTGTTAAGAGTCGATGGTTCAAACGCAAATCAGTCGGTCGAAGTCGGCGCACCTGCCCAAAGTTTCAAATGCAAGTCTGGAAGGCTCAATTTTGGCTCCAAATCGAACATGCCCCAAGAAAGTCACAATAGTCAAACCAGCGTAAGGAGTCCGATGGGCGGGGCTAAGAACGCAAAGCAACTTTGCCAAATCTCACTTAAGCGCGTGGTATAACATGTCTCAATCGATAAAATTATATTTATATTCAAATACTTAAAGTGCTTAAGTTATTAGATTAAATTTGACACTGCTGCGTTCAATTCTGCCGCGCCCCTAAGGGGCTGCTTACGCTGGTTTCACTATAGTTTGAGCGTGGAATAATGCACTGCTCAGCCCCTTAATCCTCTATGACCTAAATTGATTTCTACAATTAATTTTTTGTGTTTTTTACCCTAGATGAGTAATTTATAGCTACTTTACAAACTTTCAATGACTGGTAAACAAACTTTCAGCGTAACATTTTTTATTCTAATATTCTTTATGAAGGACATTGGGTCTTTAGGACGAGCACTTCTCTCATCTGAAACCATGGTAAGTACAGTTGAAATACATATGTTTTTGGTTTCAAGGCCCATTTTATATATCAAAAGTAAAATAACTAATACCATATATATATACACCTATGAGAAAGAAAAGTGTAAATATGTATGTACTAGTAATACTTTCAGAGAAAAAGACCATGAAAATTAAATAAAACAACAATATCTAAATCTGGTGAAACCTAATGGGTCATGTCTAGAACCTGTCTCAACCATCATTTACGTGTGAAAATTATAAAAGCAGTTCCTGTCATTGGTGAAACACTAGAAAACTTGACATTTCATGCATCTAACGAAGGCTTTCTTCCCACAGCCAGGCATTTTACAGCGGTTTTGGTTTGGTCCATATTCTGGCCAATGATTATTGCCATCAATTCTCACGCTTCTTTGTGGAATTGGAGCTGTACTTTTGCCTTGGCTCTTTTTCAGCAAATGGAGTGTCTCTATTGAACGAGCAGGCCTGCCGAATTTTGGTTTGCTGGTATCCGTCTTTCCTCCAAGTAGTAGTGAGTCAGCAATTGAATGCTTGAATTGTTGGAGATCCAAAATGTCCTCTACTGGGACCTCCAGAGCACTGCAGTCTCTTTTGCACTATAACCAAAAATTAGCAACTGCTAGTTTGCTACATCAAGAAAGTGAAATCGAAGCTTTTGATAATACTTCTTGGATCTTATGGTATTACGATAGAGTGTAATCAATACAAGTCCCTTAGGTCTACAACTTCTTTGTTTGACCTATCGAATCTCCTACATGACCCAACTGGACTTGTTGATGAAAATGGAGAATGAAGATTCACGCATCTGTTATCTGCCCATTTTAATAATCTCACTTCCTCTCCAACAATTGTGGATGATAACTCCTCATAGGAGCCTCGCCCTCTCTTCATCAGGTCTTTATCTGAGGATAACCGTGCAAAAGTTCCTGGTACTCTGTTTAGTCTTACTGTTGCAAGACAGTAGATATTCCACTTTTCAACGTGATTTACAAGTTGCACAGATGTGAACCAATTCACAGTGCAAAAGATGGCTCATACCTTTTGAAACAGTTTTTGCCAATTTCACTACAATATTGAAACTTGTTCCTAAGTCGAGCTCACCTGTTTCAGGCTCAGTTTTACCTCACACTCATGAAAATTATATATGATCCCATTATAATCACTTAAAGCACTCGTGGGGCTTGCTGGGAATATACTGATTGAGATTAGACTTTCCTTTGAAAGGCACAAGTTGCTCATCCACACACATTATCTGTGATGGTGGAAAGATCGGAATTTGTCTTACAAGTGAGTCAGAAGAGACCTTACCTTGAACAAGAGATCATAATTTTGGTGATCTTGTGGCACGTATTGATTATTTTAAGCAAACTGCAAATACCACCCCTTTATAATGTGCTATGCCATCTATTTGTCGTAACGGCCCACTGTCTTACACGAAAGACTTTAGAAAACTTATTCGTATCACTCTATCAAGCAAAGTTATTTTTTGAAAAGTTTTTTAAAGGAATGTTGAGACATTTTTACACGTGCATGAATTATTGTTGCACTCTGTGTTCACTGTTGACAGAGAAACTAACACAAATATGCCGAGTGTATGATCACCCACTGGCAGTTCACGCTCCACTAACCTTGGAAGCACGTGACGGTTGAGTGAGAGAAACATGACACACTACGCCCATTTCTCAATGCGCAACGTGTCTTCTTTTCAGTGAAGTGCAATATATACAGCATGAAAAGGCTCAACTAAACGAAATTCAAAGGGATTTTTTCTAATTTCCTTCATGAAGGACTGTGGGTCATAGAGGGTCCCCTTAATTAACTAATACCGTGCAATTGTCCCATATTCTCAAGGAACATGATAGGATGATGTTGGCCCTGTTGTATAAAGCATCTTTGCAATGTTATAATTTATTACGGTACTTCGTTCATGTGGTCTATGTTAAGTTTCTTTAACCTCTCATTGTATGTATATGCCCTGTATGTACATTGGATAAGGTGTAGCTATGTCGTATTTAAGTAATCAGTCTCTGTTAATTAAGTGTATTCTCTGTTGATTGAGTTACGGTACTCATGTGTGTTTAGGCCCTCATTAATATATTGTGTCTGGTTCCTTCCCAGTCATAATATATATTGGCCGCATCCCATGGCTGTGCCGAGTGCTTTTTGTGCAGAAGATACCTATTGCATCCGGCTGCAGCTCCTGTAGAGTTAGGGAGATCCTCTATAGCTACTCCCTCCTTTTGTTTCGTGAGGTGGGTCGCCAAATTGTGATACCTACGCGACTCTTAAAAACACAGTCTTATCTGTTTCCGTGTGGGGGCCGCGGAAGGCAATCCTTGCACAAGTACCGGCATTTTTCATCTATCATTTTCTCCTTTTTCTTTCTTCGACTATCTGCTGTACTTGCCCTTTGCAGTGTCGCTGGACGAACAGCTGTGCCGTATTAGGGTTGAAGATGCTGTGCGCCTTATTTCTGCCAGTACTGTAGTAGCGCGCTGCCACTTGAGACAATAGAACTCCTCTGATTTCACATTAAACAACCCTTCAAGGGGCTTAAGATGGACCATAAGCCACAGGGTTAGTTAGGTTCACCCGTCCTATGGTTCGGGAAGCAGCGCCCCCTTGGGGATTGTGTTGGTTACCTTAGCCTTTACCTAGGCGTTCGGGCCGTCTGTCTTTCGTGCCCACTCTACCTCCTTCCATCTTTTTACTCCTACTGATGTTGCTTTGTTTCTTTTCCCCACTCTTATTTTCTGACTCACTGTTCCCACGCGCTTTGACTTGTGCATGAATTCCAAGTTTCTTTGACATTCTTTGTGTCCCTTCTTTCTTCCTCTCTTTGGATCACCGTACACTATGTGGGTAGGGAGACTTAATCTTGTAGAATACTACTACTAGCATTCAACAACGAAACCTTCTGGCAGAAGGGCTGAAATAAAGTCTCTAACAATTCGGCGCCATACGGCCTGGTATTGCAGCGTATTTTGAGCATCTGTGTTATATCATAATTTACTTGTGGGCTCTGTGTTGTATTAATTTTTAAAATTTTCAGAGCTCTCCTTGTGTATTCCATGTACATAACCTATATGGGGTATATGTCGTATTTAAGCTGTCACTCTTTGTTGAATGTCTTGTTTGTAAATTGTGTTAGTTACTTGCGTGTGTTTAGTTGCAGCTGCTGTTTTTCAAGGACGTGGGATGGGCCATAGAGTTAAGACCTCTCCGGGAGCATGTGATGGGCCATAGGGCCAGATCCCCTTCGGGGGGTAGTGAATAAGCCATAGGGTTAGATCCCCCTCTGGGGGCATGTGATGGGCCATAGGGCCAGATCCCCTTCAGGGGGTAGTGAATAGGCCATAGGGCCAGATCCCCTCCGGCGGTATGTAATGAGCCATAGGGCTTGATTCTCGGGGAGATAGGAGGGGCCATTGGGCTTGTTCTCTTCAAGGAACTTCGGATGGGCCAAGGAGTTAGATCCCATCAAGGCCCGTGGAATAATGGACCAGGATAAGCTGTAGTAAACATACGCATTGCCGTTACGTCAGAATCCTGGCGATGTCTGAACTCTGTTTGAAAACCTCCTGTGGCTGCAGGCACGTAAAGTTATATATTTTATGAGTCACATCCAGTCCACTGGAATGGGGCTTCGTGGGTCGCGGACTGAGGAGGTTCGACGTCGTTATAAGATTGCTAACGACCTAATAAAAACTTGCCTAACCTAACCTGTGTTGTTTTCTCTCGTAGAAAAAACAATGGGTACTTCAAAGTCATATATCTCGAAAACTAAGCATTTGCAACGAAAACGTTATTCATGTAAAGAGTCTTAAATTGACCCACTTGATATATTAAAAGCAAGAAAAACAAAAAAACATGGGTGAGTTAAAGTAGAATAATGCCATTTATATTTGGTCACCCCGACTCCAACTCCGGCCCCGGCTATTTGGTTGCCAACCCGGCCCCTGCTACTTGATTTTTGGTCGCCCCGGCCCAGGCTACTTGATTTTTAGTCGCCCCGGCTACTTGATTTTTGGTCTCCCCGGCCCCGGTCTTACCAAAATCGTCTAGGGATGGGCATGTTACTGGCTAATAGGGACAGGGTTGTTGCTTCCGAGAGACGTTGGATTCCTCGTAAAGTTAGTGCCCTCGTACGACTTGCGTTGGCGCTATCTGCACAAAGCCGTCGCAACTAATTCAGTTACCTTTCGACTTACTGAATGCCTCTATTTTCGTTCTTTTTCAGATCGCCTTTGTTGCAGAAGCGGAGGCCTAAATTACTCAATATAATAATTTTAATGCGTAATGACTTCGCCGCATTCAGGGCTTCAAGTCAAACATTTTTAAGCTGTCTAGTAAAACTGATGAAAGTTTCAGTCTCCTTCAATTTCTACACTGCTACAAATTAATTCTCCTCCACATAAGCTAACTCACGTACCGGTATTTTTGATGAACATGTTTGTTTGTCTACGTACACAAATGCTTATTTAACGTGTTAACCTATGCCGAGCGTGAGATATATAGGATGCCAAAAGCAACGCTACACTGCCTCCTAAATTGGCACATTGTCTCTTAATTTTGAGCGAGTTGGAATCCGAAAAGAACTTAACCCCGTAACGCAGGGTGGAGATGCATGGCTCCAGTAAATACCGCACTCAATTGTGTTAATTTAATAATTTTTAACAAATTTTGTTGTTTAATCTTTTACTGTCGTGCAGCTAAGGGACTAAACGCCCCTGACTTGAATAGCTAACACTCTAAATGACTGGCACTTTAATTAAAAAAAATCCCTTGAAATAACATTGATACAGTCCGTGAAATGGCTAATTTTTTGAATTTTAACCTATGTTCAAACTCCATAAGTTGCAGTCGAGGCGACTTTGTCAGATTTCTGATAGCACTTGCGAAAGTCGTACTTGGACACCCGGCTTTACTCGTGTACCTATTTTTTCCAATTTCAAGCGTCTTATTTTTACTGCAGACTCGAATGTTGCAATGTTGTTTACTTTGTCATGACGATATTCTTACCTTCTCGTACTCAGGCTTCGCTCTTCCCCTACAAGGTTTCTTAGTGCTAGGCAGTTTTATTTATAGTTCGCGATTCCCACCACTAGAATCGATCAGGGAACTTCTAATTAACCTGTTACGGGACAGTTACGAAGCCTGACGTGGCCTGGCCGACCGGTTCATTGCCAATCTCGATAAATTTATAAATTATTTTTGAAATCGTTCGGGTTTTTCCTTTTTAAATTTGATTACTAGTTGGTTATTTGTGGTTTAATAATGTCCCTACCCACAACTTGTGTTATCTTAAGCCAATAGGGAAGAAAAGGGGAAATCGACGTAAGTCGACAGGTTAATTTGAATTATGTCCGGAGTCGGCAAATTGCTATTACGGTCCGCTAAATTTCCGATTGCGGACCCCAGTCACACTGTCGCGAGCCCAGCACTGTGTGGACTTTTTTTATTGCACGGATTCCCAACTTATGGTCCTTGATGGCTTTTTCAGCGGTCCTCAGGATTTCCACGATATTTCTCAACAAACTCTAAGTGACTACTCCCTCAGTTTGGAAATGATTCCATAGCCGCAAATTTCAATTGCCTCGTTTTGGAGTACCAAGATGAGGCCCTTGAAATGTGTGGTTGTTTCAAATCCCTTTCAGAACAGAGGGAGTATATAATTTTGATTTTATTGTGTCATTCGTTTATAATGTTTTCATTTAAAAATTGTACTTGTAGTCTTTGAGCCAAAACGATTGTTGTGTGTGTGTTTTTTTTTTACAAAATAAAATGCTTCACATTTTTTTTTTTTTGATTGGTTAATAGTTCCATTGCATGGGACGAGTTGGGAACCCCTCTCATCTTATTCACCTACGAAAATAAGGGTCTTTGTAGTGAGCTGCACGCTTTCGGTAACTTACGGTCAGTCGCTCAGCCGTTTCGAAACTATTGCTCTGTAAAATTGTTTTGTTTCGAATAACGAGTACGTGAATGGATCCAATCTACTCTTTATTTTAATGAATGAGTAAAAACAAAGTTTGAATACGAACCAGTTTTATTTTCCAAAGTAAAGACATTACTTAAATTTGGAGGCAGATATTGTAGATGTAGCATAATAAAATAGCCGACGAATTCGTCCATCCCGCTTTACTTGTTGGGTAGCACGGTGCACAAGACAGTCTTCCTGAAGTGATCTTTCAGCAAGTCCCCTCAAGGGCATGGGGTGCGGTTAGGTAGCATGACCCATCGTATGCTAGGTAGAGCAGCGATCCCAGGCGTACTTGTGCTCTTCATGAGTTTGCCTTGGAACCGTTACGATGCCGTACGGGCCAGTATTCCCGTTCGTTTTTTCCATCGTGTGTGGATGTTTGGAATGGTCTTGATGGCTCTGTCTTTGCTGNTTAAACGATCTGTACACAGAGCTATTCTGTGATCTCGGATCTTCTTTTTTTCATTCTTTTGTTTTCTCCACCCGCTGGGCTGGTTGCGTGGGGGTTTGTTAACCTCATGGAGTTTCTCCGTTCCCACGTCGCCAGTGTGGTGTGATTTAATAGTAATAATAATTGAACTTACAACTGAGAAATGTAAGATGTAATGTGGCCTGGGCTTTACGAGCTTGTGTGTTACTTGGATGGATCAGGCCTCTGGTTCGTGGATTCTATTGCTGGCTACACGTCGCATCTCCTTGCACTACCTGTTACAAGTCTTCCCGAACAATCCATCAATACCGCGACAAAAACCTAAGATAATCCCATGCCTGAAATTCACTCATGTTAGTATGTACATCTCATTGCAGGCAGTGTGACGAGTGCAGCTTCGGCTGGTAGCTACCTAGTGAGGACCGCCCAACTACGCCAAGATTCTTAGTCCCTTAGCACTAAACGATGTTAAAGTTTAAGTCTTTGGGCAACGCTAGTGGAGATTCACGACTTTTCTTCTACAAGCTTAAATTTCTAACAACTGTCAGTGAAAGAGTTCCCGATTCACAAACGTGAGATGCCCGACGAGGAACCCCCAAATTTCGGAACGTTCCCACTTGAGCAACTCCTGGAGGAGTTACTTCTCCAAACATTCGGCTACCCACCACCAAGGAGCTCTGCAGGGTAGTCCAGGTGAGCAGGAGGTTCCACTCAATAGGCATGCGCCCCGAGCTGTGGAGTCACTTGGATATGGGAGAAGTAACGGCGGTAAATCTACCTGCTATATCTTGCATCTTACGCAGGGCTAGGAAAGTTACCTCTCTGAAGTGCAACGATCCTAGCGGAAATCTATTGCTCAAAATCCTAAAACATTGCATTTCACTGAAGAAATTATATCTTCACTCAAGCTTTATTGACGGCTCAGACTGGCAGCCAATCGCAAAGCAGTGTCCCAACCTCACTCACTTCACTTATAGAAACATAAATTATCGAGAAACGCCTGTAATTCTTGATTTTCTGCGCAAACTGAAGAGCCTTGAAAGTTTATGGCAGCCCTTTGGTACGGACTTTCTGAATCAGATGATCTGCCTGACATTCTACCAAATTCTATCTCGCTAAGTGAGGAGCAGCAAAGATTCGCGAATGCATATTTATATACCTCAAGGTTCCATCAAAGAGTAAAAAAAAGTGAACTATACATATTTTTTCAACTAGAACACTCTGAGAGCGCATACCTCCGCCAAGCGAGGCAACGGTAGCATAAAACTCAAATCGGCTCTGAAATTATTTTCTTTGTATACTCTCCGAAATCTAATCATTTGTGTCTTTTGATAGTAATAACAGCTCGTGCAATTTTTCTTGAAAATCCGTTCATAACTTTTTGAGTTATACTGCTGACAAACATAAGTCAAACATACAAACGAACTAACTGATCTGCACCAAAATTTAATCATTTATGTCTTTTAACATTACTAATAACCTCTATAAATTTCATAAAGATCCATCCTAAACTTTTTGAGTTATTGTCCTAACAAGCATAAAATTAAAAATAGTGACAAACGAACAAACTGATCATTACCAAAATTTGGTCATTTACTCTTTGTTATATACCTAACAACTCGTGTTAATTTCATAAACATCCATCCATAACTTTTCGAGTTACGGCATTGAGAAAAAAGGAGCAAACAAACAAACGGATGGACATATCTTCACCAAAAGTTAATCATCTGCTCCTCCTAACAATCCTTGTAAATTTCATTCAAATCGGTTCAGAACTTTTCGAGTTATCTTGGTGACAGACAGAGAGACAAACGCGACGAAAACATAACCTCCATGGCGGAGGCAATTACTTGTCACTTCCAACCCTTGCCATGCATCGCCTCTCGCCTCATACTCCCTCGGCACTCCTTTCTTATATTAGAAGATTTTCATTGGATCACTACATGTACATAGAGTGAAATGTCTACAGTTTTACTTTGGTCCCGGTGAATCATTACATTACACTCTCTCCTTCCTCGGCGGGCCAAGAACTGTAGTCGGTCCATGTCCGTGAAGAGTAAATGGCTATAAGTGGAAGGTTGAAATCAAACGCAGCCAATGGTGAGGGTGGTTTTTATTGATGATTTACCAACTGAAACGTGGAAACCCAATTAATTTCTAGTCATTAAGGTACAGAAAATGAGTGAAAATTATAGTAAAGAAAATGGCACTGCATCCTACAAGACCAGACTCCAATGTATGGACAAAGTTAAAAATATTGGCAAAATCGTCCATCAATTGCAGCCAGGTATTATTAAGCGTTGACATTCATGGGCCTGATCCAGACTGCGATTGTTGGACGAAAACTTGCCAAAATCCCGAAAAAGCTTGTACACGCATTGCAGCCTGGGTTTAATACAGGCGGCTACCTATCTAGCATCACATTTATAGTTCCGGATATACGGTATAAATCACGGCAGGTTATGGAAATTATCAATATGATATATATATTTATAACAAATTAATGATACATCTAAACATCTTCTCTAACCGACACTGATATGATAGCTTTGCAAGTGACGTCAAGTCAGTTAAGATTAGGACGAGAATTGGTAAACAAAGTTAACACCTTAAGAATGGGTTGCCTTACAATCCAGTCACCAAATTGAACGGAATTAAGTGGAAGTGAATGAGATCAGCCGGATTGAAAGGAAGATGGGAGGGTAATTTGGAACAACTTCATTCCAATTTAACCATGCTGTGTTACTATGCTACAGGAGATCTTCGTCCTATTGCATTGCTACGGGAAAAGGCCTTTGTAGCGAGGTTGTACAACAGGGCCGTAGCCAGACCTCGAGTGGGAGGGGGGGGGGGGGTTTACAAAATTATCTCCCAGTTTTCCGACAACCCTGAGGGCTACTCGTTATTGAGACGGGGGCGGGGGTCTGGAGGCCGTTCCCCTCCCCCTAGAGATTTTACTTTTACAATGTCTCGGCATCGTAGACCATTTTATAACTGTAAATACAGTAGTCTTGTTAAACTGTTGAAAATCTTGTTCCATTTTGCACATTTACTTTCTACAAAAATCTCAACATGCAACACATAGCCATTAACTGATATATTAAAAACAGTTAGCTACATACTTTTTTTAACCAACAAACTTGAAGAGCATCGAAAATATAACCTAGATAAATATAAAGAAATTACAGCACTCTGAGAGTGCATATTTCCGCCAAGCAAGGCAACGGTAACGAAAAATTTAAATTGGCTCAGAAACCTTGATTTTCTTTGTATACTAACTGCCAGTAAGTGTCAGACTTCTTGTAATATGCAAGTACATGCATTATTTCATCACACCTGGCACAAAATATCCAAAAAATCAACAGACGGAGTTCAACAGTCAGGACCGAAGGGGGGTTACAGACACCCAACCCCCCCCCCCCCCCCCCCCCCCCCCCCCCCACACGGGTGCAGATAGGAGTCACAGTGAATGAGTTGCTTACCACGNAAAACATCTTAGATAAAAAATTAGAATAAACTTGAAAATTCGTGTAGGTGTAGACTAAAATAACTAGGCAGAGATTTAAACCTACAAAAGCACGATACAGTCGAAACAAGCCACATTAGATTACGTATATTACGGAATGAATTATTTTTTACATTTTTGTCAGTAATTTGGTATGCAGGACGTTTCTGTATGACAAATAAAATTACCGTATGGGCGCGAGTCTCCAAATAATTCTGAGTCTCGCCAGCGTACCACAAACCGATGTAGTTTTTAAACCAAGCTTTATAAGCTGGAATATAATTGACGATAAATGCGCACCAACTTTACAAGTTTCCTCGTTGCGATAAAACAAAAAATAAGTTTGTGTAACTTTCTTAGTTCTATAAAATGCATCATACGGAATGAATAATAGCGGATAATTTACACAACGATATAAACTTGTAATCATGAATGAATGATGGAGGTAAATTTGACAATTTTCTTCGTAAAAGACGGGATTATATGCGCATGATAGAGTCGATTGGGAAAACGTCGGTCCAGGAGGTGAATGACATCAGTGATCATCACGACAGCCAGAGTTTACAAAAGCGAAGACTATGGAAAATCAACAATAAAAACTATGAGAATCTGGAATACAAGCGAGCTCAGTTTAGAAGACGAGTGCCCTAACAAACTGTATGACCGCCCCAGAAGCTGTCTATCGATTTTTAATAATGGGACGGCCAAGATCTGTGTCATTGGGTATCTGCATGACTGCCTAAGTTCAATCGGGAATGAACCAGTGAAAATTTTGGTAGTTCCAAATCCAGAATCAAGACCTCTTCGCAAAAAACTACGTTAGTGAGATATTTTGGGGGGGATTCAGGAGGTTCTACGAACGCTGAATCAAAAAATTTTTATCAAAAAAGGGGACGATTTAAAAACGAAAATACATACAATTGGGGTTCCACAACTAATAAGTAGAAAAGCATTTACTGAAATATTAACGCAACTAATCAACGTACACTAAGCGTCTGAAGCTACCGAACGCCGGACCCGCACAGTCTTGATTTTGTTTATAGCAAATGAAAAAAAATAAAGAACTGCGAGAAAAAAAATTGAAAGTCCAGCAGCAGGCACAGATCAACATAGGTAAAGAGGATCTCTACCAAGGGCGGTTCTTTTAGCAGTTCCACAAATTCAGCAGAGGGAAGCATAGACACTACTGCAAGACGGTAGTGGTTTTCAGATTATCAAAGCTAACGCAAAAACGTGATAATTAATCATTCATTCATCGCGAGACGTACACCAACGTTTGGAACGTCCAAACCGCAAAGTGATGATCGTTTTTCATCATAAATACGAAATAATTCACAGTGTTTAGTACAAGGAGAAAGCAAAGCTTGGCACGCTCAAACTGCTAACTGGATATCGTGTTAAGTAGGTATACCTGTACACTGTTAATACAAACACGCGATAATTTAAATTATCTGAAGCATGTAGAAACAGGATAGGAAAGAAAAGGAAGGCTTTCGTCAGGCCTTGCCATCTCACCTGGACAGTTAAAAAAATAATAAAAAATAAAAAAACGTAGCAAGAAAGTGCGGGCCCAGCAATAAGGTATGAACACAATCACTGACTATGACACAGAGCACCTTAGTGATCTCCATAACCTAAGACAATACAGGCAAATTCTACCACAGGCTGGGGTGGTGACAGTCCAAGAACCAGGATTGTTAGGTTCGGTCGAGGTTTTTTTTTTCATAATACCTACTGATTTGCAAGTTATTATTTAGGTTTCATACTTTGAGGATCAGTGAGCATGTCTTCGAGTGTATTCTTTTAGTTATATGGTTCAAACTTTCTGAAGGATATTTTGCAGATGTTCTCAAAAATCCTACAAAAAACAAAACACAGATCTGGTTTATCAAAACGGAATCCATAGTTAAGAATAAATGAGAGATCCAGTAGGTACAAAATTTTTTTTATCTAAAATGCGTAGGTTTCAGAATAACAAAATAAATTTTTTATTTTAGTTCTTACAGTTACTGTTCTAAGTATTTGTTGACTTGACCATGAGCGGTGTCAATATAAGTAGACGTGTCAGCACGAACCCACTTGCTGACGTAGTCACAATTTGAATAGATATGTAATATAATGGCATCGTAACTGTTTTGTATGATGAAACAATAGAGAAAATGTCAAGAAGCAGCCAAGTATCAAACTGCCTTATCTGACCGTACAGTTTAAGGTGTGGATTTGGTATTGATATAACTGAATCCATTAACTTTCTGTAATAACTAATTGTAAAATTAGCTTTTAAGCGCTGATCGTATTCTAATTACGAGCCCAGATCTTGTTAGAACATTCCTCTAGCTTTCTGCAATTACAAACTTGAAAATAAAAATTCCTGATAAACCAGGGAAAGCTGAGCACTTGACTCAGGAAAGTTACATAGTAACAGCAGCGCAAATCTTTTACTTCAGCATCCGCAGGCCTTGAACTGTTACCACCGGCCTGCACATAGCACCACGATTAGGACTCTGCTGAACCATACCCTAAACTTATTACCAAAACATACACTAAATTCGGCAAAAAAGAAGGTGACTGCACAAATAAAAAAAAGGAAAGCGTACGTAGCAGAAGCAGGACGGCATATCTGGAAACAAGGCGAGGTTAATCTCAAAGAAGCACAGCGAGTACAATTAAAGTTAAAACTAAAGTTACGCTAAAGAAAAGGATAAAGGCAACTTAACCGCATCCTCAGCTGGGAGATCCACGCGCTCCAAGTTTAGGCCCAATAGGGGTACATAACTGCAGTCAACCAAAAACTGTCAGAGCCATGGTGTTAAATTACGGAAGGCTCGTACACGACAACTGCGACCCCCGACATATCATGTCGGGTTAGGTCCGCGCTCTGGCAGTGGACCTTAGACGCCAGACACGCTGACGCTGCAATCCCACAAGACTTACCGAACTGGCAAAGTTGAACGAGCGACCCTGAGGTTGCAAGTGCAGCACCCTGTTCGCAGCTACAATAAAGGCTCTCTTATTTCAAGTCCTAGAACTAAAGCAAACAGCAACCGGGCAAAGGTCTAGCAAAGAAGGTAATATAAGTGAAACGAGGCCACCACGCAGGGTCCAACTAAGAAGCTAATGTAACAGAAACTAACAGTCAAAATGACACTAGGTACGTATTTCACAGTAGCTACCAGAGAGAGAGTAAAATCACGTTCACCTTATAATAGGTGAGAGAATATGCCACTTTCTGACGAAGAATGTTCAAAACAAAGGAAAAGTACGAGAAAAAGGACACTTTTTTTTAACACAAACGATCACTGGAGGATGAAAAAGGGACTGGCGATCGAAACCAGGGAATGAAGTTTACGGAATTTTGTAGAGCTAAAGGCTGAATAAAAAGGAAGTATGGATGAAAATGAAAATTATGTATTTCTCTTAGTGCTTCAGCAACAATAAAACTTGCGTCAAACTCACTAAAGAATGAGGCAGTTTCGCATTGCTTGTGTTTGGGGAACCCTTAACGTTCACCCAGCTGAGTCAAAGTGAGGTATTTACGCTGGTGCTCCAGCAAAAAACACCAGGTGTATGGCATAANCTTCAGCAACAAAAAAACTTGCGTCAAACTCACTAAAGAATGAGGCAGTTTCGCATTGCTTGTGTTTGGGGAACCCTTAACGTTCACCCAGCTGAGTCAAAGTGAGGTATTTACGCTGGTGCTCCAGCAAAAAACACCAGCTTTACGGCATAACAAACGTAACAACAAACTCATCCAAACATCAATAACACGATGGCACTTGCTTGCGGGTAATGCCTACGGGCGGCTAAACGCGAACATAAATTATAATTTGGGAAACTGTAAACAATACGAATATTTACCACAACCGTGGAAATTATAATTACAGCCTTGTTTCCCCACCACTCAAGCTCAAGTGGCCGGTTAGGTCAGCGCTCTCGCGGTGGACAATAACATCCGAAACGCTGACTTGGCAACTGCGACGAAAGCAAGAATTTAGCACGTATCCTAGGACGCCAATACCTGACTTCGAGAAAGCGAACACAGTTCTCTTCCGCTCGGCCATCGATCTGGAAACGATATAATAATAATAAATACTAAAATAAAATATCGAGGATCTAATTGAAATTAAAACCAGCACTGCATATAAAAAGCACGTGCACAAATTCAAATCAACCCATAATAATTTTCACGACGTCAGGGCAACAAAGCAATAGACGGTAAGTACTTGGATTGCGACTCTCCAAACGAGGGTGCAGACAACATAGAATTATTAATAACTGTACAGCAGCCCTCACTGATCTACTTAAAGCTCATTTATCGACGGTAATCCTTTCTCTCATGAGTTAATCTGCCTTTATCATAGTAATAGCTATACTGGACCAATCAGTCTACAGCAATCTCGTCGGTGAAACCTTAAAACCTATGAACCGACAACAGGTGTGCTTTCACTTGCGAGTTTTGCTGAGTCACGAATGGTTGGTCATTTTTTTTTTCTCCTCACCTCCAGCTCCCTTGACACCGTCAGGTCTTAGCGCAGGGAATCCTACTGCTTTTTTACATTCGGATCCTTTTTACATTCTGATCAATTGATCAGAATGTAAAGAGCAGTAGAATCCCCTGGGTTAACTCCTAAACGGAGTCAAGTTCGCTTATGATGAGAAAACCGGTGTGTTCCGGCGCTCTTGGCTTGTCACAAGCCCCTTTTTTTTGTATTACGAGCCAAAAGCACGGTTAGGAACGGTCGCTTTTTCAATTTTTTTTCGTATTGGATTGCGTGCTTAAATTGGAGATACGAGCGGTGATTAAGTTAGTCTTAAGCATCGCACTGGGAGCAGACACCAAGATTACGAGCGTTTTCGAATTAGCTGCCCGTAATAGCTGCAATATTTTAATTAATTTCTACACAGCTTCAATATACGAGCGTAACTAATCTAACTTTCAAGTCAAAGCACTACTCGATAGTTACGCTTAAAGAAACTATTAGATTAAATTACACATATCATAAAATTAATGAAATCTGGCAGCGTGTAGATATATATAATCAACCTAGCAAATATTCACTAACTAAAAATTGATACAGATTTCGATACTCAAACGAAAATCATAATTTCATAGAAAATCGTAACATGACGAAAAACTGAGTCCTCTTCTAATGGAACGAAGACGAAGATTTTTTTTTATCATCTATGATAAAAAATAAGTACATGTAAATCATTAAGAGTACACAATGGTACTTTATTTTTCTAAAAAAATATCAGATAAGTGTCCACAAAAGTACCTACCTAGTGTGTGTGCAAAATTAAAACACATCAGTAATTGGAACTGGAATAGCAAAAAAGAAAAATTCTTGGTTTTTCAAAAACTGGTCAAAACAACCGAAATTTCGAACATGGTTCAAACATTAGTTGTGCATCGCAAGAAATGCAAAAAATTATAAAGATTTTTAACTGGAAAAAGAAGATACGCTACTGTTCTGATACAGAAGTATCAAAATTAGAAATTAGAAGCCCAAAACCTTCTGCACATCAGAAAACACAAACTCAGAGCTTTAGGCACGTGGAAAAAAAAAATCTTAGTACCTTGATGTGCACAGAAAGCTGAAAAGTAAAGTTATCACTCTACTGGAATAGTAAAAAAAATGTCAAAAATGAAATGGAAAAAACTGAACAGAAGGTATAAATCGTCAATTAGGTGTATCAAGACAATCAAAATTGTCTATGCCTAATCCACTCTAATTAAACTCATCTTGTAGTACTGCAGGAGCTGTATGGCTACGGTATGCGATATAATATAAATTAATTACTTCACTTTAAGAGCACCGTACCAAACTCAAGGCTATGTGGAAATAACGTCCAAAATTCGGTAACAGTTCCCTATTACATATATAAAAAGTTTAGCTATAGAAGAAATTCGTGGCGAACCTGAGGGTGATTACAGTGCATTTCCTGGAGCTGTCGCCTCCACGCGAGCCCTGCTGCAGTCACATTGCTACCACACTAGTGTTGGTAACGTCACTAGCACCCTAATGTTGGTGATGGCACTAGTTAATTAGTGTTGGTGACATCACTACCACACCAGTGTTAAGTGACGTCACTGTAAATAGGCCTCGGTTGTAGGCCACTAATGGGTCAGCTGCCAAGGAGAGGTTTGCACCGGTACCATTATCATTAACGGGACATCGTTTCGTCATCATGGGCACATGGGCAATGCGACAGGTATAGGTTAGCCCTCCAATCTCAAAGGTTTTACAGCAATTGCCATCGAAGCCTTCAATACATCCAGACGTCAATCCATTAGTATAACCTTCTAAGCACACTTCGGAAAACATTTTTGTTACACTGTATTCACTGTGGCTTCTACATGCAAACAAAAATAATGGTAGTTTACATAGCCATACTGGAACCAGGATTTCGATTCGATCGCAATTTTTACCAAGGTTTAAGAAAAAAAAAATGAGTCAAACCTGAAGTAACTACACAATTACAAAAGTTTTCATTGAAATAGCCATGCTGGAGTCCAGACTTCAATCCAAAAACAGACCACTTAACTTTTTTTATACCAGGAGCTTCTTAAGGCTTTCCTCCTGTCCAATTGCCCAGTGATCTCACAGACGAAGACGACCATAGATATTAGCTTTATTTATAAAAGAAGAGACGACAGGAAGTTGACTGTATAAAGCTACTCTAAATAGATAATCCATAGCTCTTTAGGTGCGGCGTTGCTAGTCTAAAGCGGGTGGCTGTGCCCATGCATAAGTATTTCTCCGGCTGCTTCTGCCCACAGGCGAAAGTTTTTGTAAATCCACACAAAAATACCTGTACACTTGACAAGAAGGATCACAATGAACATAATGAAGGAAATCAATATACGGGACTCGCAGAACTTGGGAGCAAGCTTTACATGTAGTTTCTCAGCCTCAGACAGAGCTGTATTCTAAAAAAATTTGAAACTCGAGCACGAAGAAATATTATATTAACTAATTGACTTTCTAAAAGCTTCATATAGGCATTTGGTCCTTTAGCTAGAATTTTCCTTTACAACTTCCATTCAACGTTCAAAAATAGAAGCGATGCAACCATCAGCCACATTAGGTCAGACAAATAATCCACCAGGGCGCGCTAACTTAAATAATTCAGAACAGTACAAGGATACAGTCCGAGCGGACCAGGGACAGACGGAAAAATACTCATGGTACACGTGATAGATAAAGTCCTGAACAACCCATGCCTGCAGTCAGCTCAGCAACGTCGTTTCCAAACTAGAAAATTATGTATTACCTGGATATTGACATGTATTAGTTATGGGAACCAATTTCTCAAAAATAAACCAAGGTGGTAAGTCAGACTCAAAGACAGTTTCAGCGTCGCAGAGCACTGTAGTTAATAATAATAATAGTTAATAGTGTAGTAAATATTCAGCCGGCACATCAACAACAAGAAACTGTTACTTCACAAAACTGGAGTCCATTACGAAATATGCATCCATTTTTGCAGCAACAGTCTTGTAATACAGAATTGACGATTTTGTTGTCTTTCTCAGTCAAAACTAATGCCTGCTTAATTCTCACGAAAGTGCAAAATGCAAAAGTGATCCTAACAAAATACAATGCGCTATCAACCGAATTTTAGCTCATTTCCCAAAATAATTCAAGCAAAAATAAAGATGTAACTAAGGTTACACATATAGCCTGTCTTTTACAGGAATAAAAATAGGCACCGGACGTGACTGCAGGCGAAGGCAAGCCAGAAATTAACCCCACGATGGGAAGTCTACGGCAGCGATGCACTACCAAATGTCGTTAAGCAAATTTCGACTCTACAAAAGCAAGCTTCCTGCAAAGCTGGACGTTCTCAATGATCGTGATACCGTAAATTACACTCTACACGTATAATGTACACGTAGCCGAAAATAAAGGCATGTGAGGCGTTTGTGTGTGTGTAGGTATGCGCGAGAACGTAGAGCAAAAATCAAATCCGAGAGAAGAAAATTCAATTTTCAAAATTCGTTCAGGCGCGCTGCACCGAAGTTCCTTTCACGGTGCTCCGTGACGGCAGGAAAAAGAGTGAGAGATGACATGCCGACATAGGTGGATGGGCACCGCCCACAAATGAATATGTATAAATTTGAATAAGAATACTTCTAGCTACAGCAACATTGGCCTGCAGCAGGCAAACACTGCCCTTATAAAATATGACAAAGATATAAACGTGTTTTGACGCGTTTCGTATTACACACACACATACGCACACACAAACACTAGCACACAGCTGTGTGCAATAATGCGGTTGATTATTCTGTACTAATAACAATAGTAATTATAATAATTACGCGGATATTGATCAATCAATCCTACCTATACCAAAGCAGTTATTAATCATAAAAGACGATCTGCGATACACAAAAGCAATAGGGTTAATGCACAGAAAAATGTTCTATTCAAAAAGATGGACGAATGGGGAATTGGTTCATAAGTGTGATACAAATGCTTAGCTATTTCTTACCCAAGTTGAAAAATAAAAAAAAAAGAGCCTCATATTCGAAAGGCAGACAATGAGACAAAACGAGGGTCAACGAAAAGTATCACTATTCATAAGCGAAGGGAGAAAATAGCAACGAAAATCAATAGAGCTCGAAGAAAATGGAAGGAAACCTCACATTTACAGGGAACCTAAGCGGAAACTAAAAAAAAAGCATAAGACAACATCGATAAGGAGTACAGAAAAGGAAGGCGGCCCTTACACAAGAGCAAACGGAGGCCCTGTTGAGTTGAAAGGGCAACGCAACTAGAGATCCCATGAAACGGATGAGTCTCCCATGATAGAAAACGGAAGCGAGTCTTTTATGACAGAAAACGGAGGTCCGTTGGATTCAAGGGGTACCGTAACTAGAGATTGCAAGAAACGGACGAGTCTCCCAAGATAGAAAACGAAATTGAGTCTCCCATGACAGAAAACGGAGTCCTATTTTATTCAAGGTGAAACGTAAGTAGACATTAACAAAGACGCAAGTGTACCTCACCTGAGGGATAAAAATATCACCGGGGAGGATTCCAATCGGAAATTATAAGGCTTTTATGCGCCGTTATCCGATACCGTCCACTAGTTACTCTTAGGCAGCCCATAAATGCCTATAAAATTCCGAGTGGGATACACCACCTCCCGTGACTACATTTTGAGCCACTTGTAGCATAACTCCATAGTATGAGTAGCGTCGTTCTATTCGACACCCGTTCTCTAACAACGTAAGATATGTACCTATAGGCAGGTGCGGCGGCTGCACTAATTAGGGGGCGGCTACTAGCCGAAAAAGTTCCTAGAATAATTAGAAAGCTCAATTTCCCAGGATACAGAAGAGAGAATCAAGTAGCGTTTTCTTCTAGTCTGGGAATAAATATAATACTAATTTGTGGGGAAAAAACATACAATCACTCAGCTTTTCTAAGTCAAGAGTTTTCCTTCACAAGAGTAAGAACGTTGAAAAAACCTGCGATTCTGGGAGTCAACCAAGCAAAGGAAGTTCTTCGAATATCACACTCTTTGAGAATAAAAAGTTGGAATTATCAGCTATAAAAGTGAAAAATAACTACAGCTTACACAAAATTAAATGATGCAGACAATATATCCTGGGCTCTAAATATCAAAATGAAGCAGTGACTTATGAAAAATTTCAAAATAATTTGACAAGAGTTCTTCACTAAGGAGAAAAACTCGGTCTAAATGATTTGTTCTAGACGAGGCACACTTATAGGAATGATTTTCTTGAAAGATTGCTCACTAAAATGGCAAAGCGTACACGGGTGTTCATTAGTTCAACTCAATCTACGAATTCAAACTATTACTAGCATTAAAACTACAGTAAACCATAAAAGCGCGTGTACTCCCTAAACATAATCGACACCCGACGTCACGGTAAGTAACTTCACTGATTAAAATTATCGATAAAAAAGCGCGTGTACTCCTTAAACATAATCGAAACCCGACGTCACGGTAAGTAACTTCACTGATTAAAATTATTGATAAAATAGCGCGTGTACCTTCCTTACAATTTCTAAAAAAAATCAACGTCAAGATGAAATTCGCTTATACGACATAAGATTTTCTGGAAAAGCGTTCGTAGCTTTACTTCTAGAGTCGAGTGCAATGTGAAAAGTATTAGGCAAGCGGACGATATCATCCGATGGTCTCACCGGTACATATCGAACATAAGCCTAGTAAATACAAATTAGAATACGCCTAGAAGTAAAAATAATAGAAATTTTGAAGAAAAGCCGACGCTACTACCCATAGGCGGCATTTCACCACTAGGAATAAAATAAAAACAACAAACGCCGCGAGAGTCAAATTTAGTTGGCCATTTGAAACACCATGCTTCTCTTAACTAAGCAAACTGGAAAAAGTTCGTTTAAGGCATACTTTACCTACCAAAAAATACAAAAAGAAACGATTCTAAAACAAATATGGCGGTTAAATCTAGCGTACATTAAAGAAAGGCCAGCATCGTACTCTTCAGAGTCTAGGTTATGGCAACCGAAAATCTACACGCATAAAAAATAATAGTAACCTTAACTTCACCGCACACCCGAACTCTAGGAGCCTACATGCACTGATTCGCGCTGCAGACACATGCCCACTTGCTCCAACGTCGAGCACAGCAGCACTCGACTACGATTGTCCGAGCTATGGCATCAACGGCGGAAGGTTCTTCTCTGACAACCTAAAAATCCTCCGACAATCCCCAAAAATTCTGGCAATTAAACGTAACAAGCGGTGTCCCAATAATGGGTTGATTCACAGGAAGCTTATAAAATACAAACATACCGTGAGTATCAAATCGGCCGTAATCATGAAAGGACACAGCAATTAAGAGAAAGCTGGTATGTATAGCTAATAATGTCGGTCTATACCATGAGTGTGTCCGTCCGGGCAGCCAGGACGCTCAGTGCCCCGCCAACCTTCGCGGTGGAAGGAAGTGTAGTTACTAGCGCGTCTCGTCTGTAATGTCAGTACGAGCCGCACGAACGGGCGGCAGTACCCAGATGAAATGGAGTTTTCAATAGTAAACGTTTCTGCTTAATAATGCAGAGTGACGATTGATTGGAAGAGTTCTCGAACGTTTTGCTAAACACAATGGAATTTCTCTAATTTTGGATTAAGAACAACACCAATTGCAGACATGCTCAAAACATGACAGAAAAAAAAATTTTGCCGTCATACACATTGACTTTTCGAAGACACGCGTAATCCAAACACACCGCGAACTGTTCCATTTCTGAAAAAGCCTAATAATACTCAAGATGGGTTATGTTCAATAAGTAAATGTGCAGTATTTTCTTATATTCTGTCTTCCCAATGATCATAAAGAAGTGAGCATCATCACTCACTATTCATTAATATTAACGCTCTGTAAAAAGAAAATAAGCAGGTACAATTCGCAATGTTATATTAGTTTGCGTATTTACTAACTGGAAGGAAAAATTTCGCACTTTATGCACTAAATTAAGTACTTCTCTTATCACACATAGAACCTTTATCTGGCGCTTTCATCAGGTCTTTAAAAACGAGAACACAAATCATATCACCCAATTAGAAACGAGAACGCAAATCATATCACCCAATTAGAAACGAGAACGCAAATCATATCACCCAATTAGAAACGAGAACGCAAATCATTTCACTCAATTAGAAGGAACAGTGAAAATATCCGGCATACAGTTAACCCGCGGTTTGAATTCTACGCTTACCGTATATACGAAAGCATGGACTCAATCGGGCCACGGTTATCCGTTATGAAAACTTCATAATTTGAAGCAACAAATTTACTGCGGGCCATAAATTTCAATTATCAGATCAAAAATCTTCATATATCAACGCCACACTTCTCAAAATGCTGACTTTTCTGAAACATGAACTCTTCTAATCTGTTAACGTCCAAATTAAAACTGTATTTCCTGAAGAAATAGTAGGTAATATTTAGTCGGTTAACATTTGGGAATCATGGCACTAAATGTTAATAATCGAAGAAACAAGTTCATTTTGAGAACGGCACACCCAATTTTTATCATTAGGGCAAATATTTCCGATATTTGTGACATTTTGTGATATGAAAGTACGATACCTACAGCTGACGCACACAGATAATGAATCTGTTGGCTGCTTAATAATTCGATATAATAGCATCATCACTGTAGGAAAAAAAAAAACAAGTCTTCATCAGGTTATACACCCACCTGTTTGTGACACTTCCTTTGTGACTCGAAAATACTTCTCAAAACCGATAAGAATAAAAAACCGAAACAGGTTCAAAACCTGTACATAGTTACTTCATTAATGACTTAGACAACAGTTTTCGGAACAAAAAAATTGCTTGTTAGTAGGAGCTCTAAATATATTTTACGTCCTATTTGTCATAAATGACGATGTAAGAAAAACGTTCATGGAATCCCTATCAATATTGTTTACGAAAATTTAAAAGCTGTGAATGAACCTTCGTTTCTAACTCGCAGCACTTTTGTACGAACGAGAAAAATATTTGGTTTTGACGAAAATATTCGAGAGTTAGTACCTGTAATGTACAGTTTTTTTGCCACCAGGTTCAAAAATGACTTGTACCATCGGTACATAGGGTAATATGACACTTCATCCAAGTCATTGATGACTTATGATACCAATAATATATTGGTACAAGTATGACCAAGGTCAAGTCGTGAAGATTAATAATTGTGATCTTTTTAAAAAACTGAGACCATGGAAAAAATGTGAGGAGGGAATAATTGTGATGATCATAAAACAAAAATGTTTCATTAGGTAAAATTTCTGCGGTACGGGTATTTATAAAATGAAAAAAATATTTCCTCAATATTTAGAATACATTGATTATGCTAATGACGTCGAAAGAAAGAAAATTCGTTGCTAATCTGTACAAAATAAGCAGTAAATATTACGAAAAATTAAGGAAAAAATGTGCAAAAAGTCTGAAACTTTTCAGTTGTTCAAGTAAGCGAGTTTAAGGAATTGTTTTCTTGCTTCGGTGAAACCGCAACTTTTTATGGAATTGGTATCTATTTTTTATAATATCTTTGTGGAAGGAGAAAATAATTGCACCATAAAGTGCACGTATAAATGCCACGAAACGTCCGGTACTGCATATTTACAAGTATCAACTCGGCACGTCCAGGTCATCATATATGGCACGTGTTTAGCCCATTAGCTATGGCCGGTGCGTAGATCTATCAACTGCATCAAATTTCGTAGGGTCAGGACTAACAAAAGTAGCACTATTCCTACTTAAAGTCTTACTAAAGATAAATAAACCGGCCCTAATGTGTTAATGAAGTGTTACTGAGCTGGCTCTAATGGGTAAATGAAATGTTATTAGACCTGAAAAGGCAAGATTCAGTTGTAAATCCTCATCTTGGCTTTCAGTAAGGAATAACACTATATGGTACAGGTATTATATACCGTAAGGCCAAGATGACGTACAACCCACTAGGAAAGCCACATGCACTGGTTCGTACTTCAATAAATTCCAAAAGAGTGTAGAGATGCAGTCGGCTGCAAATTGTCGGAGCTATGGCATCACCGAAGGAAAGCTCATATAGCAGGCAATAGCCCCCTTCAAGCCTCCTAGTTGGCTATGAATGCTAGAACTGCTGGCGCTGCATAACCGAGCACCAAGACTTTCCTCTCGCGCGTAGAAACAGAACATTCGGCTCCGTGACAACACTAACACTAAGCCACGAGAGGTATATATATATATATATATATATATATATATATATATATATATATATATATGCGTGTGGTGAAGGGTCGAGGTGGTCAAGTTTTTAGCCTGTAACGTATATTCCCAATATTNGAGATATATATATATATATATATATATATATATATATATATATATATATATATATATATATGCGTGTGGTGAAGGGTCGAGGTGGTCAAGTTTTTAGCCTGTAACGTATATTCCCAATATTTGAAATGATGTAAAATGATGTATTACGTTGCTGTATCAAAAAATACATAAAATAAATACACTCGTACCATAAAAATTCTATCCAATGAGACATGGGTACATTGGTGAGGGGCTTGGAACCAATTTCCATAATAGTAATGATAATAATTAACAATAATAATATAGAGGATAGTACGAAGCGTTGCTATGGTAACTTCACACTTAATATTTTTCTAAGCATTCAGCATATTTAGAGATACACACACACTTACCTAGCACTAAATTCTTCATATCCTACAAAGCTGTACTGGACTTCCAAGTTACTCCTTTTTTATCTTCTTTATTTTACACCCACAGCAACACAACAACATTCAATCGCCTCAGACAGAAAGAAAGGAATAATGGCTCTGCGGTTGTTTGCAAAAATGTTGACGTGGCAAGATTCTGGTAGCTACAGGCGGTATCCATGATACGGAGAAGGGCGCTGAAATGCAAAACCCGGCTATTTGGGACACGTTCTTCAATAGTGTGGGCGTAAATGGATAAGACACCTGCTACCAACGTTTTTTTAGACACTATTTAAAGCATTTAATATAGGAATCTATTCATAATGAAAATCACGCCATAATTCTGCACGCTACTATATATTATAATAACTATAATTTCGTTAAAAGTAGCGTCACGTTGCATTCTCACGCTAGGATTCAAATTTTCTCAAGCTCAGATTTGACGAATTCCATCTACTGTTATTTCATTTCCTTGCATCTCCATGGCGCAAAATTCGTACAATCATGATAATAATATCATGGCTGTCACGTTTTGTCCATTGCGGCAGTAAAACTGATAGTGTGGCGGACAAGACACACATCAATTGCTAAGCGGCGCGATCTGTTTAAAACACCGTCCTGAATTGCACCACACAAACTACAACAAACCCTGTGCAAAAAAAAAAAGATTCTGGTCGTATCTAATAATGAATAAATTCTATATTTTTCATTAGGGTCAAGGACGATCTTGTCACGTTCAACATGCAGCAAACAACGCTCCAAAGCACGGGAAAATTTACACAAGAGGTCCCGCTCAAGACTCTCCTAAACTTTCTAAACAGTCTTCAGTAGCGCAGCACACCTCCTAAAACGGCCCTGGATATGCGATTCTATTCTCAAGACAAACAATGCAGCATTAGTTAGTGGCCAGCAAAGTGAAACTTAGAGCAGTTTTTCAAAGCAATTTCTATGAACGTTCAATATCGGCTCCGTATTCTCAAGGTAAACCACAACTTGAACCACAGGGGTTTTATATATATTATGGGAAGCAAACGTATATAGTTACCTGAATTTTTACTCCTCAAACACGATAGTGGATTGAAGCAGCACCACTCGACGAGCCGGAGTTGCACCATGTTACCTCTTCGGTCCAACCACTGCCACTGCTTTCATTTTTCAGACCAACCACTGCAAGAACTGCACTGCCATCCTGCACTATGTAACACAATGTGTGTTTTCAATCCCACTGCTGCCACCAATTTTACGGGACGCTAGCATGGCGACCCTAATGTTCACTTTTCCATTCCAAGCGCTGCCTTTCAGTTCACGTTTCAATATCACCAGTGCCACAAATTTAACGGACAACCTGCTTTTTCAGTCGGAATTTTTTATTTCGGTCCAACCACTGCCACAACAAATTGCATTTTGCTGCCACCAGTTTCACTTTTGAGGCCAACTGCTGCTTAGATTTGTCCCACCGCTGCCACCATTTTTACCAGCTGCTCCTTTACATCTTGAGATTAGAATCGTCCCACTCCAGCTCCTTCCTCTGGGGGGCGGAGTCATCGAGTTCCACCTCGTCTTCCTCCTCGTCGGTGGACTCAACCTCATCGCCGTAGTTGCTGCTGCCATCATCCGACGAGTCGTCGGAGTGGTCGTCCCCGACGGCAGCGGCGGCGGTGCCGTGTAGACGACCCCCTTCCGACAGTTCCATCTGGGGAGGCACAGAAATAAAAGAGCTTCAATAACACTGATGGTTATAGTCTCTCCGCTAACATTGTTTACTTCGAGAAATAAATGACAAAAACAGGAAGCATATTACACTGTTGGTTAACTGATTCTAAGACATATCTACAGATATATAGTCGTTAACGAGTTACATCAAGCAACAGGAATCAATGCTCTGGGTTAATTTTAGACAACTCCAGGATAAGTTAGAACAGGGTCCCCGAGCAAGAAATCCAACCACTCCGCGAACTGATAAAAAGGTGGCTGCTTCTAAGCACATAGCGACCACTAATATTTATTCAGCCGGTTGATAATTCGTAGCACAAATCTCAATATTGTTAAACTTTTAGCCGTGTTTTCCTGAAGTTCAAAACAAGCACGTAATTAAAGAACGTCCTCACCTCCATAGGGTTAAGGGTAATATTGAGGGCCGTGTCGTCCCAGGCCATCTCAGCGTCAGCGGTGTGGTCAGAAGGCGCAGGCTTGGCCCCGGCGTGACGGGCGTGGGAGGCCCGGACCCTGATGACGGCCAGCACCACCAGGCAGATCAGGAACCCGACGCACACCACCACGATGATGGTCACAGCGTGGCCTGAAGGTGATATAAGTCATCATTAGTTATTACTTACTACATCTCGTGAAAATTCCACGATCCGCCATGGTATTACTTCGAAGACAAGGCTGAGACTTGTTGCTAACAGATCTCAAGAGCTGGTGTTGGTAGAGACGGAATCATTTCAACGATACAACTAAGACCTTCAACTGGATGGGTCTTGGACCAACTCCAGGACGTGTGTATCTCTGCATTTGTTTCTTCGGGTTATTGCGCATATTCTACCGGGCTCTCTGTTCGGACTCGTTTTACAGCAGTGGGCCCAACCAGTAAATTGAGATTCTGGCACAGTCCTAATCACCCTAATCATACTTCAACTTTCTCTCACCGTCTGTGTTGCTTACAACGTTTCTCTCCTGTACCCGGGCATCTCTGGTGCCTGGCGGACATACTTTTTACCTATAATGAAATTTGGGCGGCAGCCGCAACCTGCAGGCGACCAGCTGCATCTGTAGGGGACCGTAGTATATCGTCTCCACCTATTCTTACTCTAAGGCTAGCACCCAGGCCGCACAATGTATAATTATTATTATTGCTCAATTTCCAGTTGCACCACAGCCTATGCTTCACCACAAACAATCGCACGCTCAGATCATGAGCGGACGTCCAACATACCGGCGCCAGCAGCAGCGATGGCGGCAGGCTCGACGTCAGTGGCGATGTAGCGACCCTCCTCCACAGTGTGCTGGGACAGCCGAGCGTGGGACGTGTGAGGGGACAGCTGCCGCAG
>LQNS02278186.1:4606453-4625110 GCA_001587735.2 Parhyale hawaiensis | reverse complement strand
AGTCTCCGTCTCCACAGCAACGGCGATCTAACAGAGGAAGAAGCAAGGGACACATAGTGTGACAATAGACACGTGGAACCCATGCACGAGGGTGTTCCCACACAGGATCAACGCGCATGGGAACAGTAAGTCGGGAAAGAAGAGTAAGAACAGATTGAAGAAAGATCAGTAGAAGTAAAAGATGGGAAGGAAGCAAAGTGGGCACGAAAGACAGTCGTCCCGAAGGCCTAGCTAATGGTTAAGGTAACCTACACAAACCCCCTGGGGGCGCTACTCCCCATAACATAGGATGGGCGAACCTAACTAACCTAACCCTATGGCCCATCCTATGCCCCCTGAGGGGCGACAGGGGATTAACTCGTATGGGTACGGCAAATGAGAAGCTGAAAGAAACCGAACACAAAGGGCCTCGCTAAAAAGAATTTTTCTCCCGTTAGAATATCATACCCGTAGAACAAATAATCCTGGCAGCAAAGTAACACAGCCTGGTCAAGACAGGGCTCCAGGTACAGTTTTAAACTTAGTGACATGTCTCACTTTCTCTGGGCAGACTCAGGGTCCTCAGGCAAGGTGTAGTCTGTGCTGTTCTCCGGCCCTCCTGCAACGAGGTCTGACAGTGTGGCCTGGTGCCCGTACCTGAAATGAAAAAAGTGAACTTCCTAAGTTCCTGCTTGGCAAGTGATTAAAATTTAATTGGACTCCAACTGTCAAACAGTGAGATTTCTGACGCAGATGTCTTTCAAACTCCTCATTCAGACTTGAGGTGTTGAGATGGGCGAATTGGACAATTTTACAGATTACAGGTGACGCGGGTAGACTAGCGTAGGGTCCGAACTTGCCACAGCTTAAGTGAACTACTCATTGGAGGTCAGCTTTAGTAAAGTAGTCCCAAAATTTCAGAATGTCCACCTGAATTACTTTATTTTGAGTAGTTTAGGTCTCCGTTTCCACAATAAAGGCGATCTCACAGAGAAAAAAAGAAGGAACATACAGTATGTCGAGAGAAACGTGGAATCCATGCATGAGCACGAGACACACGTCTCGAAAGCCTAGCTAATGGCTAAGGTAAACTACAGGGTCTCCCTGGGGTCGCTACTACCATAAAATAGGCGAACCTAATTACCTAACCCTACGGCCCATCTTATGCCCTCTGAGGGGAGTAGGCTATCCACTTGAAATTTAAGTTTTCTTGGGAGTTTTCAACAGAGCAAAGTAGTATCGTCAACCTTTTCCCCATGCCTTAATCTGCCTTTCTCGTTAGAATAACACTTCTGAAATGTACAGAGTCAACGCCATAAGAGCAAGAGCCAAGTCAGTTTTGTTTTGTTCAGAATCGATTCCCCCACCTACGATAGCGTAATTTGATGTCGCTTCAGGATTAATATAGGAATTAACTCACACGAGCGTTGCGCTAAACTGCCGGCACCACAGCTGTTGCGAGTAATACTAGTAATCAATAGCAATGGCGATATGTGAAGCCCCTTTACGAAGGTTGTTCCCGAATTTGTCAATGCGCATCGGCATAGCAAGTAAGGGAAAATAGTGAATAACGCAGCTGTAGAAAAAGTATGCCAGTGGAAAATAGGAAAGTGGGCAAAAAATGAAAGATGTCCCAAACGCATAAATAGTGCTATAATACAAGGAGTTGCACAGAAATTGCGAATCTAGCCAACCACAAATGGCTCGTCCTGCACCTCCCGAGGAAGGCGGGGGGTGGAAGACGAGTGAGAGCGGCACGTACACGAACCTGTCGAGAGCAAGTCGGTCCTCCTCCAGGGCTGTAGCGTCGGCCTGCTCCCCACTGGCGGTGTGGTCCATGTTGAGCTGAGGGTGAATCACCGTCACCGTCTGGATGTACTCGTTGCTGCTGAAGCGGCCGCTGAGCTGGGAGCAGGTGAGCTTGAAGGCGCGGTTGAGGTAGTACGCGGGCTTGCGGTTGGCGTAGTGCAGCTGCCGTAGTACGTTCGTGTAGCGCTGGGCAGTATGGGGTCCCGTGATGGTGGTCCCCTGGCGGGTGACAGAGGAGGTCAGCCCCAGGTCACGGATGAGGTTATCAGGCAGCAGGAGGGTCTCGTGGTCGGGGTTCAGCGGAGGGTACACAGAGACCGAGCACTCAGACACCTCGGTACCGACGCCCAAGCTCGACTCTTCCTCCGCCGCCTGCTGCGCAAGGGTGACCGTAACGTCAGGGAAGATCCTAAGGCCGGCGCGGAAGCTCTGGTATTCCTGGGCGAAGTTGCTGGTGCCGTTGATGATGATGGCGGGCTGGTGGGGCGGCATGACCACCACCTGTGACGTCACTGCACTGATGCGCAGCCCCCCGCCGGAGGCGCACAGAATGTTGGTGTCCACCGTAACAGGGCGACGGCCAGGGGTGGGCAGGTCGCGGCTGTTGGTGTAGGCCACCTTGCGGAGCAGCGTCTCCAAGTTGGTGACGTTATCGCCTTCTATGGTGATCTGGGTCATCTCGTTGTTAGTGAGGAGCTCCATGGATGGCTGAAGCAGCTCCATGGCGGGTGTGTCCAGGGCCTCCTGGCAGCGGGTGAGACAGCTCAAGACTCTGACGGGTTCCAGAGCACCCGTAAGGACGTTCAGACCCGCCAGGGACCCGTGAAGCCCGTGTCGCATGCGCTGTTCTGAGCCCTGCCAGCAGGCGCCAACGGCCAGGGTGGTGTTGATGCCTTTGGTGGGGTGCAGGGGCCAGTCGTCCAGCACCTCGGGGCTGTCGCCAGTGTCGGGGTGGAAGGAGTGACCGTCGACATAGAGGGTGACCTCTGGCAGTCGTGCCTGGACGCTGTAGTGATGCCACTCATCATCGCAGACCTGGGGCAGCTTCCAGCGCCACTCGGCGGGCTGGAACGTGTTGAGGGCGCCGTCGGAAGGCTCATGTCGCACCAGCAGGATGAGGCGACAGTTGCGGACAAAGAGGGCCGTGTGGTGTCTGTTCATCTGGTGGTCATCTGCCACGCACAGCACGTGTTCCTTCGAGTGCTTGTCCTCGATGTCAACAGGCGCGTGTTTCATCCACGTGCTGACGGTGAAGGTGCTGGAGAAGTTGTGGGGGAGGACGGACCGTGGCACCACCACACCGTCACCATCGAACTCGTACACCACGTCACTGTTGGCGCCCTCACCCGACGCCCCGGTCTTCTTCGCCGACCCTGAGCCCGCTCCACTCACACCTGTCAGAGGCACGAAGACTTACTACAACCAGTCAAAAACAGTATACTGCGATAGTTGAGCACCTTAAAATGCTATCAAAGAAAGTAAGAAGATGAGATGACAGGAAATGGCGAATCTAAGCAGACGATAGCATTACAAATAACAATGGACCAAAGTAGACGAGAGGATCATGATGTAATTGAGTTTTATTCAAAATCTTTCACAACAGGCTCTAAGTAGTGAAGGATGTTGTCGGACGTTACAATCAATAGGAGCTATAGACTACACAGGCGATAGGGTCAGCGATAGCAGGTATACACTATACAGGGACAACTAACAAAGAAGGTATCAAGTCACAGTGAGAGTTACGGAACCCTAAAAGCTGCAACGTTCAACTTTTTCTGAATCTTGCCGAAGTAGAGTCCCAGATGTTATAGTACCTAGGTTCTCAGCCGTGGATGCGAGATGACTTTTTAGGGTGTGCGAAATCTTGGATGAAATAAAGTTGGATACATAAATTTATTTTCAGATTTCATGTAAATTTTATTTTTTATTATCAGATTTGTTAGGTACTATTTGTCAAGAGCGTGGGAACACATTACAGATTTTCTGGGCGTACCAAGCTTAGAAAAGGTTGGAGACTGCTGCAAAAGAACGTATCTACCATAACTCTTGCATGCGATCACGTCATGATGACGTCAGGTTTCCACCGGGATTACTAAGAACTACGGATTGTAGTCCACTGTGGCGGGCTTCAAATTGACTTCAAGCTTCCATCAGCACCACTGAAGCCACAAGGCACCTGGTAGGTACTCACCCACGCCAGTGGGGACGGCGCCATCATCGCTGTGGAGACCCGCGGTCCAGGGGTGGTCAGGGCTCTGCGCCGGAAGCAGGTCCACGGAGTCTGTGCTCGCTCCTGCAGGGAGGGGGAGGGCAATTAGTGCGGGTCAAGGCACAATATCCGTAACTAAACAGAGGTCGAAGAGTCGTAGCTCCCAAGGTCCGACCTATCCGCCTGGACGCTAGTCACTAGAGACCTATCCGCCTGGACGCTAGTCACTAGCTCCATGGTAAAAAAGTCTACTACTGAAGTTTCCCCCGACTCCATCATGGGTACAAGCGAGTATCCAACAGAAGAAAAGAAAGACGTCTTGAAGGCACAGCTAAGACTTTGGTAATCGATTGGAACCCTGGCTCACGGGGGGGGGGGTATAATCCCCATAATACAAGATCACCGAAACAAACTTAACCCATCAAGAGAGGAAGCTTCTATCAAGGAGTACATTTCTGTTACGGTCGTGACGTCACCGAAGTCAGTTGTAAGTGGCGCTCCTGATTGATGGCACATTTTCAACCAAACGACCATGTGAGCAATCTAAGCGCTCTGATTGGTGTATGACGACCGACATTGTTGTTGACGTCACACTGGTGCACCGAATTATTAGTTCAACATTTCGCCCCTACTTCTCAGGCAGCATCATCCTACCCTAGCTATTTTTTATTGTAGATTCTGCTGCACGCGATAAAATATAGGGAAAAAACTACCTAATTTCCATATAAAAAGAGTATGTGAAAGGCTTCAAGCGTCGGAAAACTAAAAGGGATAGGGGGTTTTTGATTATTTATTTTTCATTTTCAACTTTATTAGTATCCCAAAATTTGGCAGTAACACTTGTAAAAGATTGTATTTTCAAAAAATTCATAGGTTTGACCAAGTTCTTATACAGTGTGCTTAAAACTTTTCATACGACCTTCGTATAGATTTATTCTCTACCACGGTCCGTATGGTTAAATAAGGTGAATACTACCACCACGATCCACAAGCGGGCCGCTACTCACCGCACACTTTGCGCTGGTGGGCGACGGAGTAGGTGTCGCGGTCACAGCCGCGGCCGATGTGTTCCGTGGAGAGGGAGACCCGAGAGTGGACCTCCTGCACGGTGCAGGGGACGCTGCACAGCTCCAGGGACGCCTGGGGGAACAGCTCCTGCCTGCCGGACCCGGGCCAGTAGTCCACTTGTGGGGGGATACCTGCGGTGTGGGGGGCACGTTAGTACACAGGAAGGGAGACGTGGCTGATCAAAGGGAGTGGTCCGCTACTGGGGGATGAATTTCAACTTACTTGAACACGGGCAGTTGAACTGCCAGTATCATAGGGGAATAGTAAATTTAAATTGGATTTTCTCACCAGCAGCTCTTCAAATCGTGTTTCTGAACTCAGGTAGGAAACGTACGCAACTACACAGGCACTACATATCTTTCCAGCACAGGTGCCACTCTGAAGATCAAGTATACGTATAGATGAGGGCAACACAATTGACCGACGTTTTATTAGTCAGCGGCTGACTGTTGCTTGTGCTATCTGGCTGGCGGCACTCATATGCTGGCTGAAACGCACCACGTACAGACTTCTGAGTAACTATAGATACATGTATTTTCTCCAAGGCCAGAACTTGAGCCATATCAGCCAGTAAATGCTGCCAGCCAGCTCGACAAAAAAAAAAAGAAAAAACAGAGCAGCTGGCTGATACGTCATCTCCAACTGCACTTATTCCAGACCCCAAGTTGGCAGATCACGCGCGCATGAGGAAGCCTCCTCGATCTTTTTGGTCCCACAGCCGGTTGGTTATGCCGCCGCCACCCCTACTGCCAATGCGACACTCTGTACCCACCTTTCCAGCCCAGGTGACACACGCGGTTGACTTTGACTGTAAGCATCACGGGACTGGAGCGCTTCATGCCGCAGTCGTAAGCTACGACACTCAGGATGTGGTTGTGGGACTTCTCGAAGTCCAGGGGCTCCGTGTTGCTCACGACGCCCTTGCTGTCGATGCTGAATGGCTGCGTGCACAGGCAAGAAGGCACGTTAGATAACACTATCCTGCCTAGTGCCTACTGCAGGCTAGAGCAACCTAAGCAACAAACAGGCAAGAATAAACCTTATACAAACATGAACCCAACTATTCTGCCAACTGTCTAATTTATTTTAACATTATGACAGGAAAACAATACTATAATCAAACCAGCGTAAGGAATCCGATGGGCGTGGCTAAGAACGCAAAGCAACTTGGCCAAATATCACTTAAGCGCGTGGTATAACTTGTCTCAATCGATAAAATTGTATTTATATACGAATACTCAAAGTGCATTAGTTAATAGATTAATTTGGCACTGCTGCGTCCAATTCAGCCCCGCCCCTAAAGGACTCCTTACGCTTGTTTGACTATAGCTGCCCACACACAACAGTAAAAAAAACTGCCAGAAGTCTATAGCTTCCCTTTTTTCATACATTATATACAGAAAAAGTTTATCATTACATTTACGAGCATTATTAAATTACACAAAAGAACGGATTATCAGGATACCATAAGGTGGTATGAGAAATAGAGAATTACGACTTCTACGGACTTGGTCGACGCTCTCTACCAAATCACTGTGGCATCAACATCCCAAGAAATTCCTTCTCACAACCATCATATTAAAGGTTCTACGGATATGGTGCAAGAATCCCCCACCCTAGATGCATGACCACGACTTCTTCGAGCCTGCCTAGCTAGGAACTCCAGATGTAATGTCCACTATCAAGATCCAGTGCACGCACCTGGTCCTGGGTGATGAGCTCATAGCGGCAGATATCTCCATACTTGGGGGAGCAGTCGTTGTCATGGGCAGGGAGGGTGATGAGCTCCTGGTAGAGGCGGCCCTCGTCCACCGCCACCACGTACGACGGCTCCGAGAACACGGGCGCGAACTCGTTCACGTCCGTCACCTTGACGTGCACACTCACGCTGGAGGGGTAGAGAAACTGGTATTTTAGATAGACTATCATAAACCCGAAACTAAAAGTAGGCATTGTACGAGGTATCTACGACATGTGGCTTTGATCGACTCCGCCACGGGAAGGGAGGTGGAGCCCTTTAGATTGTGGTTGCTCTCTTATCCACATCGGCAGCCACTCGACACCCACATGACGCCGAGGGCACACTAGGCATTCGCACGCACAACATCCTGGGAGGACTAGCTTTATATTTACTCCAAGGGATATGAAGTTCGCACCGACTCATAGTTATAATCGGCAGCATATATATATATATATCGTAGAATAAACGAAGTGCGTGCTGCACGTGCCCGCATTAAGTTGTGCGAGCGACAGCATGGTGTGGCACCGGTACAGGACTAACTCCGCGGTGTTCAATTATATTCATCATTCAGTTGGCGCTCAATCGTTGAGCAGCCACTTGGCACTCACTCACGACTACAGTGGCACTCACTCACGATTATAGTGGCACTCACTTGGCACTCATTCACGACTACAGTGGCACTCACTCACGACTCCAGTGGCACTCACTCACGACTACAGTGGCACTCACTCACGACTCCAGTGGCACTCACTCACGACTCCAGTGGCACTCACTCACGACTACAGTGGCACTCACTTGGCACTGGTGGCACCATCACAGGCCTGGGCAGCGATGTCGAAGTGGTAGCTCTTGCGCACCTCGCAGTTCAGGGGGCGGGAGGCGAGCAGCTCCGCCGTGCCCGCGCTGGGGTCTTTCAGGCGTATCTGGGGGGACACAGGGGACCGTCAGGGTAGTTTGTTTCAAATTGTTTGACACGGTAGATTTATTACACACAGACATAATTTACAATACAGTGCCCTATTTAATAAGGCATTTATAATTCCAGTTTACAACAGTGATATAATATTTTCAGCTAGTAGAAATTTGAGAACTTTTGTGGGTAACCAAGAAAAGAACAGTTAGTTTTTAAGTATAGTCAGTGGTTTAAGTAGGCTTCCGTTAGCTCACGAAGACGACGTCAGAGAGAAAAGAACAAGAGACGTACAGTATGTCAAAAGAAAGGTGGAACCCATGCACGAGGGTGCTCCCACGTAGGGTACGATCAACGCTGACAAGAACAGCAAGTCAGGAAAGTGAAGGAAGAACAAAGGAAAGTAACATCAGAAGGAGTATGAAATCGTAAGGAAGCAAAGTAGGCACGATAGATGTACGTCCCGAAGGCCTAGCTAATGGCTAAGATAACCTGAGGGTCCTCTGGCCCCTGGGGCGCTGCTCCCCATAAAATAGGATGGGCGAATCTGAAGTCTAAAGTAACCTAAACCTATGGTCCATTCTATGCTCCCTGAGGTGCAGAAAAGAAGAGATTAGCACAATTTTATCGCGTATTCATTACTTTGCGACAATAGTTCTGTTACGAAGTATTGGGAAATAAGTCCATTAATTACTAACAGACACGTTTATAAAATGGTGCAAATATATAGCCATATAAACTATAGAGCAGGTGAAAATTAATCACAATAACTGAAAGCTAATTAATGTATTATATAAATTCCTGACAACACGCAAATGGATCAGTATTTAGAGATCAATCCATTATTTCTATTGATGTATAACAATACCAACAGCAGGATTAGGATAGCGCTATTGCTGTAGTTCGAAATTCGGAGCGGCGGTCGACAAGATTCTATCGCCATGAACATACACGTGGCAATATAGGTCTTTGTTCTAGCAAGGTGGCACAAGTTTCGTTAAGTTTGTGCTATGTATAGCCTTTGTATATGCGTAATATTAAGTCAGGAAGTGAGGATTAATGTTAACTAGCAGATTAAGTAGTTATTAGTTGGGTATTATTGGGAATATGATTGCTATGTGCGGATTTATAGAGGTACTTCACAAGGGTAAATTAATACGAGTAGGCATTCTGTGTAAGGGGCCAAAAGAGGGTTGATCAGGATTATGCCGGAGTTTATTGGCCCATGGCTATTGGGCAACATCATCGGTTCTGGTTAGTGGTTACGTCACCATGGGTGACGTAATAAGAAACTGCGTGAGTGGTCGAAAAACAATGGTTCTTTCCCGCGCAGAGGAGTTTAGGATATTTGAGGGTCTTCGCAAATAAATAGTGCAAGAAAATGGAGGGGAGGCAGTCTTAGCCCGGGTATCCATGTTGTGCGGGCAGCCGTGACGCTCTCGTCAGTTATGCCGATGCCACACGCTAGTCAAAAGAACGAGTATCGTCATCTTTCGTCCGAACGTGTTGATGTGCCCATTCAAATAGCACACACTTGCAAAGACTCTTGAGTTGTAAGTCCCTCCAGATATAATAATGTGCTAGAAAGTTAACTAACGTCACTTGCGGAGTGAACTGCTCTGACGGTTAAGATTTTCACACCATTTCTTGACCATCTCATAGCTGTGTTTACAAGAGTTCAACATAACGTTCGGATGAAATGATGACGATACTCGTTCTTTTGACTAGCGTGTGGCATCGACATTAGACTCGATGTGTAGCTGACGGCTATAGGCGTTAGCCACGTCAAGTTAACGAGCAGGCAAGACGCGGCAGTATTCCTAACCCAGACTAACCTAAAATTGACGGTACCGAAATTGAAAAAATAACAGGTAAGGAAAACCAGACCTGCCCTCACTTAACCTACCCGATGTTAAGGCGGGTGCTAATTCATCTGACCCGAAAAAAAATTCGGGTTTCCGAGATATACGGCCTAAAACGTGCAAATTGGGCCCAACCGTAATTTTTAGGACAGGGTAAGGTATCCGCATGATTAGTGCCCTTGTATACGTATTCTGTGCCTACGTGACCACCTCTGGTCGTGCAAGCGGTATGGACGCCGAGCAGTGATTCTTCATCACCGTTGTCTGGTATTCTACGGTTAGGATCCTCATCTCTGATCCCGCTTAGGTGACTATCAAGTGTGTATGTAAGCTATATAATATAAAAAGTGTGAAGCGCAGGCGTGCGCAAAAAAAAAGAAGGAATAAGTTGAAAAGCTAGCGCAAGTAATCATATAGATTAGATTCACGTATTAATATGCTTTGCCTCACGTGAATTATATACACGATCATGTCATTGGAGAGCGCGATAGACATGTTTGCACACCGATTATGCTTGAAAATGCTTTGAAAGTTCGTAGCTTCAGAAATTCGTGGAAAGAATTTGCGTAAGATCAAGCCTCTATATACTATATTAAGTAATTATAAGCAGTATGCTCTTGGAATATTTCGAACCCTGAGCATCAAAGAGAGTTCACCACATTTTCAAAAAATAACTTAGGCCGTCTATCTCCATATGATGTTCAATTGATAACTTTACTTGTGGTGTTTTTCTTCGGCCATCTGAACAACCTTTCCTCGTTCAATGGATTTGTACAAGAGTATTTTATACATTGAACTTGTGAAGGCAGGCTTGGCCGTTTTCACTATGAACTTTAGTGTCCATCCTAAGCCCTCTTGAGGAAATAATCACCCATTCCATTAGGTTTTAAACAAAACGTGCTGAAAAAAAAACAATACCTAGATTGAAAACAACAGGCCTTCTAACCTTTCTGAAAACGTGAAAATCTATCAATAAAAAAACGGCAGCGAACCCTACCCCCGCCTCTCCGAACGCTGCCTTCCTCACCCGTCGGAACTCGAACAAAAAGAGTTGTTATTGCTAACTCAAAATTGGAAACAGAACTTCGGGGACAAAACCTCACCGAAGAACTTATTGTTGGGCTGGAGCGGGGAGAGAGGAGAGGGGGTGGAAAGATGGACAGGTGGGTGGGTAGTCAGGGGGTAGAGAAGTAGAGGACAATGTGAAAGAAACAAAATGGCGGGGAGTCAGGGGGTGCAGAAGTAGAGGACAATGTGAAAGAAACAAAATGGCGGGGAGCCAGGGGGTGCAGAAGTAGAGGACAATGTGAAAGAAACAAAATGGCGGGGAATCAGGAGGTGCAGAAGTAGAGGACACTGTGAAAGAAAAAGAAACAAAATGGCGGAGAATCAGGAGGTAGAGACATAAAAGACAATGTGAAAAACCAAAATGGCGGGGAGTTAGGGGGTACAGAAGTAGAGGACAATGTGAAAGAAACAAAATGGCAGAGTCAAGAGGTAGAGAAACATAGGATAATGTGCAAGAAACAAAATGGCGGTGAGTTAGAAGGATAGAAATAAGAGGACTATGTAAAGAAAACAAGATGGTAGAAAAGTCAGAAAAAAATAGCAATGAGAAGCGAACAAAAAGATGCGGATACATAGAGGTTGTAGAAGCACACAAGACGGGGTAAAGAAAACAAGATTTCGGAAGTCGGAGGGCGGCACGTAGAAGAAAATGTGAAGGATTCGAGAAGGCGACAAGAAAGGGGATAGTATAGTAGCTACATGACAAAATGTAAAGAAAACGAGATGGTAAGAACACAAGAAGAAGGGTTGCAGATGGAGAATAATGTGAAAGAACCAAGTGGCAGGAAATCAGGGGGTCGCACACAAAGGAAATATGAAGGATCCGGAGTTACCGTTGATGTATTGTAATTTTTCTCTGCCGTCATCCAATGGCGACGAGGGCCACAAATACAACAACAATATGAGAGGAGAACAATCTGCCGGGAATAAGAGTTATGCCTTTCGGATGGCCAAGCAGAGGCAAGCTAGCCGGTCTGATGGGAAGCCTGGAATATTTTCGTCACCGTACATTTGCAGGCGTCTGAGGAAGCGCGACGCGGCAAAAAGAGGCGGGGAGGGGCGGTTTAAAAGGGGATCAGGAGGCGCTGGAGTGCGAAGTAAATCAAGAATTCATCAGCGATAACGCGAAGTGGAAACTGTGAAGCGGAGGCGGGAGACGCACGGACGGGGCCCCGGTGGGGGTTGAGAGGGTATGGTTTTGGAGGACAGAAGGGTTTCTGGAGGACAAGGTAGGGAGGCAGAAGCAGTTCTCGAGGACAGGGTCCGGGATTATGGGGCGGAAGAGGATTAAGGCTCGCTGGAGGAAAGAGCCCAGAAGAGAGAATGTGGGTACTTGAGCGCTCGAGAACAACGTTTAAGCTCAGCGGGTGGTAGGCGTGCAGAGTTCGGCGCTGAGAGAAGGTACGGGAGAGTTGAGGGTGCGGTATCAAAGGACATAGATGATGGGACTGAGACACACATTCGATGGGGATCAGATGATTAGGAACAGTACGAGACAGGGTTCAAGGAGTCGAAGGAAGTAGGGAACAGCGCTCATGGAGGACAAAAGAATGCATGGGACAGGGCTCAGAGAACGAGGGACAACAGGGGACAGAGTTAAAAGAATCACGGACAATAGGGGACTGGGTTCAGCGGATGGGGGAGGGGGGTCAGGAACAGAAGGCGAAAGGGTTCCGGGGGATCAGAGATAATAGGGTACCGGGTCTAGAGGAACAAGGTGAGGAGGGAGGGGACAGGGTATTGGGGGTGAGGGGATAGGGTATAGGAGCTTCAGGGAGAGCAAGGGACGGGGTACAGGAGAGCAGAGGACACAAGGTTCTGGAGGTTAGGGGAAGCAGAGGACAGACTATAGGAAGTAAGGGAAAGTAAAGGAACGAGGGGGTTAGGGGGAGCAGAGGAGAATATAGGGAGAGCAGAGGGAAAGGGGGGGGGGGGAGAGACGCACTGCAGTGTCAGTGTCAGAGGCGGCCAGAAGTTCCGCCGCAAAAATTGACGGCTGAGACAACTTTTGGATACGTGCGGAGTTTTGCGGGGGTTATGGATTGGGGGACGGGGCGGGAGTCGGAGGGGCACCGTTTAAAGAGGGTATGGGATAGTGCGGCACTAGCGTAGCACAATGTAAGGGGAAGTTGCTGGGTCTCGTGTACTGCTCTCATTAAATAACGAGTCAAATAAGAGGCAGTAGACGAACCAACAGGCCCATTCTCAAGGAGACACCGACACATGCGCCCCGGCGCTCTATGAGCTATTGCCATTATGTCAGAAGGAAATAGAGGACTCAGAAAGAAGAAAAAAAAAAGTGGGGGGGAAGAATCTCAGTCAAAGAGACGATCGTGCAAGCACGTAAGCATGATCAATAGCCGCTGATATGCGGAGTTAAGAGACGTCTATCTCTGTAGCCGGAACGGAAAAGAGAAGATGGACTTAGGTGGCCCCGGAAGCTTTGGTCGTTAAGAGTTTGCGACTCCTGGAAAAGTTCCTGGCTGTGGAGGATGTCTCTCTCAATGTTTGTCAAGACGATTTTTTAAAGTGTTTATTGTCTGCGCACCAAAAACATCGGAAAAGAGTATATTCCAAACGTTCACTACGAAATACGGACAAAAACTGCTGACTTATTAAGGTTGTTCTTCGAGCTATCTGCTTGAGTTTTTGTCCGTTATTTCGCAGGCGATCATTGACGTCTCTTTCAAAAGTCCAATTGTTGAAGCCATTCTAGTAGTTAAATGTTTCATTAGTTGCCCCCTGAGTCGTCTTTGCTCGAGAAACATCAGGCAGACTAGTATTTACAATAGTAGATGTAAAAGCAAGCTTCGCACTTCATTTTTTGCAGCCAACAGTTTACGCACGTTGTTTGTACGCATGACTGATCACCACATTAACCGGAAAGGCGCACGGCACTGACCGCGAAGAGCACCATACAAATAACGGTATTATACCTACCATATTCGTCAAAAACGACCAACTAGTCACCAAGAATGGTACGGCACCATACTCACCGCGAAGAGCACCATACAAATAACGGTATTATACCTACCATATTCGCCAAGGACGACCAACTAGTCACCAAGAACGGCACCACACTCACCATGAAGGGGGTGTCGGTGCTGCTGTGGTGGGACACCACAGAGAAGGCGCAGATGTCGGGCCCCGCCCGGATGGGCGGATGGACCTCCACCTCGAGGCTGTCCTCCGAGATGAGGCCATGGTAGCCCGCTGACGGCCTCACCAGGTCGAACGCCGGCCCTGCGCACCAAAACAATACAATTATTAAATACGAAACGCCATAATCGAAACATACAATTACTTATTTATTGTCCAAGTTATCGGGCACTGAAATCAACAACGACGACGGCGATAATTTTATGGCGATGACACACGCTAGTCAAAAGAACGAGAATCGTCATCTTTTCGTCCGAACGTTATGTTGTAGTCTTGTTAACACAGTTTTGATATTGTCGACAAATGGTGTAAAAATGTTTACCGTCAGTTCAGTTTACTCCGCAAGTGACGTTAGCTAACTTTCGGACACATTATTATGTCTGGAGGGATTTATAACTTAAAATTCTTTGCAAGTGTGTGCTATTTGAATGGGCGCATCAACACATTCAGACGAGAAGATGACCTTTTGACTAGCGTGAAGCATCGACATAATAGTTGAACACAAAACTCTTCTTTTTTTACTCAGATGTCTAACTGATTTTAACACAATAACAATAGCTCATAGAGGGCCGGGGCGTAAATGCCGGCGGGTCTCTGGGAATGGGCCTCTGGGTCCGTCTACTGGCGGCTATCTAATCTATCAAATCCATTCCGTGCATCTACTTGTTTATTTCTTCACTTACCGTACCGACTTGGTACGGAACTCAACACAGTTAGCTGAAAGAATCCACCCGCAAAACAGGACAGGCTACTAATAAAACCAGTCTGGGCGTATTATATGCTCGTGTATTCATTTCCTTTAGCTAAATGTGATTCCGTACCAAAAGATATTAATTCTGTTACAGTGTCTAGGAATTAGCACTGTGCTTCAAGAATAGATGAAGCCCATTACTCCTCGACATTCTATAGTTAGTTATGGGGAGTAGTTCACGCTTCTATTTCCACTACATAGGCGATTGCGCCAAAATCTGACCACAATTACGCACAGACTTCGGTCTCGACTACACGTTATTGGCCATAGATGACAAATTGAAATCTATTCGCAAACACACATGGTACATTGCAACCTGTACGGCCGACCCGAATGCAATCCAAGAGTCATGCAGTGCTGAACTTGAGTCCGCCCGACAACACACCGCTCTCAATATGGCATACATCCTTACTCGGGCACAACAAATGCGGAAACACAGACACACGATGATCGTAATACATGCATTCTTACTCTCGCACACAACAAATGCGGAAACACAGACACACGAAGATCCTAATACACGCATCCTTACTCCCACACAACAAATGCGGAAACACAGACTCACGATAATCCTAGTACAGACAGCCACGTTTACGCAACAGCGGGCAGTGAATAGCTAATGGTCAAATACCACTATTGAAACGCGCAAGAGATCAGATTGAAATACGAGATGAAAAAATAAGCCAAATCGTGCACTCAATGCAGCCTGGTCAGCACCAGCTTAAGCTTTAAGTAGGGGGGCATAGAGACACCAGGAGGGGGGAAAGGTTGCGGCCAGGAGAAGAAAGGGGGGCGGGGGTTCGGCGCTCACCGTTCCGCACCATAACCCCAGCAAATGAGTGTAAGGAGAGATACCCGTGACACTTGTGTCTCAACCCCCCCAGAGGGGGAGATCCCCTAAAGGGACAGGAAGTGGGGGACGAGTCCGAGATGAGAAAACGGGTGTTGAAGTGGAAAGTGGGATGAAGACGTTTGATGGTGTGGGTGAGACTGAATCACATGGATCGACATAGCAGGAAAGTAGGAATCCAAGCTCTAGCGAAAACGCGGGAATTTACCTAGCGCCAGAAAGTGGGAACCCATTCAACAGCAGAAAAAGTGGGAATCAATTTTGTGGCAAAAAAGTGGGAATCCATTTAGTAACAGAGAAGTGGGAATCCACTGACCAGTAGAAAGTGGAATTTAATTTTTGCGGGAAAGCGGAATCCATCTAGCGGAAAAGTGGAAATTCATCTAGCAAAAAAGCGGAAATCCGTCTAGCTAAACAGTGCAGATTCATCTAGCGGGAAAAAGGGAATGAACGTAAAGAGAAAGTGGGAATCAAACTGGCGGAAAAGCTGGAATCCACGCAGCGAGAGGACCACAACTTAATTAAGAGTTTGATAGATCTGATATGTAGAGTAGTCAGACACAGCTGTGCATTACATGGAACTATCACAAGATTATAGTTCAGCACAATTTTTGGCGGTGCTGTAGAAGCACATCAGCGCTAGGATCGTGGTAAACTATTGACCAGTATAAAATTTCTACGTAAAAGCGCATGAACATGTCTATACCCACGAAAAAAAAAAACATGTTAGTCGATCATTATAAGGTTCAGAGGGGTCCCGAGGAAGGAGGGAGCGTTCTAAACAGGTTGGAAGGGGGGGGAGGGGGGCGGGGGCGCAAAAACTAGATGGCGCAGGAGCGGGGCACAACAAAAGACTCAGGAGATCTAAAAGAAAAAGCCTTTGTTTCCAAAGAATGTCTCCGGTGTTATGGAGCGTCCATTGGCTGGATTACCTCTAAATATGGCATCCTGCAGGCGGCCGTTGCGTAGGGCGTCCATTTACGGCACACTTCATTTTATCATTACTCTTCCAGGTTTACCATTGTTACTTTTTACATGGAGCGGCAGATATTATTGATGCGCTGCCGTAACTACAGTCGTAAAACATTACGGCAGAGAAGCACTCGCGCTGACAGCACAGCAAGGCGAGGGTTACGGAGCCTGATGGGACAAATCCGACTCGGACATCGACCCAACTCCCACGACCCAGAATGACAGAAGCCTACAGGCTACGGCTCCAATTCTCGACAAATAGAACAGTGTTGATCGACACCGGCACGGCCCGTTTCACGCTACTGCACGGGTCGCGGGCCCAATACTGCACGGGTCAAGGAACCAATACTGCAGGGGTTGCAGACCGTATGGTCCAATACTGCACGGGTTATAGGCCCAACACTGCAGGGGTTATGGGCCCAACACTGCACTGGTCACGGGCCCAACACTGCACGGGTCACGGCCCAATACTGCACGGCTCGTGGGCCCAATACTGAACGGGTCGCGGGCCCAATACTGAACGGGTCGCGGGCCCAATACTGCACGGGTCACGGGGCCAATACGCACGGGTCACGGGGCCAATACTCCACGGGTCGTGAGTCCAATACTGCACGGGGTCGCGGCTCAATGCTGCACTGGTAGCGGGCCCAAAAAGCACAGGTCGCGGGCCCAATACTCCACGGGTCGCGGGCCCGTCTCTCAACTAAAAGAATTTCCAACTTCAAGAAGATTTGCGGTTGCGGATCGGGCGCGACGACGTAAGATATCGCAACGCAGCCAGCACCGGGCCGGACCTGGCGAGCGGCCTCTGAATTATGGCCTATTGTGCTGCAGACGTCGATAACGGCGTGTGAAGAGGGGGGGGAGTGAAGGGGGTGAGGTAGCTTATGGAATGGGAAGTGAAAGGGAAGAAGATATAACAATAATAGTACGGGAGATCTGGATGACATGCAGCACTGGCGAGGATGTTGAAAATGGAGAGGGCGCTAGGACTAGGAAGTCTGAGTCCGTGAAATCGGTCCTATTTTGCTAGGAAAAACTCGGTAGTGTGTAAGAGTTTGAGATTTTTGCAGTCCAAATGTGGAGTCAAAAATTGGCAAAAATACCAAGAGACGGGAGTCGGAAATGGTAAAGCTGGTTCTTTATCCTTCCGACGGCAAAATTCGGGTAGGTATGAAAGGAGGAAGGGTGAAAGGGTGTGAGGGGGCGATCGATAAGGATAGGAAGACAGGCATAGGAAGAAAATGTTTCATAAAACGGGAGTAACGAAGCGGACGCTGATACTAAAAATTTTGAAAGGGAGGCGTGAAAGGATGAAGCGAGGAAGATATTGGGAACTGGAAGACAAAGCAAATATTACACAAGTATAAATACGGCATGGATGGTGAAAATGGGAATAGGAGAGAGGACGCAACGCGTGTGACCGATGACAGAAGGGCGCAGAGAACGAGTAATGGGAGGAAATATATATATATATGATTTCGTTGCCTCAGCTATTCTTCCATCTTTGATGCAATTGTCGACGAAACATCTTTCAATGACCAAAAGGCTATCCGACAAATGTGACACACTAGGGTATCTATGACACCAAATAGAATCAATTCTTTTCAGTGTTGCTGAACTGACTGCAAAAGTAATGAATTATTTTCATGTCGGAAAATGAGAGTGTTGATGCTCAGTAATTAGGTAATTAGGATGCCGTGAACCCTCATCTGGATGATCTTTAAAATTGGCAATTGTATGTAGGAAAGCATGGTTAATGAAGAAGGATCAACACGAATTATTCGCTGTATTTATATAACAGCGCGCGCACACTAGTAATGGTAATGCTTGTTCCATAGACCGTAACAGTACTTGACTCTTAGGTCTGACGCTGGCGGCCAAAAGTCAGCAACGGAAAAATTAAATTTTCTCAAGAGCTATTCGTTTCCCCTATCTAATACTGAAGAAAAAATTCCAAGGTACCCAACATTTTTCTTGCAGAGAAGGTATCTTGGATACGGCGGGACGCACTTGGGCGCTTGCCTGCATGACCGTGTCTGGACATGTTCATAATAGCTCTTGAGAAAATCTCGTTTTGGCCGCCAGCGTCAGAGGCCACTTGGACCTAAGAGTCAAGTACTGTTGCGGTCTGTTTGTTGAGGCGATAACTGCACCGTAAATGGACGAAATGAGGGGATAACTGCACCGTAAATGGACGAAATGAGGGGATAACTGCACCGTAAATGGACGAAATGAGGGGATAACTGCACCGTAAATGGACGAAATGAGGGGATAAC